>JAOXNR010000022.1:18326375-18344355 GCA_028571225.1 Parsonsia alboflavescens
GTATTGCTGTTTCCTGCGAGCAATCTACCATCCTACTTGCAATGGAACTGACCTGCGTATTCGTGTAGCCTACGCCACATAAATAAGATATATAATCCTTTGGCTGAATGTCATAAACAAGCCCTGGATTGTTGGCTCGCGATGGATTCACATGGCCTGCGCCCGTGGCAAAAACATTAGCCGGCCGGAGAATTTCATCCTGAATGGGTTTCTTTTCAAGGTTTACACTATCAGCTGTAGTCATGATTGCAGATTTAATAACAGCAGGAGACCAATCAGGGTGTGAACTTTTAAGCAGAGCTGCAACACCGCTGAGATGAGGGCAAGCCATTGAGGTACCGGAGACAATGTTAAAGGTGGATTTTGAGCTTGAATTGTTTTCTACAGATAGATGCCAAGCTGCAAGAATGTTCACTCCGGGGCCAATAATGTCTGGTTTCAGAATTCCAAGGCTTTCACTGCTTGGACCTCTGGAAGAAAATGAAGCAACAATAGGAGCTCTATTATCACCAATGGAAGTTCCGCTAAATAATATTGCTGCTGTTGGTGAATTTGTTGATCCAATGTAGGCTATGACTTGAAGTCCATCAGCATAACTCAAGTGTGTTGCAGGAAGAACATGAGGATCATCAGTGATGGTGTAACCATTCGATTTCTTGTTTATAAGGATCATTCCTGCACCACCGACAGCCTTTATGTTTCGTCCTTGTGTCACCGGTGATATCCTATCTGCTTCCTGGCACACTACAATTTTTCCTTTGACATCAATATTGCTGAATGAATTTGGTAAACAATAAGCAGGGGCATTGGTAGATCCAGGATAAACCAGAGGTAGCAAGGATGAAGGGAAATCCTGGGGTTGATAAACAGATTGTCCCTCAAATTTCTCATTGTTTCCGAGCATTGCAGTTGAGATTATCTTTCTATCCGTGGTGCTCGCCCCGACGGTGAGAATCCAAGGTGCATCATTGCTCGCCGTGCTTGTAGATGGACCTTTGTTTCCAGCCGAACACGATACAAATATGCCCTTTTCCATTGCACTGAAAGCACCAATTGCAATATTGTCTACATAGAAAGGTCTCGGCCTGCCACCAAGGGAAGCAGAGATAACATCAACCTGATCAGCAATGGCAGCGTCTATTCCAGCCAATATGGCACTCTCAGGACAACCCCTGCTAGTGCACACTCTGTAAATTGCCAAGTGAGACAGAGGAGCAATTCCCCTGGCTGTTCCATTAGCATTTCCAAATAAATTGGCACCTTGGACAGAGCTTCCTGCTGCTGTGCCTGCTGTGTGACTGCCATGGCCATCGTCATCTACGGGAGAATTGTCTCCGGTAACGAAGTTTCTTGCTCCAATAATTTTGTTATTACATAAGGTTGCGGAACTGAATTCACATTTTCCCTTCCATTTAGCAGGTGGAGGAGGCATTCCTTCACCACTAAAGGAAGGGTGTTCTGGCTTTATTCCACTATCCAGGACTCCGATAATTACACCATTGCCGTAGTTGGATTCTTGCCAAAAACCCGAGTTTTCAATCAAACCCAGAAAATTAGGAGTGTGAGTCGTGTGTAAGGATAATATTTCTTGTGGCTGTGCAGAGATGAAACCTTTCTTCTTTGCCATTACTTTCACTTCTTCCCTTGACAATCTGGCAGCAAACCCTTTAAACACGTTGTAATATGAATAAACCAGGCGGGATTCTTCACCTTCATCTGAACTTGCAGTGGCGGCGGCGGTGGTTGTTGGCAGAAATGAATGATACCAGCTCTCTAGGTCCTCCCCCACCATTTCAGTGTCAAGTTGGGGTTCAGAAGACTCTACATGAACGATATAGGTTTCCAAATTCTTGTTAACAGCAGCAACCATCAAGAAACCAAGCATGGAAATGATTGAGAAAATGGACATCAGAGCCATCTTGCTAGAACGAAGATGGAGATCACTGTTTATCTCCGACCTTTTAGCAAGGCAATAAGATTGTATGATGAGAGACTAGGATTTGATATTTTTTGAAGTTTCGGACAGTGCGAACTAGCATAGATTATGGTTCATATTTATAGAGCGCTGATTGAGCCATGGATGGATGAATATTGAATTCAGAAAACGGACAAAGGTCTTCTGAAGTTTCCGGGTTCTGCCCAATCAATTTGTCTTTGTTCCCATTACTGCGGACTGAAAAGTATCTTTATATATTTTAGAACCTCTGTGGTTATATTTAGACCATTAGTAACGGAATGTGCATAACATGTTACGTGTATCTATCTAGACTAGTATTCCATGCACACATGCATTGATATAGACTTGATGACATAAAAACCGAGAATGTAAAAAGATTATGGCGTATACTCACGGGAATTTGCAGAATATTAGACACTACAGATTAAGCAAAAGACATCTTTCTTGCCCATGACCTAGGTCAGTCAATTTGTGATCTATAGAATAGTGGTTTAAGATTTAAGTGGGAATGGATCATGGGTTCGAATTTAAAAATAACAAAATGTCTTCAGATTGAAATTTATTGAAAAAAAAAAATCCTTACATTTCTCAAAAATTTCATAATTACTTGTCCAAGAGAAGGGTCCAGGAAAAGGATATATATCCTTAATGTGCAAGGGTGTGAATGACCAAGTCAAGAATACAATTATATGTCAATTTCAGATTTCAATTGATAAGAAATTCAGCACTTGATTGATGTTTTCAGTCAGTGAGAGTTGGAATGGAGAACACACAAGACTTCGAAGGCCGTGGTGTGGAAGCAAACGCACAAGTAAGGAATCTTTATTGCCTTTTTTTTTGCTTTAATTTTTTTCCTCTTATGTCATTCATGTTCAATGAGCAATAATATTGATGGCGAAAGTTTCTTTCAGAGAGGAGACCACCTCCTTGGGTCAAGTCCTGTACAGAAAGTTCACATTTATTTCTATATTGGCCTTATCTTTTTCTTTCCCATGTCGCATCGGGGTGGCTAGCGTTCGGATTTCTACCACAAACACATGTTCCACAAAACCAAATAGTAGGAAATGACTTAATTTTCAAAAGGTTTTAGAATCTCCCAATAATTACCAGCAAAAGAGGTTACAATGTAAATTCCCTGTTTATAAAATGCAAAGTGCTTTTTAAAAATACTACATTTTTTAACGAAATACAAGAACTGCAGCTCCCTGGGAATGGTGGAACCTTGACAGATATTGTAAAAGAAAAGGGAATTCAGCTAATTAAATGGAAATTGACAATATTTATTACCCAAAGGCAACCAACTGTAAGATTGTTGTCAGAATACAGGTACCTCTTGATAGTACTTTGTAAAGTCAAGTAGAACTTATTTTTAGCGCTAAATAATTCCCCAGCAGGGACAAGAGACCAACACACCTTCCAAAATTTAAAAGCCCAGATAATCCTGAACTTGAGAAAATGTATTAATGATGATGCTTCCTCTCAAACTGAGATTCATGGCAATGAGGGTCCAGCCATTCCCAAGAACTCTTGGATGAGTTTGCAGGCATTTTTCCACCAACCAGTTCTCTCAAATTATCCACCTTGTTTTCGCGTCCACTCCCACAAAATCTCCTATCAGCTTCCTTCAGCTTCTGCTTAAATTTCTGCCTACGGCTAGAAGAATTTGGGTCTATTTGTTTTGCCTGGGACGGAGGAGCTCCATGAGGTCCAAGGTATATATTCTCTTCCTTCTCTGTCTGCAGAGGTGCAGCAAGCAAGCACACAGAGTTAAAGATGCTTGTTTATGTTTATGATTCTTAATAGCATTCAGTTTTATAAGAATAGTTAATAATCTCTTCCAGCTAACCTTAACCGAGGTTTTCGGATCTTCTATGGCCGGAGAAACAGATTTGTTTTGACTGGGATCCCCAATTTCCAAGCTTGGAATCACGAATCCATCATTGTCTAGCCAAGAATATCTAAAGTTAGTATCTAATGATATTTTAAACAAATCTGCAAGCTTTCACAAGTGATGTGATAAACTTGATAGCATGCAGCCCTGCAGCTATCTTGAAGTTCAACTTCTTAAAAGAGCTACTCCGTAACAATGAATTTAAAATTTTAGAACATGTTAGGACATATAATGCACCATGACCACCCCCATAATTAACAAGCACACCAAGTCACACAAGTCCAATAAAGCACGCAATTCAATCTAAAGCTAGGTTTCAATAAACCAAGGCATATAATTACGAGCACTTGCACATAACCCAACAACAAATGAAAAAATAGATTAGAGAGAGAGAAACAATAAAGAAAAAATAAATCAACATGCCAACACTACAGAGATGGATGCAAATAAAAAGTCAATAAGGATGCAATTGATCATCCAAAAAATAATCATCAAATAAAACAACGCGGGCAACAACTGTAAATCATAACATTACAGAATGAACTCCAAGCTTCGGTAGTTAATATATCATCATAAAATTCTTAAGCATAACAATGTAATGGTACTAAGAACCAAAGCATTCTTAATATCTCTCATATCATCTTCATCAAGAATGAAGTACTCAACATTCTGTATAAAAACATAGAGAGCTTATAAAATAAAACTTCCTACTGGTTAAGCATGAAGGACTGAACTATCATCACAATATAAAATAAATGAATAGTGAAAGAAAATAGATAAGAAAGATAGAGAGAGAGCAGGATGGCAGAGACAAATATAGAAACACGGAGGGACCTGGGAAAAAAGTGTGAGCAGCAAAGGCATGGATGGATGAATACAGAAGGAAACAATGGAGCATACGGGGTATGGCCTGAGTAACAGACATGACAAATGTCTAGCTGAAACTAAGATTTACTGAAGGACATTATTGTTTAATGAGTAATCCTAATGTGATTGTTTAACAATGTTCTCCTAATACTGCATTCTGATACCTTTTTTCCCTGGTTGCGATTGCCAAAAACAGTAATGGTCTTTCAATCATAATCCATATTTCTAATGTACACAAGCCTCCTTCCAACATGATAACTTTGGAGATGAATATCTTACTTGATTTCCATCTAAACTTTCAACCTTGAGATTTTTCTAGTAGAACAAAAAGCAGCTAGAGGATCAATTGGAAAAACAAAGGATATTGCTTTGCATCTAAAATAAATCTGCAAGAGGTGCTGAAGTGTATTTGAATTCTCTAAGTAAATCTGTAGACCAATTCTGTTTGCTAACTAACACAAGTAACACTTCAAATAAGGACCAATTCAGAGCGCTGCTAATGCCTGACAACCATATCTAAATTTGTTGAAATACACATAGAGAAGAAACAATCACTTAATGCAATCAACCCAAGACTACAAAATTAGAAAATGAACTCAAAATTAGGCAGATTGACCTTGTCAGAACCATAATTCATTTACTTGACGAGTGATCTTTACTGAAAAGGTGTAACCAAGTTAAAATTTGACATAAGAGATTCCACGAAAGTTACATCATCTTGTGCCCAACTTTTAATGCCTAGTTTTGTCCCCTACAGCACCAAATCTTCATCTTCTGTTAATGAAGAGCATAAATTCCCAAATTTTCTTCTAACCTTCCAACTCATTATCTTCAATCAACACATGGAATGACACTTCCACAGATTTACATAAAATTAAAATCAAATCAACAACAATCATGAAGGTATCAAATTCCCAATATTGTAGCATTTTCCCCTGATTACTAGAACAAAACTTAAAGCGGGGGAGGGGCGGAGGCGGGGTTGTTGGAGCTTATGAACTCAGAACGCCAGCCAAATGTAACTCTAGTACTCAGAAATTAAAATCATATCTGACATAAATCAGGGAAAATCGGATCAAATCCAGGACACGATTAAAAAAAAAAAAAAGGACAGAAATCAATATATAAAAATTACCCCACTCGTCGAATTCACAAGGAGTGGTTTGCAGTGGAGATGGGTCCATGGAAGGAAGACGATCATCGATTATGGGTTGGCCACGAGGAAGTCAAGGTCTCAATCGCGCGCAGCTAGGGAGTCAAACCACCCCAATTTGGAATAAAGTTCAAATTTTTATCAAAAGAAAACAGGCATGGAGAAACCATCCGTATCGAACCTGCAGCCCTAAAGAAAAAGAAAATGACTGTGATTAATTACGATTATTCCTCTTAAAAATGATCACTTTCATTTATACTTCACAACTTAAAAATAAATGGGAATAAAGGATACTCAATTTATAAATGGTTGATTTTTTTTTATGGGATACTAAAGTAGGATGAATATGAATTGGTAGCACCTATCATCTAAGAATAAAAATAAATCTTCTTTGAAACTTTTAAATAAGAAAGGACATCTAACTTATTTGGTTCCATATGTTTTGACCAAACTATATTATAATCTCACAAATTTTTTTCCATCAATTATAATTCATTAACATTTTATAGACAATCATTATTATCCCAATTAATATTTTTCAATAAAATACTAGTTGTAACTAGTCATTTATTAACATAAGATAATATTTTATAAGAAAAATTATCAATAATCATCTTTACTGCTCAAAATTTAACTAATTCTTCTTTAAAAAAAATTAGATGTATTTGGATTAATAAACCAAAATAAATTAACTGAATGACTAAAATTCATTCACAGTCCTTGAATTGATTGGATTTTGAGTAACAAATATGATGTGTATAATTTTGCACCTAAAAAGTTATCTTGTACTAATAAAAGAAGTGTTTTGTTAGAAAAAAAAATAGTTGGAACCAAAATGACTATCTATAATATGTTGAGGAATCATAATGACTACCCACAATATATTAAGATATCATGATGGCTGAAAAAAAAACTTTTGTGATCATATTATAGTTTGGTCCAAACGTATGAGATCAAATAGGCTAAAAACCCAATACGAAAAGAAATGTAAATCTTTCTTTATGTTGTATAATATGATATAAATTTACCTATGTCAGCAAAAATTTCCATTTCCTTCTGTCTTCTTAAAAAAATAATAATAATAATTTAAGTTCTCTCTTAAATTATAATAATACAAGAGAATATTTCACTTAAATTATTTAAATAGAGCATATTTATCTTTTCTTCCAATTACATTGATAATAATAATTTAATAATGACGATTATGAATAGTAATATGAAGGAAAGATGGATTAATTTGAGGAAAAAATATTTAGAACTGACTCACAAATAATAATGATGAAATAGATTTATGTCATGCAATTTTTAAAATATACTTTTAAGTTTTAATCATTTACTTTATCCACTAGACCAAAAAAGAATAGTCAACAAGAATAAAATGATATGGAAAGAATATATATAAATAAGTGTATATAGTTTTTCTCTTAATATTTTTCATTTCTTCAATAGATTGAAAAGTAAACATATTCTTATAGACCAACTTAAACCATTATATATATTATATAAATATCTATATAATATAAATGTTTACTCAACATTACCTTTGTTGCACTATATATTCAACAATATATCAGTGTTAATATAATTATTACACCAATGTTATAAATTTGATTAAAATTGTTGCATGTGTAGAAATGAGTTATATTAATAAACTCACAATAAAAACAAGAAAAATAGCTCTAGAAGCTCGTGCTTTTTTTCAAATTTACAAAGCTAATTTTTGTGTTATTTGTATTAAATTAATAATTGTTACTTATTTATGATTTATTGTTTAATAGCAATTGTACAGATTTATAACTATCTATGGTATTGAGTTTATTAGTAATAAATATATTTTAAACCTATGATGCAATAAATTATAATATTAAATATTATTATTGAAACATTCTTAATTTGCTATTATTTATATTTTTTAAACATAATAAGTTTGATGTTGAACAAACTATTTTACTTATCCGATCTATTTATTTGAATAATAAATCTTTAATAATTATTGAAAAGAAGAGGTTAAGGCAGGAGTAGAAGTCAACGGTTAGACAAGTTGAGTGTAAATTCATCCAAAGTTTTTAACATTTTTCTTAAAAAAAGAAATATTAAACACTATTTAAAAATAATAAAATATTACAAAATATTTTTAAAACACATAAAATTAATTTTAAAATATCATTAATGTGTAGAGATGAATAACCTAATTGAAAATTTTAAAATTTAAGAATTTGAGTGACAAACTTTATATTCCAAGGCTAACGGAAAAGAAAGGAAAGGTCAGCAGCAGAAATATAGTACATATGTCTGGTGAGAGCTATTATAAGCTGTAAGAAAAGAGATATGAAATAACAAATCTGTACCCTCGATCGGCACATGATGTCAGAAAATAAATCTCCACCGTTACTTCAACTCTTGTTTTGAAACTCCGCCGGGTGTCAATGTTACACTAATCCGACATGGCATAAAACTACATTTTAAATCCGATTTTCAAATCCGCGTTATAAATCCTTATAGCAAAAGATGCCCCATTCCCATCCTGAGGTTCTGAGTGCCAAAACGTTGAAACTGAAGAGAGAGAAAGAATCACTACTGAGTGTAACTCGAATAGCGCTGTTTACTTCATTGAGGCTCTCAAATTCATGTTAGTTCTATTCATTTTCGTATTTAATTTCTTTTTGGAATCACAAATCTTTTGTTTTTGTGGCTGTTCTTGAGTGACTTCCGCGCAATTGTATGCGAAGCTCTTAATTTTTCTCATGTTAGGGTTTTTTCGAGACTTGGGTTGTGATTTATTGTTTCTCTTAGTTAGTTTTGTTGCTATGTTGGTGTAATTATGTTGTTTAAGAGGCCTTGAGTTGGTGATTCTTGTGGTGATACTGTAGATCTTGTTTTGTTGAGCTTCAATATTTGCTTCTGCATGTGTAATCAGGCTCAGTTTTTGCTACCGAATTTTTACTCAGAATATGAATTTTACTCTCTTGTTGCTTTAATTGTTCCATGCAAGCGTTGCTGACTTCAATTTTCAATAACTGGTCTTGAAGTTTGTATCATTTCATTTTATGTTTTCAAGTGTTTGATCTTGCATTTCTGCTCCAATCCTGGGTAATTTGTGAGAATTTTTACTTAATTCTCTGTGCTTCAGTGGTGAAAACATAACCTTTAGAACTACTATCGTGTTGCATGGTCATTTTCCGTTAGTTATTTGTTCTTTTCTTTTGCATTTGTGTCAGCAAAACAGGACTTTTTAGGCAGTTATAAAGTTTTGTGCTTATTATTAATGGGTGAGGAAGAGTCAGTTGCAGAAGCATCAAAGGGCACCTCATCAAATGGGGAAGCTGTAGAGAAGGAAAAGAATGAAAATGGAACAGAGAAGAAAGAGGAAGATAAGGAAGGAATTGGAGAAACCATCGAGGAGGGAAAAGATGATGATAAAGCTGGGAGTGATAAGGCTGAGGATGATAAGATGGAGGTAGACAAAGAAGAGGTAAACAATGGAGAAGAGATGACTGAACAAAATGACAAAGAGGGAAAAGTGAATAAAGCAGGAGGCGAAGACGAAACCAAGGCTGTGGCAATGGAAGAGGATATAGATGATAAGAAGGGAGATGAGAACGATGAGAATAAAGTCGAAGCAGAAGCTGAAGCTGGCACCGCAGAGGAGGAAAAAGAGAAGATGGAAGAAGCTCAAGAAGAAAAGGAAAATGTTGAATCTGAAAAAGGGTCGAAAAGGCGATCAAAAGCAAAGGAAAGTGCTGGTGAAAGGGGGAAAAACAAGAAAAAAAGGGAAAAGAAAAAGGAGGAGCCTAAAACTCCTGCACTGCCCACAATTGATCGACCTGTACGGGAACGCAAATCTGTTGAGAGGCTTGTTGCAGCTGTTGATCATGATGCTGCTAAAGAATTAAGAATTGAAAAGGTGGTTATTGCCCTCCCCACTTTCTTATTTGATACTTACTGTGTATGAAAGAGCATACTATAATTTCTGCTTGAAGATTAAGGTTTTTGGATGTTCTGTTTCATGCAGGGTCGTGGAACTGCTTTAAAAGACATTCCTAATGGTAAAACTCTTAATAACTTATATTGTGCACAAATTTTGACTGATTTTGTTGATACCTATTTTCCGCCCTTTAGCAATAATACTGGCAAAGAGAAAAAGACTACTTTCAATTGTTAGGTCCTACCGGATGTTTAGCACTCTCCTTTCTTCTCCAGACTACTTGTTGCAGGGTCATTCCTGATTATTTGGTCATCATCTTGATTAGAACAGTAAAACAGCTGTGAACACTATTGTATGTTTGTGGTGAAACTTTGGTTCCAGAAGATGCACATTGTAGAATGTTGCCTGCCTTTCACAATCAAAGAATTATATATTTCTGCATTTGATTTTTACCCTATCACATTAGGAGTTGAGCTTCCATGTCTTTTTCTGTACACTGTTGATAGTGCTCTTGTTCTCTGTAGCCTTGACTGGATATGGTTCATTGTGGGTGCTCCAATTGTTCATTACAGTTCAACAAGATGCTTAATAAAATTGTTTGTCCTTCTATATAATTCTTGGTGCTTATAAGCTGTACCAATTTTTTGTTTCAGTGGCATACAAATTATCAAGGAAAAAGACAGATGATATATTTAAATTGCTGCATACAGTCCTCTTTGGGAGGAGAGGAAAGGTGATCTTTTGAGCTTCACTTCTACTAAATTTAATGTCAGGGTTTTTTGTGAAGCAAATCCCTCTTCAATTCTTTCTTTCTTGCTATTTAAGCTGTTCTGCAGTGATGTGTGACAAGAACACATCATTTTGGAGATGTGTCTTTTACCAATGTGCTTGCACATTCTGTGTGAATGGAACAAGTAACTGTATACTTAGGTCAAAAAAATTTGTTTGTAAGAGATTTTAGTTCTTCAGAACTGAACAAATGTTTCTAAATACAATGGTTCAGTAAGAAAAGAGAATGTACTTACATCTGTTATCTCGTTATCAGCACCTGAATATACAGCACTCATTGTTGAAACATGTTCTTGTAACATCTTGTTATTTGGAGAGGTACCAACAGTTCAATGGTATGACTTGTTCTTATAGAAGCTACTATTTTAGGCTTGAATTAGTTGTACTTTATTCCTGAATGGCTTGTTTGCTTCTTCAGCACATGAAATGATTGAATTATATATACGGTCAAGACAAATATGGCTTGAGATTTCTATTGAACTACGTGATCATTGTATTGCTTTCTTGAGTTCTTTATCTAATGATACGTGGTCCTTTGGGATTTTTAAATTCTGATTTTTGGACCAAGAATGAAGTTAACTTCCAGCACATATGATGGATTTTCATTACCTTGGGTTGGAGTGCAGGAGTACAGGAGTTCCTGAATACTTGTGGGTGAGGTGGGTCCAGTGTTGCAAGTGCAATTCCTGGGTAGAATGAGCCTTACCCTTCATAGCCTGGTTTTTCTGTATTAAAAATTGGAAGCCTTGGAGTGAGAGGGATGATTGAGGATTGTTTGTCTTGAACAAGTAGTAAGAGCTTAAAAAGCACAGGGATGGAAATTACTAACATAAGAGACTAGACTGAGTTCTCTGTCACACTTTCATGCTTTCTTTTGCTTGGGCAAGGATATTTGTTGATCTCTTCCTAATATGATTCTTGTTTCTAACTAATGCTGCAGGCAACTCAGATAAAAAGCAATATTTCACGTTTTTCTGGTTTTGTCTGGCATGATAATGAGGTAATTGTATCATTTATTTTTTTCTGTAATTGTTTTGTTTGCTGCATTGAGTGTAAAGGCATAAAGAAATATTGGAGTCTCAGGGCTGGAAATGTTTTATTTCTTGTAGGAAAAACAAAAGATAAAAATAAAGGAAAAGTTGGACAAGTGTGTTAAAGAAAAGTTGATAGAGATATGCGATGTGCTTGATATACAAATTTCAAAGGCTCATATAAAAAAGGTTTGTTCCTTCTTTTGCTGCTTTTTTTGACTCAAGCCTTTCCAGCAGCAGAAATGCAAGCAGTTGGTTCAATTTGCAAAGTATTGATGTCTGCAAAAATGTGATTGAATAATAATACCTCATAGAATTGCATGTTAGACCTATCTTAGAATGGTCCATCTGCTGATTGTGATGAAAAGGCATCTATCTTTTGCATAGGAAGATATTGTTATGAAGTTGATAGAATTTTTGGAGGCTCCTCATGCTACAACTACCGAATTGCTTGCTGAAAAGGAACAGGTCAGTCTGTCTTAATTCTCTGACCCCTTTAATATGCTTTTTATCTTTAATATTCTCCAACTGACAAGGAATGAGGATTATTAATATTGTTCAGCCCAATTCCTTACATCATTCTATTATCTCTCAGTCAATTAAAGGAAAGAAGCGTAAGAGGGCTGGCAAAAGAAGCATTTCAACACCTGGTAGTACACCTCCAAAGAGGTCCAATAAGGTAGCAACTTTTTGGTTGCATTAGAAGTATCTGTGAGTTTGTAGCTGTGTGATTTTGATATGATCTTTGCACAATAACCTTCCCATTTGCATTTCTGGAGTTATTGCTTTGAAATATGCAATATCAAGAAAGCTTATTATTCGTAAAACACTAGAGATGCAATAGCAAGTACTGAGTGTGAAACTCTTTGAGGGCATTCAAATATTTTCTGACATCAACCTTTATTCTTGGTGCACTTTCCAGAGTCAGAATAGTGCTTCCAGCAAGAGTGAGGTGAAAAATAGTGTACCTGATTCAGAAGATGAATCAGAAGAAGTAGAGGAAGAAGAAGAGGAACATGATGAAGAGAATGTTAATGGCTTTCCTGAAGGATCAGATGATGGTTTGTCTGAGCAGCCTGAAAGTGAGGATAAAGAAACTGAATCTGAAGGTGGTGAGTCTGAAGAGGAGAATGAAAAACAGAAACGTGTTTTGAAGAAGACAACAACCAAGAAGGGATCAGTAGGAAATGCCAAGACCAAAAAAGTTGCTAGCTCTAAAATATCCAGTCCTCCACCCAAATCCACCCCTTCAAAAACAAATTCAAGTCAATCAAAGGTCAGTGAAAATAATGGATCAAGCCCAAAGGTATCCTCAAAGAAGAAAAAAGCTGAGGTGGTAAAGGAGAAGCCAACGACCCCAAAGAAACCTGCATCAAAACGGAGTACAGGTAAGAAATTCAACTTTATATGCATGCATGCATCCATATTTTTCTTTTGTGAAGTTTTTGTCTACATGCTGAATTGTCTGGATTTTAGAGTTTGCCTTTTGGAATAAATGATATTTGTTTGTGCTGAAGGCAAGAAGGTTGCAAAAGGGAAGGATAAGCCTAAAGAAGCAAAACCAGAACCAAGTGATGATCAACTTAGAAGTGCAATTTGTGAAATTCTTAAAGAGGTTGACTTCAACACGGTGAGGATCTGTGTGACTAAATTGTCACCATTACCATTAAATTACTGCTATCAAGTGGATTATTTCATGTCATGCTACATTCTTTTGATGCTCTAGTGGGTGTGTTGAAATCTGATTATTTTCTTCTATGGAATTGGCAGATTGCATTCAATTGGTGTAATGGTGAATTTTGTGAGCTAAAAAATCATTTTGCTTGTATTTCCTTCATTTTTGGGAAATCAAGTCTTACGGTTTTTTTTGGTTTTATGGTGATGGTGGGGTGTGGTTATGGGAGGAAGAAAAAGCTTTACTCTTTTATCTGATTATTGGTAACATTGAGGGAGATGGATGTGTTATTCAACTTGAAAGTTCTTAAAAATTTTAAATACTGAAAGAGGCTTCAGTCTTTTGGGGGTGTTAAGCTATACTGTTTTTATTTACTTATTTATTTTTTCAAATCTCCAATGTTGTTGGTCCACTGTTGCTGACACAATGTGTTTT
Organism: Parsonsia alboflavescens; assembly: GCA_028571225.1. Taxonomy (NCBI): domain Eukaryota; kingdom Viridiplantae; phylum Streptophyta; class Magnoliopsida; order Gentianales; family Apocynaceae; genus Parsonsia; species Parsonsia alboflavescens. The sequence goes on from JAOXNR010000022.1 coordinate 18,340,099, forward strand.
TGTTTCTTAGGCTACCTTCACTGACATCTTGAAGCAACTTGGTATGCATCCTTGAAACACTTTCTTATCCACACCCTTTGTATTTGAGGTCATTTGACTAGCTATTTTCTCTGTATTGAGGCCTTTCTAGGGTAAATGTATCCTTTTGTATGAAGGTTGGATAGTGTATTTACATCTTGTTGATTACATCCTTGAATATGGATTTGGAGTTTTTAAAAGGAGAGATGGTTTTTGCTGAAATTCTACTGTTTCCTCTCTTTTTTTTTGGACATGCCCTGGGATCAATACTATTAGCTCAACATGTTTGACTAGACTTGGGGTGCATAGTTTTTGGTTTTGTTCACATCTGAGTTCATCCCGTGTGGCCTTACTGAGTTCATAATTCTCTTGTGATAAAACACCTTTTTTTAAAAAAATTTCAGCGGAGCGGTTTAGTACAGATCTGACACCAAGAAAATCGTCAATAAAGATCATGATCCAGGAAGAGTTGACCAAACTAGCTGATGAAGCAGATGAGGAGGAAGAAGAGGGCGATGCTGCAAAAGATGAATGACAGTCTTCTGCCCAGGGTGTGAAGACTTGAAAATGAGGATAGGACACAGGAGGTGGTATATTTTGCCTTGACATCTACCACAGATCCTTTCTTCTCCTTCTGTTCAATATGCAGTGTTACGTTGACAACGGATTAAGCTTTAGCTGTAATTTATTGTTAGTTTTCCTCATGAGTGTCAAACCCTGTAGTATCCTTTCAGCCTAAACGGTTGTTGATTTGCAGCTTTTTATGTACCAACATAATCCATTTCTAGGAATTTTTTAATCAGATCTAAATAACTAACCCCCGAAACTACAATTTGATATTTCTGTTTTGCATAAATATCATTGCTGTTGAACTTGATGCTGAAGTTGCAAGGCATCTTGCTACTAGTAGGTGTACTTTACCTATCACTGTTTTATTCTTTTTAGTATTGTTTCTTATTCTTTTAATAGAATGGTTTTTTTTCTTTATCTTTCCTTCTTAATATTCTTTTTCAATGGAATCATTTGAAGAAAAGAAAAACAATTTAATATTTAATATTTGACAAAATGAGACTATTAGATGCTTCCTCTGTCACTTGAGTTGTGAGAGGTATTTTCTTTTTTCTAAAATATTTTCTAATCACCTCTTTTAAAATATATGTATGATATTGAAAATTTAATAAATGTTATCAAATATCTCACTGATAAGAAAAATTAATATGAGAAAAATTAAAATAATTTATATTTAATGATGATGAATGGAGTATTAAGTTTGGATCTCATTCAGTGTCCTGAAGTTCCTGGTTTTATTTATCGTGAGCCGGCCAATTTTTAGTAGTTTGGGACAAATTGCCCCACTCGCTTAGTGGAGAACTCGACAAGAAGGATGATAAGATTTCCACTTAGATTTTTTTACTATTTTCTTCATTATAATAATAATAAAATTATAATTATTTAAAGTCTATATATGGATGGGATTTTTTTTTTTTTTTTTTCATGTATCTCCATATTTTACTTATTTATGAGAGTTTCTATTTATTTAGAAGGATATTGATGAAATTTAAATTTAAAAATTTAAGATCTACACACTTATCACTCCATCCATTAAATGCAAAATAAGGTTTTCGTCAGTTTATAATAGGTGGAGCTAAATTGATGAATATATTTTGATTCTGGATGGTGAAAGAGAAACCCAGAGATTGATTGATTCCCTTTGATTTTTAAATACTAGGAGGCTTGCCTGAGCCGGTTCATTAAAGAATCCGAAAGATTCAAAAACTTCTTAGCAAAAAACTAAAATAAAGTGATGAACGCAACTTTTGTCTCGAAGTGGAATGATGGTGGGCTCTACTCATGTCAACCTTCATGGACCAATCATTTAATCTTATCTACATTTTAGGTCCCACTATCCACAATAAAATTATATTACTAATACTATCATCATTATTCACTCCTAATCAAACACATTAACAATAAAAAAATATCTTAATTAAAATATCATAAAAAGTTTCTGAAGAAATTGAAATAAAAAAGGCTGGTAAAAGAAGAAAGTGAATAAAGAAACATCTATATCTATAAAATTTTGTACAACAACTTATATTATAAAGTAAATTTGAAGATCAAAATTAACACCGGAAAACAAAAAATGTTTAAAGGGACTAATAAAAAAAATTTTAAACTCAAAAAATTAACAAGAAAAACCATGTAGAGAATGAAACACTTATGAAATGACAATTAAACATTTCGTTGTTAACTGCATTATTATGAAACCGAGGGATCTATACTTCCCCAAATACACGTCTAACTATTGATAATTTACACGTAAGAAAGTTCAAAGAAATCACCCTAATATTATTATACTATTACTACTTGCACAGAAGACCGACTAAGATTGACGTAGCCTTGAAATTAATAATAACTGCAAAGAAAAATATTTTTCTAATAATATTATAAATATGAACTCTCATCATCAAGGCATCATCTACGGGTCAATCATGTAAGAGAGTGCAGGGAAAAGGAAACCACGGCGTGGCTATTGTCTACCTCGGTCTCCCGGTGGCTGCTGGTGACCCGGATCCAATGTAACCCGAACCGAGCTTTCCAGGACCGCCCAAAGGCATTTGGGTATAGACACCTGACCCGTATCCGTGGCCTTGATGATGATGATGATTAGCGGCCCCCATCACTAGTCCGGTGGCGCCACCATACATCCTACCACTTTCCCCCGGGTATCCACCGCTGGAACTTCCCATGCTTCCCACACTGCCATTTCCGCCACCTACGCTCTCTTTTTCTGGTCTCCCAGCCATGGCGCTCTTTTCTCCCTCCAGGTCTCTAAACCTCTGCAAGTAAATCTTCAAGGGCTCAACGTAATCCTCGAAACCTAACGTGGTCATTGCCCAAAGCAAGTCGTCTCCGTTGATCGTCTTTCGCTTTTCTCTCTGGCACTTGTCTGATGCCTCTCCAGTTATGAAGCTTATGAACTCCGATACGCACTCTTGAACTGTTTCCTTGGCATCCTTTGATATCTTTGCGTTCGCAGGTAGGGCTTTCTTCATGATTCTGCTCACGTTTGCTATTGGAAGGAACCTATCTTGTTCTCTTGGAGAACACTCGCTGGCGTTGTCACGGTCCTTGTGGCCTCCGGACTCGTTGTCAGAATCCGCCATTGTGCAACTTCTATTGAAAATATTTGGTGGATGGTTTACGAGTCAGGATAACTGAAAGTGCTTCAGAATTTTTTTTTCCTCCTATTTTATGGAGTCAAGAAGAATCCAAATAAAAAAAAAAAAAAAGGAAAAGAAACAGAACAAACAACTTTCCTTTATAGGTACTGCAGTGAACGTAGTGGAGGTCTAACTGAGTCCGATACGATAGGAACAAAAATACCCGATATAATTAGTACTGACACTATTCAACTAAGGGGAAAAAGGAAGTTATTGAGAAGAGATTCAACGATCAATCAATCAATCAAGCTTGTTGGGTGGAAAAGAAACTTGTGATCACTTAGAAAGATATCAATCTCACATTGTAAATGAAGTTCTTGTTATGACCCGAATTCAAGAGGAAAGATTGAATTTCAGTACATGAATCCCATGAAAAAACCTAGACTCTTACTTGACACGAAGTTTGTAAAGGACGATCATTACCGCAGAAACTTTAGTCTGGAATCAGATTCAATGATGAAAGAGAAAGAGAAACAGAGAATCAAAGTTATATATGTATATATATCCTACTCGACGGTTAAAGTAAAGCTCTGAAATTTTGACCTAGGGTTTTGATTCAACAGAAAAAATGTTACTGGAAAGAAAGCATTTTTACTTTTACGTATAGAAAGAAAAGAAGAAATGATTGAAAGGGAAAACAGACCTGCGAGAAATCCGGTGGTCGGAAGGAAAGAATTTACCCGGGGAGAGGGGTGAGTAGAGAGAGAAAGAGGAAGATCAGAGTGGAGAGTTGGATGGAGGGAAGAGAATGTTGAGGTCCGTTGGATCAAATGCTATAAAAATGAGATCGTTGAAGTCACGTGGAGAAGGGAGGGCCACTGTCTCCCGATAACAAGGGGTACCCAGGGCGAGTTTTAGGCCATTCGATTGGTTAGAAGTGGAATGATCTCCACCGTCTATACAGCATCTGGCACGTGGTCGGCTCTTGGTGCTGGGGGACTTTTTTTATACCCAAGGAGAGAGGTCATCATGGCTGACGTGGACACCACGCACTTGTTGTTGTAGTACTAATAAA
>JAOXNR010000022.1:18345757-18356357 GCA_028571225.1 Parsonsia alboflavescens
ATAAAGACACGCTAATTTTTATTTTTCACAAGCAAAATACCTCCTGGTCAATTCAGGGGAATTTGGACCGGACCAAAAAAGGCTTGACCTTTTTGACAGACCCACCTCCCTCGACGAGGTTTGCCCACTTCTGATGGGATAACAATTCTGCAGAACAGACTCCTCTCCTCACTACTCCCAAAAGAAAAAAAAGGTGGGTGTAGATTGAGGCCAATCAAATCGTAAACTAAGAAAGTTCCAGGCAAGTCCCATATTCAGAATACCTCTTCTTCCTCCAGGCTCACCCATGGAGGAATGAAAAACACATGAATTACTTGGGCAAAAGAACTAACCTATTATCATGAACAAAGATCCAAGATCAATAGAGGAAAAATATGAGTTACGCATTCGTAAACTGCACATTTAATAGATCAATTGGAGTATATATGTACATGCACAGGAAGAGAAACTATACAATCAATTCCTGTGAAAGGAAAACTGAGCTACTACATCAGTTAAATTTTACAAATTCTACAGATGAATGTTGCACAATCAAGCAGGGTATACCCAACAAAAAAAAGGGGTAGTAATGATACAACAACGTCAACAAAAAAATGGGGGCAGATTGGTAACAACATCTGCGTAAAATCCTAATACATCATATTCAAATAATAAAAACTGAATTATCCACCGTATCTCAGACTTCATTCAGCACATATCATCCACAATACTGGTTTTTTCAACCGATAAGTAGCTTAAAACATTGATAGAAAAAGAGGTCTAACAACTTTAGATGAAATATTAACTAGCAATAACACTGGACTAAGAGGTAACTGCATGGAAAAGTTATGCTCTCTCACATAGCAACTTCAAATCCAACCCGACTTGAAACAAGTGACCGGCTTCTGCAGAAAGGCATTGTTGCTTCAGAAAGGAATATCATACACTCCAAGCTATCATAAAAAGGCACACACATAAGATAAAATGGTCGAGTAGCATTAAAGCAATGCAAAATATTTTATATATATATATTTATATGTTCTTCACGGGTGAAAAACTCAAAAATCAAAACATCAGAAAAATGAGGGGGGAAAATTGGAGAAAAAGAAATTTGGCATAACACACAAGACAAGTTCTGAAGTAATCAAAAAGATATCAAGAAACAACTTTGAGAAGACAACATTTCATTTACATCTTAGGAAAAAGAATGATCACTTTTCATTGACAATGAATCACGAATTCAACCAAGTATGGTCAGACATAAACACATGCAGAAACTCAGCAATGAGACAAAAGTTGCAAAGTCAGGAGAATACAAAATCTACTAGTACACATATCAGATGAACTGGTTTTGAAAAAAAGACCACCGGATGATGACAATGGGTGAAAAGAATACTAACTAGACATAGAGGTGGGGTGGCAAAGGAACCAATTCTTAGTTCCAGGAAATAATGATTACATGGAAACAAATGACAAAAAAGTTCTTTCTGCAATCATACTATGTATAATTCGAGTACTAATTCTGATTTAAAACTATGTGTATATATATAATATTCTAATCAACCTTGCCAGGTAAAAGTGCTAGCAAACAATCTGACTAAGAAACTGTGAATTTTTTCTTGAAGAATCCAACATCAGAAATGTGAATCTGGGTATTCACGTGCATACAGCAGGAATTCCATTAGCCTTTTTTCACAGTACTAATATCAAGGAGATTACACATACATCATGAACACACAGAAAATAGAGATGACATTGTGGAAATAAAGCCTAGAAAATATTGAAGGCCTGTATAACAGAAGCTTCTCAAACTGCTTTGGATAAGAAGGAATACACAAACCTAATCAACATGGTTTCTAGTGTCGACTTCAAATAATGAAAATAACAATAAATTTACATCCATGGACAAGTACTCTGGTTAAAAATAAAAAGGAAAAAGGGTAAAACACCTAACTTATCAAAGGATAAGCAAATAAAATTAGATGCATCTGAATATTCAGATAACTGAATGACAATAAATAATGATAACACCTTCCCAAAACAATCAAGACACATGTATTCAAGAATCTGATGACTGCATATTGCACAGTTTTATCAAGTCCAAAGCCAAGCACACCAAAATTTAAGGTTAAAATTGCACAAACTAAGATTGAAAGAATGAACGGGCTTAAACAGTGAAATCAAAAGGACTTACTTCTTCAATTTGCTGAAGAAACCCAAGCGCCTTAAAAAGGAAGGGTCAAAGGAATCAACCGCACCGAGCCACAAAAGATATCAAGGTGAACAACTCATTGATGAACTCATGTAACTAGAAGATAACAGTGTGAGAGTCTGAAAAACCATGCTGTTCTGATAACCTCTAGAGTGAGTGAATTCAAAGTCCTCATCAAATGCAGAAAAAGAAAGCATAATTATTCAGAGGTTATACGACGTCTTTTGCCATATTCAGCATCCCTTGATCTGGATCTTTGCTCACCCTCTTGTGATGTTCTTGACTTGCTGTGAGTCCTCGATGTTCTCCCCCTGTCCCATTCATCGTCATATTCTGACTCACGGTCTCTGTACCTATGATGGTCAGCATGTCTATCCCTTTCATCCCTGTGGCGATCTCTCTCCCTGTCTCGTTCACGATCTCTCTCCCGTTCTCGCTCCCTGTCCCGTGAACGTTCTCGATCCCTATCCCGCTCTCTCTCCCTCTCTCGTCCTAAATCTCTTTCCTCACGATGCTTCCTTTCTCCCCAGTCATTCTCATGCCCCACATCTTTATCTCTAGGAATATCCCTATCAAAACCTGGTTCTCTATCATCACGATACCTTCTGTCTGAAGAACCAGACCAATCTCTTTTGGAACCCCTGTCTTTCTCTTTCATGGAACTTGGCCAAGGCCCCTTATCATGGCTTACTTCTCCATACTGATGATCTGAAGCAGCTTCCTCACCGTAACTAGACTCCCCTGCTCTCCCACCATACTCTTCACCAGTCCAGCCACCCATATTAGGATCAGACCACATTCCCATATTAGGTCCATCAACACCTGCAGTGGGCATCATTCCCATGCTGTTCATGGGCATCCCTCTCCCAAAGAATGCTGGGTTCACATGAGGAGCCACACCAGGTAAACCAACACCACCAACAGGTGGGAACGAAGACAAAATTCCTGAGAATGGTGGAGCTGGAGCAGCAGGGAATCCACCAAAACCACCCATCCTACCCATTGGCCCTGCAAAGGCTGGATCAAAGCCTTGGCCCATCATTGTTTGAGGATGCATTAAAGGAGGTGTAGCACCAATTCCTTGCCCAAATCCACCCCCTCCATTTCCCATCATACCACGACCACCCATCCCACCAGCTCTGCCTCTCATTGGACCCATTGGGCCCCTACCACCCATTCCTTGAGTGTTGCCTCTACCCCAATTTCCTCTCCCATACCCTCTGTTATTGTCACCACCTGCTTGATAATTGCCACCTGTTACAATGTTGTTACCACCAACTTTGGCTGGAGCATCCCCAGTTCCTCTTCTTCCTTGAGCAACAGTAGTCTGGGATACTTGTTGGTTCCTGTTCACCTGAGCCTCACCCATTCTCTTTACAGTATAAGGTGAGGCAAACGCAACAACACAGGGTCGACCATTGAACAAATGCCCATTCATTCCCTCCTTGCACGCTGTGGCAGCAACAGGATCATAAAACTCAACCTGGCAATACCCTTTAGACTTGCCACTAGCTTTCTCGTCAAAAAATTTCACCTCTTTCACCTGACCATACTTGCTCAGTTCTGCCTCAAGCTCAGAATCTGTTGTCCACCAATGCAGATCACCGACAAAAAGAATTGTCCCTTGGCCACCGCTTGCAGCACCCCCTCCTCCACCAGGACCACTAGCACCACCAGCACCCACATTCGCATATCCATTTCCACCAGATCCATTCACAGTCACATTTCCACCTGCCTGCCTCACCAAACCTTCATTCACCACATTTCCTACATTCCCTGGATTTGCTACAGTTACACCCCCAACAGATGGAGCAGGAATTGGAGGCTGGGGCTGAACCGTTCCACCTTGATTTGGTACACTATTATTATTCACTGTCTGCTCCCCCACCTCACCAAGTCCCTTGTTAGCTGAAGGCCGCCCTAACTCAACCCGAAGACCACCGCCACTTGGCAGCCCAGGAGCTCCAACTCCACCAACAGCAGGACCTCTAAACCCCATACTCTGCTGTGGATACCCATCCATCACCCTACCAGACGGAACCCTTGTGCTAGTCGCTTGCTCATCTTTCTCAAGTTTCCTCTCTGCACCAGCACCAAGAACGCCGGTTTCTGGAACTCCCTGCTGCGGTAGAGTTGACTTCAGGTTCATCTGCACAGGTCTCCTCTCCGCTTGAGTCTCCTCATTTTTGGCCACGTAATCCTCGCTTTTTTTCATAGATTGAAGAAAATTTTCTCCAACATTAACATCGTTATAAAGATCTTCGTAGTCATCATCCTCCTCCCCCAGAAACCCCTCATCAGCAACAGCCGAAATTGCTTCATTTCGATGAAACTGTTCATTCGGATCTCCGCCACCACCGCCCTCGTTATCCCCCATTCTTTCAATCTCTTTCCCCTAAAAACCTATGGTTAGGGTTTCCCTTGAGCTAAAAAAACCCAAAAAGAAAAATGGGACAAGATAAAAACATACAAATTCCCTTTCAGATTTCTGTGGGACTTGCTATAGGAAAAAAAAAAAATTATATATATAGAAAACAACTAGGAATACCAACATAAAAAACAAAAATTGGGGTTTTGGAGATCTTACCAGATATGATGTATGGTTTCAGAGAGAAAGCAGAAACCCTAATTGAAAGCTCGGGATGTGAAGCAAAATATACTTCTTTTTTTTTTTTCCGTTTTTCTTTCTTTCCTCTACAAACAAAAAGAAGATTTGAGAAAGAGAAAGGGAGGAAGGGAATGCGCTTCTGAGTTCTAGGTATTGTTGGGCTTGGAAGGATGTTACCAGCGTATTGTAGCGACGTCGTATGCTAGAGTGTGTGAAGGTGAGCACTGTCGCAAATTGTACTACATCATGCCCTGCTGAAACAGGCTTTTTCATAGTAGTGCATGGAGTGGAAAGGAGGAGATAAGTTTAAATAAATATATGAGCAATAACAACGCAAAAGAATTATACATTAAGTAATTTCAAAATAGAAGGTCCGGTATAGATTGGATCTGGTTTATATGCGGATATATGGACCCTTTAAGGAATCACATTATCAAAATAATTCTACAAAATATAAGCAATTTTTATTTTAACTCTCATAAATATTAAATATTGCTATTTTACTTGTGTAAAGACCTAATCTATATGTGGAAATATGGACATCACATTATTAGAATAATCCCACAAAAAATATGTACCTTTTATTTTAAGATATAAATCACCAACTCACATACAAAAACATTAATCATTATTATGATAAACTTTACATTTTTAATCGATGATTATGTACCTTTTTGGATTGTGTTTTCACAAATAATGGTTGCGGATTAAAATAAAAAATCCTGAAATTTCAAGATATATTTCTTCAACTTCGGTTAACTTTTGAACAAATCAAATGCAACCTTTTCAACTTAGGAAGAAAATTCACCATAATCATTCCAACCAAAATGATCATTTAAGCTTCCCAAAAGAATGTTCTAGACGATACCTTCCCGTCCATCTAATTATTCACTTCTTTCTTCCTTTTCTTTTAGTCCGGCCCTTTTGACAACCACCACGGTCCATCCCTAAATGCTAAGTCGTCTTGGCCCAAGTGAGTAAGGATTTTGGTATATTTGGGCCAGGAAAGTCATGATAACCCATATATTTATATTTTTAAAATTATAAAGTATCAAGTTCAGGAAATATTAATTATAACATTTTCCTTCAAATTTTTTTTTGGGCCGTTTTCATTTTTACTCAAATTGAAACAGTAATTTTTTATTGATCCAAATCTTCACAACTTTTCACAATTACTCATATCTAAAACTAACTTTTCATTCTATTCTCACTTTGACTTTTAATTAAAAAAAAAAAAAACATAATATCTATTCTCCTTTAACATGCATTTATTATCTTACCTCTCGGCATTCAGTATACCCAACTGAACTCAACTACCTGTAAAATGAATTAAAGAAATTACAACTAACATCATTCATTTGATCAGAGGTTTTGAACCATAGCTAAGAAAATTACTTAAAGAACCATTCCCTTATAGGAGAGAAAGAAAAAAATCAACTTTTTATTATGCTCGATTGTTGATTTTTGTTTTCCAAAATCAAGAAGAAGAAGGTAGGGGGTGTTTGAAGGTACATTGCTCGATTTGTTTCTTTGTTATTTTTTTTCTTTAGTGTTTGGAAGCTTGTATTTGTTCGTTCTGTATTGTTTATCTGAGAGGAGGAAGAAAGGAAGGTAGGATTGCAGAGATTTCCATCAAAGTGAGGAGATTTCGAGATCTGGGATGAGGCTTTTGAGACACGAGACAGGTATATAACTTATTTAAGTGATTTCGAGACAAGAGATAGTTGAATTCTAGACAAGAGAGGAGGCTTTCGAGACAAGAGAGGGGACTTTGCAGACACACATTGGATATTTGAAACAGAGGATTTCTATACACACAGAGATATCGAGACAGAGGATTTCGAGACACACATAGTTGATTTCGAAACACGGTATAGAAATGGATTACATGAGGATTGCTGTTCACGAGGGTTCTCTAGTTGAAAGGGTGCGTGCACTAGTAGTACTCTCCAATGTGAACTATGAAGATTTGAGGAGAACCATGGCAAACTTAATGAAGATTGACTTAAACCAATTTGACATACAAATGTTAATTGCTTCTAAATTTTGTGATGAAAGTATGAAATTAATAGAGATTGAAGACATGTATGACATCATGTATTTAAAGGGGGAAAAGGATCCTAAAGTCGTAGTCGTGAACAAAATTCAGAGGATTTACGAGGGTGGCATCAGTGGTGATATTGATGGTAATTGCCCATCCGGTCCAAATGATCATGAAAGGGTAGGATTTATTGATGTAAATGATGAAGCGGGGACATCCGGATATATTCGCACAGATGATAATTATGAATTCGATGCAGAATATATTCACAACGTTGAGGTTGATGATGATGACAACAATGACAACTTCCATGATGGGATGAATCAGGTGATTCCATTTGAACAATTTATATTAGACCCTTCTACTCACTTTGCAAACATGGTTGGAATGACTATGAAGAGGTCCATTTTTTGGAAGATGACATTGTTCCACTAGTGGGTTTTATTGGAAAGGATGCAATCTTTAATAATAAGGATGAAATGGTAGCGGCAATCGGTGAATATTCACTTAATAACCGATTTCCATATCATGGGATACGTTCGGATAGGGGAAGATTTGAGGCACGATGTAAGAACCAAAAAAATTGTACTTTCATGATACGTACAAATTGTAGTGCTGGATTCCAGATTTGGGTTATTCACAAGTTTGTCTCGACTCACACATGTATCCAAACTATACAGCAAAGCCAAAGCAGGAGTATAAGTTCAACAACGATTGGTCGTATGTATGCTAGTAAACTCGTCGATGTGAATCACACCCCCAAAAATGTGATTCAAGACATACGGGAGAATTATGATGTGAAGTTCGGATACACCAAAGCCTGGCGATCTTTACAACGTGCTAAAGACATAGCCTATGGAACTACAGAAAACTCATACAGACAGCTACCTTTATACCTCCACATGTGACCAATATACTTATGTGAGATGAGCAGTTTCTGTGCTCATTCTGTGCTCATTCTGTGCACTTGGTCCTTCGATTGAGGGTTTCAAGTACATGAGGCCCGTAATTGTCATCGATGCAACACACTTGAAAGGTGTGTGTGAGAGCAAAATTTATGCAGCTGTCTATGTAGATGGAAATGGGCAAACTTTTCCCCTTGTTTTTGGGTTTGGCGAGGAGGAGGGTAACGATTCATGGGAGTGGTTCTTCAGAAGATTCAGGACTGCATATGGATTGCGGGATAATTTGGTTATTATATCTGATCGACACAAAAGCATACTAGATGCAGTAAGGACAGTATATCTCGAGGTTCCACATGCCTTCTGCTATCGACATCTGAAGGAAAACTTAAAGACAAAGTGCAAAAATCCTCAAGTTGCACTTCGTTTTAAAAATGCGGCATATGCCTATGACAAACAGACATGTGACCTCTATTTTGGAGACATTAAAGAGATACACCTTGGAGTTTATCGTTGGTTGGATATCGAGGTAGGACACCTGGGTTGGTCACGGGCATATTGTCCGAACAATCACTATAACCAAATGACGACCAATATCGTGGAATCCTTCAACCACGTGATCAAGAAAGCTCGGAAATTGCCTATTACATCTGCACATGAGTGTTTTAGGAGTTTGTGTCAGGCTTGATTCAACAAACGTAAGGAAGTAGTAGCTACAATACCAGATATTATCACTAAGCGAGCGGTGGAAAGAATTGAGGAAGAAGCTGTGAAAGTCAACTTTGAAAGGTTATGAACTACATCCATTCGGGATAAAGAGGAATATGTTGTAGGAAATCTACCAAAGGAACCAAATGTTCTTTTGGATATCCTCTAAAAGACCTGTGGATGTCGGAGATGGGAAGTGGAAGAGATACTTTGCAAACATGCCATTGCTGTTGCCAGGTAAATTTTTGGTCTATTTCCTGACTTATCTACTAAATTTAGAATGTCCATTCGAGACATTAGTTGTCCATTCGAGAGAAAATTGTAAATTATAGAAACGTGAATTTGTCATTTAATTTAAATTGCATTTTTCCATTGAATCAAGGCCACAATCATCTCTACTTTGTATACGGATTGATATATATATATATATATATTTATATTTATATACTTATTATAAACATAGAATTATTGGCCAAATTAGAACTCAAACTATACCCTTAAATACTTTAGGGACCAAAATGCAAAAATGGTATAGTTTGAATTCTAATTTGGTCCCTAAAGTATGCAAAAAAAAAGGTATAATTTGAGTCCTAATTTGGTAAAAAAAAAAACTTTAGGGACCAATATGCAAAATCATAATTCCAACAGAAATAACAATTTTGATTCCAACAAAATAATAATTATGATTCCAACAAAAGCTTTTCAAATTTTGAAGAGAACTAATAATAACATTTTACACTCTACTCTAATCTCAAAGGTATACTGCATCAGCCCACCTAGATACAAAACCATCCCACAAAAGTGGTCCTTCACTATAACGATAAGCAAAATATTCAGCTTTATATTCCTTTCTTACTTTGTTCCATGAAGTACATGCTAACTGAAAGTTTTCTGTATCAACAATCTAGAGAGCTTCGAATCAATCAACTCTAACAATTCAGTGGGAAGATTGGTCCAATCTCTTTCAACTCTATTTTCGACTATATATCTTATTCTTCTTCTGCAGTCATGAAATTGGGAAAATAAATTATAACAAGCACATCAGGAAAAGAAATGTGCAAACCCATTTTGATACTTGGATCGGTGATTTCGAGACACAAGCATATGCATTTCGAGACACTAGCATATGTATTTCAAGAAACAATATAAATTCGAGACAAAAAAAATATTTCGAGACGGTAGAGACAATTTCTAGACAAGTCATTTAGAGACAATTAAAAAAAAAATGCAAGTCATTCGAGACAATAAGACAATTTCTAAACAAACCATTTTGAGACAACAATCCAATTTCTAGACAATAAGGCAATTTCGAGACAACAAGACAATTCAAAGGTCGTGGCCAATTGGGTCACGAGAACATATGAAGCCAAAAAGGTCAACATGGCACAATACCTCAAGCAAGTAAGAGAGATGACCTCAAAACTTGAACATTTCGTCATTGAATCGATACCTAGAGATCAAAACATGAGTACAATTGAAGCAAGTTCTTGGTAAATTTTATTCCAAATGCTTGATACAAGGCCATTGTTGTAGTGTCATAGTGGATAGTGGTAGTTGTGTGAATATTGCTAGTTCATACTTGGTTGAAAAGATGAAATTGCCATGACTTGACCATCCTAAACCTTACAAGCTTCAATGGTTGAATGATAGTGGTGAAGTGAAAGTTGGGAAGCAAGTGAGAATTTCATTTTCTATGGGAAAGTATCAAGATGAGGTGCTTTGTGATGTGGAGCCTATGCAAGTAACATATTTTTTACTTGGTAGACCATGGCAATATGATAGAAAGGTGATATATGATGGTTTCAAGAACAAGCTACATTAGAATTTGATGGAAGAAAGATACATTTGAGCCCTTTAAAGGCTCATGAAGCTCACATGGATCAAAGAAAAATTCTTGAGAGAATGAAAGAATTTTATGAAGAAAAATAGAAGAGTGAAAATGAGGGAAAACTGAGAGGGATTGAGGAAAAAAAAAAACTGAGAAAGTGAGGTCTGAAAAATCTGTAGAGGAGGCTGTAAAACTGGACAGAAAAGAGAATGGAAAGAACAAGGGAGAAACCGAGAGGAAAAATAGAGAGAAAATGAGTTTTTATGCAAAAGAAAGAGAGGTGAAGAGTGCTTGTATGAGCTTCAAACATTTAGTCTTACTT
>JAOXNR010000022.1:18376395-18389726 GCA_028571225.1 Parsonsia alboflavescens
TCATTTAAAATTGAGCATTTGGATATGTTCACCTTTTTAAAATTATTCATATTTAAATTTAAAATTTCACCCTCTCAAATAACTCTTTAATTTAAAGAATTGATTTCGCACCAATTAAAGAATTGAGCATCTGGATATGTTCTTAGACTTTGGGGTAGTGAACGACTAAACTTATTGGGGGTAATTTTGTAGGTCTGGTAATTAAAAGCTGTCTTTCTAAGTTGAGTGGTCCTAATTATAAATTTAAATATTCAATCACAATCCGACATGTGTGATTACCCTCCTCCATGTTTCCTTATGGTTACGGGTCCATTTATTATTTTCTCTAATATTGATAAAAAAAAAAAGTTGAGTTCTGATAATGATGTGCAACATTTTAAAAAGAGAAAATAATCCCAAAAAAAAAAAAAAATCTTGATTATGGATTACTCCGTAATCGGAAAGGAAAATAAGAAAAAATTCAAAAAGAAAATATCGGAGTCACAGAAAGGATCTGATACGGTACTGAATCGAACTACAAGTCTTCAGCCCAGCAAAGATTGAGAGATTTTTTCCGAAAGCTTAAACGCGTTTGAATTCTTTTGTTTACTCGGAGATTCGTCTCGTAGTCAGACTCAACGACTCAACGTCAGGCACCAACTTCCTTTTTTTTTTTTTTTTTAATAATAAAAAATACATCTTTTTAATATTATAAGATATAATTATGATGTTTTTTTTTCATTAACTTAACTTACGTTTAATGTTCTCTCATTTATTGTAATCGTTGTTAAATTTGTGATTAATCACTGCAAAAGAAATAACAATAAAATGTATTTTATATTTATATTCAAATGTTCTTTTATATTAAGTGAAATACCTTTTTCTATTTGAAATTAAATGTCTCATTTTAAATTGCTTATATTTTAATAAAAAAGAAGTTTGTTTTAATTTATTAACACATTGTGTTGTCTATTTTCTTAATAAAATGTTTATTATGATAGGAAATAAGACATTTAATTCTGAACAATTCAAAATGAAATATGAGATATTTATTTTCGGATGGAAGGAGTGATATTTTTATTCAAGAACCCCCTTATGTTTCTTGTATGGTGACCATATTTTATTTTTATTTTTTTAACATAAAATTGAGAATTATGTTTTAAGTAAGGTAAATTCTATCATGGATCTGATCAATTGGATTTGTGGCTCTCATTAAGTTATATCACAAAATTTTTTCTCAAAGTATTAGACTATGTGGTAAAAAATAAAAAATATCTCTTAACTTGATATAGACTATAATGTCTATATAAGAGGGTATAAACCTAATTCATATCAAAATTTTTCTTTGAGTAATCAGGAACTACAATATAATTAACTTCACTTGTCAATTTGGGGACAACATAGTGGGTGGAGTGCCAAACGTGTAAACTATAAGTTTCAAATTTGAATCTCAACGCCTTCCTCCTAAATTAATTAAAGGTTGATATGCATACAAACTGATCCGGATATTGCAACAACAAAAAATAAAAAAAAACTTCACTTTGCAATTGAAAAGTTAGGTAAATCATCATTAAGCAATGAAATAGAACAATAATGGAGATGGTGAATAGCTTCCATGCATGAATCTTTTGTTTCGTGATTCATATTCTAGTTTGTTCATCCATGAAGTCATTTGTTAGATTTTGAACAAAATCATTACGAGATTAAAGGAAAAAAAATCATATATAAAATACACGTGTCCAAATACACTAAATAAATAAGACCAAATCGGCACAGCCCGGATGGATGCCTAGCCCCTAGAGCTGGGTCCAGGGGTAGGATCACACGAGGATCTGCACTCAAAGTAATTTGGCCATAAAATGAAAGCCCAATTCATCATTCATAGAATTACTCAAGTTTAAATAAATACCTCACTTATTTAGAATTGAATATCTCAATTTAACTTAAAATTAAATGTCTTAATTTATCTTGTAAAAATTTTAAGAAAAATAGTTCACTTAATTTATTTTTAACCTAACAGTATAAAATTTTTAATAAAAAATTTTAACTAATTAAATAAATAAGACATTCATTTCCAAATAACTAAAAATAGAAATAACTACATTCAATTTTAAATAGAGAGAGTACTAATCGATTTTAATAAATTTACTTATTGCATGTGAGTTTTTATCCAATATACTTATATATAAGGACATTATTATTCTTTAATTTTTAATCTTTAACTATAATTATCTAGATTGTGTAATTTATTAAATCTTTGTCCATATATTTATTGAAGTTAATTATGTTGTGGTTGCAATAAGAGTTCTTCTAATAATTATGTATTTTTTAAATTTTTTTTTAATTTTAAATTATCTATGTCTTTACTCATTCAAACCCACTAGAGACACCGCGGCACCGCCCATCAATTGATTCATCCAAACCCTTAACAAATTTTACCACGTGGCCTATGATTTTTTATACGTAATCTCTCATTCAATTTTCAACTCTGAAAAAATAATGTTAGTGGACAATTTTCTCTTCTCGTCTATCAAAAATTAAATATTTTATATTTATATTATAATTAGTTTGAAGATAAATGCTTGAACTAGCTAAAAAATAGATTAATTTCACCTATAATTAATATCCCTTTTACCTAAAATTAGATGTCTCCATTTTTATTTTTAATTATATAGAATTGAATATCCTATTTAATAATTTAGTTAAAATTTTATTAAAAAAAGTGACATTGTAATATTAAAATTAATTAAATAAAATAATTATTTTAAAAAAATAGGTGCAAATTAAACGGATCATCAAGTTCCAGAGGGAGGGAGGGGATCGTTAATTTGAACTATAAAATCAAAAGGAGTCCCACCGTAAAAATAATTTGTATGGTTAGACAAAGGACTAGAGGGACAACTCTGCCATGAAGAGGAACCCATTGTTTTTATTGTAATTTGATTTTTTTAAAAATTGAATTATTTTTATTAAAAATAAAATTATTGGATACTAAAATTTTTTCAATTTTTTATTTTAGTCTCCATTTGAATTGAAAAAATATCTTGAATAATCCTTATAGATAAAACTCATAGTCAAAAATAGAAAGATAATAAGTGTCTGATAATTTATTTGACTCCAATTCAATTTATTTTCATTTTAATTTTTATATACCTTTAATTATATTCTTTGTGAATCTCTTTAATCTTGTCAGGCACATATTCATTTATGATCTAATAAATTATTTAAAAATTACACCTTCATATTTGTTTTAAATTTTAATTTCTAAAATAATTTAAACTCTATATTATTTTTCTATTTTAGGTTAAAAAAATTTAAAATTATTTTTTGTAAGAAAATGTATAAATACATACGTTAATTATATCCAAATGTATAAACTATATATTAAAAAAAAATATTTTTTTAAAAAAACAAACACAAAAGGATAAAATTGTGATGGCTTTGGAACATTGAGTGTACATAGGTAGATTTGATCTCCGTTCCCTATTTCAAAATTTGTTTTTTCTTTTTTCTTGGTTTTTTTTTTTTTTTTGCAAATAGACGAACTCTAATAAAATAAATGAATTATTGTATAATTCAATTATCAAATTTTAGATTTTTTGAAATTTTGGTCCTTAAAGTTTTTTTTTTCACCTTTATCATTCATAAATAATTTACAATTGAATATTTTGTTCATTTTGATAGGATTCTTAAAAAAAATAATTGGATTTTAAAGTTAACTTTACGGATAATAAAGGTTAAAAAAAAACCTTCAAGGATGATAAAGGGTAAAAAAATTTTTAGGACCAAACTTTTAAAAGGGTAAAGTTTGAGGACTATTGTACAATAACTCTAAACTAAATAGACTAAAGTACGACTGCTTCCTCGCAAAGTTGCAGAGAAGGGAATCACCCTTCATAAACTCTTGCGTTTCTTGATCAACTTTCTTGAGCGACTGTTCCCAAAGGAGCAAAAAGAACATCATGTCTCTGGGCTACGCAGAAAAACTTTCATACATAGAAGATGTTGGAAACGTTGGAATGATGGAGTTTTTCGATTCACCTAATATTCTGCAAGAGAAAGTGAGAATTTTTGCACTCCATTCCTCTGCTATATTGCTCACTCTTTCAATTATACATAATATATATTTGGGTGGTGGCGGTGGTTAATTGTTTGTGTTTGATTGGTTGAAGCATTTGTAACTGCAATATTTAGAACGTAAAGTTTATCTGCGCTTCTTGATTTAAAGACAAAAAAAGACAACGTTTTTTTATTTCATTTCTTGTTCTGCTTTTCTTGCCCACAGAAACTGTTTAAGTTCTGTTAATTTTTATGAGATCCCACATTTGGGTATTGGCATCCTTGTGGAAGACTATTTGTTTTTACTTGTTTTGAGACCTTGGATTGTCCTAAGTACATTTTTGGGACCTAGTTTATGTCTTGTTTCAACAATGAAGTTGTAATGCGGCTAAAGTGGTTAAGTTGTCAGCAATCGCGGATGTGAGTAATGGGTATTCCTGATGTTCAATTCGTAAGAAAATAATGAAACATGGTTAAATTGACAAACGTAAATAGCTTCAGAATGAATTATTGAAACAGAAGGTGTCCCGGGGCGGGGGATGTTTGGGTTATTTAGGGGCAATGGGAGAATGATTCCTCATTTATATGAACTATTTCTTTGAGTATTCTCTGGAACTTCACTTTTGCTTCTCCTGTTGCATCTGATTCTTTAGTATTGTCAGCTACATTATTCTATTTCTGAGAGTTGAACTTTAAGTTTACTTGTAGTTGGGTTTGGAGGAAGTTGGATTTTCCGAATTAGTTGGTGCATTGAAAGTCTTTTCGGGCCTCCATTTTTAAAAACCATTTAAATTCTCTTTGGAAATTTCTCGGATCATGTAATTTATTGTCCATGTTTTTGCATTTGTTCATGTTCACCTGGTCATGTCTGCTTAAAGAACTCTCATGTGGTGCCAATGCATGTGATGATGATACACATAAGGATCCTTTTAGCATTGATTTTTCAATTCATTCTGTCTGGTAATGACCTCTGGTGTTTTTTGTGTTGTGGATCAGTTGCTTTTCTTTCTCTCTCTCATGATATTATTACACTTGCTACCGGTCGTTTTTGTCCTTCATGTTCATTTCTTCCTAAAACAATTTTATCACGTCTTATGTCTGTGTATGAATTTATTTATTCAAGTTGATTCAGGACTTTTTTTTCTATCCAAATCAATTTTACTTGCAGAGCTACAATAGATTTATGGGTGAACAACTTTATGTTCTCTTAAAACTTGCATGTTCTATTTTAGTTGTTACTTCCCTCTCTGTGTTTTGCATTGCAGATTAATCAGCTTGCCACAATGATACAAAAGGTGCTTGCTTAACATGCAATATTTTGTTACTTTTCATGTCTTATCGGTTGGTTATTCTCTTGACTTAGCTTTAATATCTCATTCTTTGTGCAGAGTAAGCATTTGGTGGTTTTTACTGGAGCAGGAATATCCACTTCCTGTGGTATACCTGACTTTCGTGGTCCAAAGGGAATTTGGACTCTTCAGGTATCAATAGGAATCTTCTCAGTACCTTATCACTGTAAAAGTATCCTTCAGTATTTTTTTTCTGCAACACCAATCATGTGATATGGATATGCAGTTATGTTCTCCATTGTTGTCTTCATTCATTCATTTTTTTCTTGCGGAGAAGGAAAGGAAATTGTTATCTGTATTATTGCTTCTTAGACTTTGTCTTAACTGTTCTTCTCTACATGAAATGGCATGAGAAGGAGAACCGAGTGTCATGTTTCACTGAGAATAGTAATTTTAGATATGGATGCTGCGTTTCTTGTATTTGCTTTTCAGATTTCGTTGTAAGAGTTCTTTCCATTATATGAAATGGTGTAAAACAGAGAGCATCTAAGATGGTAGATAATTGATTAGTTTGTTTCTATGAGAATAGTACTTAAAAAACTTCATCTTCATGAAATAGCAGGAGAAATTGAGAATATAGACATTGGAATTAATCATTCATGTGGATAACACAATGACTCACAGAGGTATGTACTACTGAATTATCACTGATGGACTTGGGATAAAGAGGAAGCACAAGTTGTTTTATCTATGGAATAGTTGTGAGTTGATCTATATATGTACATTCACTAATGACTATACATGTTTCAGATTTTACGAGAGAATGAACAGTGCATATGGCTTTATATTCTGCATATTCTTTTAACTTGTGAACTACCCTTTCAATTGGATTTTTTAGTTGTTTGCTTTTCTAGTAATCTAATCATATTCGAATGGAGCTTCTGATGGATTTATCTATTGAATCTTCAGAGGGAAGGCAAAGCCATGCCGGAAGCATCCCTTCCATTTCATCGTGCAATGCCAAGCATGACCCATATGGCCTTGGTTGCACTAGAAAAGGCTGGTATTCTAAAGTTTGTTATAAGTCAGGTAGGACTTTACTGTCTCTTTACAGATAGATGGCTGTTGGTTTATTTCATTTACCATTTACTGCTTCACCTTGCATTTTTTGATTGAACAGGAATATATTTTAACCTTATTAGTCAGTTAAAATTAAAAGTCCACATGAAATGAGATAGATTCATTAACTGAACATAATACATACCAAATTATGAATTCCATAAGACTTCCGTTGTATGAAGTGGTATATTCTTAGAGACTAAGATATGGCATGTGAAAAAGATCTTTCATTTTGTGATTCATATATACCTTTTGCATTGTTGATTTTTCACAAGCTACAATAGCAACAATGCTCAATCTCACTGCTATTATTTTGAAATATCAGAATATTGATGGACTGCATCTTCGGTCTGGAATTCCAAGGGATAAACTTGCTGAGTTACATGGGAATTCCTTCATGGAGGTTTGCTCATCTTGTGCTTCTAAGTAAGATTAAATCTTCCTATATGGTCATTTTTGTTCTCCTAAATTTTGTAATCTTCATTGATGCTTTCTCATCAATACTCGTAATTCATGAAGGTACTTAAGAGATTTTGAAATTGAAACTATTGGATTGAAGGAAACGCCACGGCGTTGTCCTAATGCAGACTGTGGTACCAAGCTCAGGGACACTGTCCTTGATTGGGAGGTACTTGCTTGTTTGATTAATGATTTTGCTAGAAGTTTTGGACAAGTCAATAATGCTTCTTTGTTGATCTTCTGCAAGTTCTGCTGAAGTTTGGCTTGATGTCCAATTCTAGACCATGGACAACATGTAGGCAAATTACCTTGAATTAAGTAGTAATATATATCTCTAATCATGCATCTTATTGATTTCCTTTGCTGAGTATTTAAGTCAAAGATGGCTGTTATAGCATCTTGACAAATAATTTTTATGAAGAAACTTTGTTTCATCAAGATATGTATCCAGTTTAAACTCTTTTTCCATGATACTTAACTCTATGCATCTTTATTACAATATATATTTGGATAACTTCAAGTAAAGGCCTTATCTTTTAGACCTTTGCTACTGTGTGGAAAGTGATGCTATTGATTTTGAGAATCATCAAAATTGTTTATGATCATGCCGGCTTTTCTGTTACTCTTTTGTATGAGTGAGAAGGGTATGGCCCCTTTTTAGAAGCTGCCTGCCTGGGCTTTAAAGTATTCAACCACCATAAGGCTGTTAAAAAGTAGTTTAACAAGGGGAAACAAACTGCTCTAGATGTATCCAGATTACCTATAGTTAGGCAATTCTGATCTTAAAACTAGAATTGTTTCACTAATAGACCTCGGTTCTGATTTGTGAGGATCGAATTTGCAAATTGGTTATGTTATGTATGGGCCTCTATTTTCTCTCCCACAGGATGCTTTGCCCCAAAAAGAGATGGATCTAGCAGAAGGGCACTGCAAAATGGCTGACATTGTGTTATGTCTCGGGACAAGGTACTATGGTAATATCTTTATTAGCTTAGACAAAAATTGTTAAGGATTATATTTTCATGTTCATTTCCTCAAATCTAGGCTCATGAAATTATTCATCTTGGGTGAACCAAAAACTCGCGCTCTCTCTCTCTATCTCTATACGATTAAAGCATCTGCAACAACCAAATCCATGTCATATATTTTGTTCTCTAATTATTATAGGTCATTTGTCCTATGAAGAGAGAGATCTGCTTCCTTTTTTGATTAAGAAATTGAGGCAGTATCATTATCTTGTTTCCACATGTGTAGCTATTATAAACCTTGGTGGGTATTAGCACCTTATCTCTTAACAAACTGTTAAAACAATTTTCAGAGAATTATGACAGTTACAACTCTTTTTATGCCATCTTTGTTCAGATATTGATGACTTCTTTTCCCTTTGCAGTTTGCAGATTACTCCTGCATGTAATTTGCCTCTGAAGTGTCTTGAGGGTGGGGGAAAGGTTGTAATTGTGAATCTTCAGGTATTTCCTTTTTTCATTGGTAAGAGAATCACTTTGCAGTTTGCTGCTACTCTTGGAACTTAGCTTGAATATTCATGATAGTTATTTGAAGGGGTTTAAGTATAAATATTTACAGTCTGAAAAGATAAAGATAAAGGGGAAAGTTTGTATATTTACAGTCTAAAGAGATAAAGAAAAAAAGGGGGAAGTCTGTTTCACAGTACTGATTTCTAGGTTGATGGTTAATGCCCACTTGAAACTATATCCTGGATTCTGGTACATTGTTGTTGTAATAGTTCATGAATGTTATATGTTTCCAATTTTGATTATGCAGAAAACTCCCAAAGACAAGAAAGCAAGCTTGGTAATCCATGGACTTGTTGATAAGGTACTTATGCCATCATTAATTTGCTGCTATGCCCCTTTTTCCTTTAGGATGGAGTGATTTTGTCTGAATCTGGTGGATATATAAATATATAAATTTATATCATCTTCATTAGTCTTGCAAATTGTAGGCAAATATTATGGGTTTGCCTGTATTTCGAATTTTTCATTGATATTGCCCAGAACAGGTAATTGCAGGGGTTATGGGTCAACTCAGCTTGCAAATACCTCCATTTGTTAGAATTGATCTTCTCCAAACAATTTTGACTCAAGCCTTAAGTCTAGGTGACTGTATTTTCTCTTCCAGTTTGTTTTCTTCTCATTTGAATTAACTGGACTATGTAAGAAGCTACGGAGTATATTTCCTGTGGGTGACGTTGGTTTATGGTAAGTAGATATTATAAACCAATGGAGCTGAATTGTGTTTGTTGGTTTCACTTCTAATACTTCTATTCTTTTCTGGGCTGGACAATATCTCCATAACAAATGTTTTATCAGAAACAGAACTCTGGTGCCCATATAAATTAGAAACATGTGCATACACTTTTATCCAGTAAATGAACTTTGGAAATACACAGGTGGCACCTTTATAGCCAAGCTGCTGATCCTACAGGATTTGTCTAATCAAGCACTCTCTGAAATGCTTGTGTGAATGCCAAAATTTCCCAAATTAACTAGTTCATACATTCCCCTGTTGTTCCACGGTCAATTCAGTGTGATCACAAACACTTGAATGATACAGTTAATATTGACATGTTCAGCATTTGAAGCATGTTGTTCACTACTTTATTGCTCTCACCATGCACATGGACATGGGTTAGGACTACGTACAAAGATATACCAAGGTCAACTGATCTTTTCTTGAGCATGATTTTTACAGTGAGTTGCTTTGACCTACTGCTTTCTCCTGGCCTGGTCGCCAACCTTGCAGATAAGAAGTATGTCAATTGGAATCTCAGAATTGAAAGCATCCATGGGGTCAAAGCCCCATTGCCTTTTGTTAAATCTGTCGAGGTGAACTATTGTTTTAGTTCTTAGTGCCTTGTTTTCACTGTGCTAAATTGCTAATACTGTTCCTATTCTTATTTAATCCAAGTGTTGAGGTAAATCAGATGATTTATTTGCAAACAAATACTGATCCACTGTGACTTATGAGACAAAACAGAATTCCAATCTGGTGGTTGATGATGTTTTTATTGAGTGGTGTTTACTTGACGCTCACCTAATTACTCAAGCTATTATAGAGCAGCAGTTCAACTCATTTAGTTAAGCACTAAGACGTTACTCAAGTTTGGGTTAGATATTTTTCAAATTTTCAAATGTGTGCATCCTTTTACTGAAATGGTCAGTGATGAGAATTGAAAGTGGAAGGTAGTTAGACTTTCTATATTTACTGTTCTTTTTGAATTTTTTTCCCCTTGTCTCTTTCTTTTAAGCTAAATAATGACTTCCTAATTTCCTACATATTTTATGTCCTCGTTGCATCTCTAGTTTATTCTTTCCTAACCTTTCACTCATTATGAATGAAATCATCCTAGGTTTCCTTCTCTGAAAATCAGAACATGAAAGCAGCTATTCTAGGCAAGCAACCTCTTAAGTTGAAAAGGTACTTCTACTTGGTCTCTTATGGAGCTACTTCTGACATGAGGCTCATTCAAAGGGATTAAAACAGAAACATTTTTAGTCAGCCACGTACTTCTTTTCTTCCCAAACTTTAGAAATAAGAACTAACCTTTTGGACATTATTTCAAATTACTTCTGAGACAACTACAGGAGGAAGTTGTTTCTGCTGTGCGGATGCCTCTTTCCCAGCTTATCAGATGTTAAACTTTGCCTTTAGCTAATATCATTTGAAACTAATAACTTGATGCATCAATGTATGAAACCTTTTGTTCCAAAAGAAAATACAAAATAGAGATCTAATAACTCCAGATTCAATACAAACATGGAGTATCTGCCTTAAGTTCTGTGATTCTAGCAGTTTCACAATTGCAGTTGTACATTTTGCTAGGAGGACAATAAGGACTGCAACGGAATTTGATATTCTTCTGAAAGTGAACTTTGGTGATGGCTGCAAGTGTTCATGCACTGAGATCAAGATTCCAGTTGATTTCCAGGTGAAGTACTTGCTATAATTATTTGACTTGTCTTCATTCACACCTACTCTGCTACCTCCGGAGCTTGTGTCACGAAGTGAGATAAATGAGTGTAGCAATTATCTCTGCAGTTCATATTTTTTCTCACTAAATTTGCAATGCTTTATAAAAATACAGATGCTTATTGAATTTTGTTAAAAGTTCATAAATCTATCCTCTGTCATGCAGGCATCAACAGACTGCTTTAAGGGTGACAAGAACATCATCGTCCAGGGGCTAATCGACAGAGCTATGAAGGATCCCAGCTGTGGGCAGACTGCTGTTATCGAGAAGAAATCTATCTTGGTCCCCGAAAGTGAGATCATGGTCCATTCCATAGCAACTAACATAGTTGAGTTTGGGCAATCTTCTGAAGCTACAAGAGAATGTCCTCTGAGTACCAGGTTGCTAGAAAGCCAAAATGGAAATGCAAATGAGATCAAGAAATCTGGGAAGCGATCAAGAAGACGTAAACGCAGTTATAAACAATAGAATTTCCACAAAATCTTGATATAGTTTTGTTTATACCTGTCCATACTTGTGAGGAAAGATAGGAATATCTAGTTACTATGTAGGGACTGAGTGAATTTTGATTGGTCATGCACTTGGTCTGGAAAATGATATATAGGAATTGACAGCAGATCTCTTCATTAGGCATTAACAGGTTTTCCTTGTAGCTTAAGCATTTTGGGATTATGTCATAGAAGGACTCCTTTCTTCCGCATTGTAATTTCTCTTCTTCTTTTCATTTTCTGTGGATGAGATTACCTGCTTCTTGCATATGTTTTAGGTAACATCATGAACAGCAGTGCTTTTACTTCATGTTCACGTCTTGTGATTGTGAATGGTACAGGATACTTCTAAGAGAGTATATACTATATATATGACAAAACCAGAGGCTTACTCACAATCTTTTTCTCTAATTGAAACTGTATCGCGAAAATCATTCAAGTCTGAGTAGAGATAATTGTTAGATAGGGTGAAATTATATTTGCAATTGAATGTTTCAACTTCTAAATTAATTTTAAGCTTCGTGATTATGTAAACAATTAGGTAAAATTACATATTTTTATTAAGATTTTTTCAAATCAAATATTCATTTTGGAGTAAATAAAAATTTAATTAAAACGTTGTAATGAGTGGAATTTAATTAGTGATCTCTGTAATACAAATAAGAAAAGCACACACACTTGAGGAGAAAGCAACAAAAGAGCTAAAGTAACTACACTTCTGGTGCTGGAGCTCATCGGGATATGGTATAAAGAAGACAAAACAATCTGGCATTGAGGCCTGAGCAGGCCGGTCCAACGTTAAGCCAATTAATTAATCAGTAAATCATCATCTCATTTCCCATTCTTAAATTGAAAATAAGAGAAAATAATGTGTTTTAAAGTAAATTAAATATGATTTTCTCAAACTTGTCCAGTTATCTAATGTAACGTATAAATCCGGTCAATATACTTAATATATATATATATATATATAGAGAGAAATGCTATTATAGGTATCCAAACTCAAATTATATTATACTCCTATTAAGTTTTTAACGGTCAATTGATAATCAACTTTTTTTTTTTAAAGAAAAAATAAATTCTTTTAAAAAAACCCAAACCATAAGGATATTTGATCAAATTTATTTTAATTTTTATAAAAATAATTGACCGTAAATTAATCGTTAGAGACTTAACAAGAGTATAATTTAATTTGAAATACGATGTCCTTTATAACATTTTTGTATATATATATATATTTAGAGAGAGAGAGAAAAGATGTTGTGTGCAACTTTTTTTTTTTTGAAAACCCACGAGTAAAACGACGTTATTTGGCCTTAATTTTGAAAAAAAATTTGTTGAGAAGAGTAGAAAAGGGAGGGTTTGCGACAGGCGTGGTAGGAGCACAACCGAGAGATCGCGGTGTCGAAGGCTCGCACCTAGAACCATGGTCAAGATCAGCCATCTGCTGCATCGATATTGTGCTTCTCCACTCCCCCAACCACATAAGAATAGCACAGCCTCACTTTCTCGTTTGTTTTTTTTTTTTTTTTGACAATGGTGTGTGCGCTGCAAACAGGTGGGGTGCATCGGTGGTCTGGTGGTATGTTGTGGTGCTGGGGTGGGGTGCTGTGTTCCGGATCTCGTTTCTAGTTCCGGTGGTTGGTTTCGCTACTTTGCTTGCATTTTTTTTTTTTTATTAAGACCAAGGCCAAATAATGTCGCTTCACTCGCAAGTTTACAAAAAAAAAAAAAATAGTCGCACACAACAGCATTTCTCTCACACACACTCTCTCTATATATGTATATGTATATATATATATAGAAATGTTAGTATGTGCTTGACCGTGCACACTAATGAGTGCAGTAGTTAGTCAACTAACGGTAAACAAAATCCTAAGAGGATAAATTAAACCCTAAAAGAATAAACTAAATCCTAAAAGGATAAAACTAAACCCTAAAAGGATA
>JAOXNR010000022.1:18389826-18412600 GCA_028571225.1 Parsonsia alboflavescens
ATTAAATTTTAATAAATTGTTAAAAAAAAAAAAGGAAATCGTTAAATTTGACCGTTAGTTGACTAACTACTGCACTCATTAGTGTGTACAGTCAAGCACATATTAACATATATATATATTTATATATTTATAATGTTATAGAAAATAACTAAAATTTAAAATGCATATATTTAGATGGACAATACATCGTCAACTCCACTTAAATATATATCGGTATACTCCATATTCCTCTTTCACTCCATAACGTTTATATATAATATATACTTTTTTTTTAGAATTGAATATCCCATTTTGAATTCTATAAATTTTAAGAAAATAAATTGACTTATTTTATTTTACACTTAATAATATCAATTTTTTCATAAAATTTTAACTAATTTAAAATATGAGATATTCATTTTTGGATAACTTAAAATAGAAATTCAATTTCGGATGGAGGGAGTATATTTCTTTTCCGGAAGGAACTTTTCGGTTAGAGTTTTGTCATTTAACGTGAAAGCAAGGCGGTGATGTATGGAGTTCTCCCCCATGGGCCGCGTGTGGACTGCCATTGAAATCCCCCTACAAATTCAGTTCCCACCTCCGTCTTCCTTCTTCTTCACAAACGTTCCAAAAGAGAACACTAGTTAGTGAGAGAAAATTCAGAAAGAGCTAGAGAGAATGACTCAAGGTAATCGGAACAAGGTTGCTTCTGGCCGACAGCGCGGTACCGGTGCCAAAGCTGCTGGATTAAGCTCTGGGA
Organism: Parsonsia alboflavescens; assembly: GCA_028571225.1. Lineage (NCBI taxonomy): Eukaryota > Viridiplantae > Streptophyta > Magnoliopsida > Gentianales > Apocynaceae > Parsonsia > Parsonsia alboflavescens. Next base: position 18,390,569 of record JAOXNR010000022.1, read on the forward strand.
AGCTCGGTATGTAATTCAAATTAATTAGCCATGGAGTTTTTTTTTAAGTTTTGGTTAGCCACCTTTTCTTCCACAGATTATAACTTCGCAGAGAAGTACTGTATTTTATAACTTTGGGTTCTGCATGAGATTTCTGTTGCATGCAGAAGCCATTTATTTATATATATGGACTTGACTGTAAGTTCTTTCATTCTAATTTCTATGTATTTATTATTATTATTATTTCTTGGTTAACTTTCCTGTTCTTGATTTTGCAGCCAGGGACCTTTTCTCCTTTGTTGGTAAATGTATACAAGATCTCATCTTTTTCTCATCTGACATGTTTAATTAATTTGATTGCATGCAAAAAGAAATCATCTCTCAAAAGGCTTTTCAAGTTAATTTGTGGACATCACTCTCCAGATCCTTCATTAGTTCTCCCATTTCAGATCTATTTTTAACACCCATAAATCACTCTCCTTCTTGTTCTTTCCTTTCCCGTTTTATAAGATTCAGTTAGCCGAAAACCATTAATTTATTACTGGATTTTTCTCTTCCAAAATTTCCTATTTTTGTGTACTTGTACCCACAAATTAAAGATCCAAAAGTACAACAAGAAACCATTTTCATATATCTTCCCACAAAAGCCCTCCGATCCTGCTGGGAGGAAGCCTGAAAACTTTCCTAATTTTCCTCTCTAGATGCCGGCAAATTATAATCGAGTCACTCACTCTTACATAACGTGAGTTTTGACTTGAAGTCATGATAGTAATCTTGTCGGTTCTTGAAGCTCTCTCTCTGTGTGGATGATCTGTCATGATTATCCTTCAATTGATCAAAAAACCCTTCAGTTTATGCTGATCATCAGTAAATATATATATATATTAGTGTCTTCTTGCAATTTGAGAAGAAAGGAAATTAGAGAGTTTGTTAAAAAGTTGGAACTCTAGGCGTCCGTTTCATGTGCTGTTATAGGACATAGAATGCCGATCATGTTTTGGCTTTTCTTGGCATGCAGCTGGATGGTAAAGTTGCACTAAAAGACAATATTAAGAGGAAGAAGAAATTTCATTTTCTTTATGAAATTAATTAATATTGTGTTCACCGTTTTGTAAATATTTTAAAGTTCAAACAGAAGCATATGCATGCTTGGTCTGCCATGGTTGATCAATGTGCTTTAATAATTTTCCTTAGAGACCCTTATTGTAAATATATATTAATGTGTTATCTTAGAGACCCTTGTTGTAAATATATATTAATGTGTTATCAAATTGTGCTTAGAATCAAAGATACAATATATATTCTTGCATGAAACATTCTTTAATATATCGAATTAATCCACTTTTACTATAAAAACCATTTTTATAAATACGTCGAGGCTAATTTTATCATATATATTGTAAGGTCAACGAATAATTACAAATTTTTCTTTTTCCATTTTCATCGAATAAGTACAAAAAAAAAAGATTTTATTGTTGGATTGCGTAAAAAACGACAAATTAAAATATCGTTAATTATTCGTTACACTATCTTTGTTTTTTAGTTGTTGATTCGAAAACGCCCGATAAAGTGGCAATGATATAAATAATATATATGTAGCTTTTAAATAAGCGGTTTTACTAAGGTGCGCTCCAACCGTTATCGTAACGGAATTCTTGCTACAGTGTTCACGCAGCCAACCAAGCCGAGCAAAAATTTCATTACGGTAACGGTTGAAAAGCGCATTAAGACGCGCTCCGAAGCGCACCTTAGCAAATCCATTTAAATAAGATACCCCTTTTTTTTTCTTTTAAATTTTGCCTTATCCACCTATATAAATAAATAGATAAAATGTTATAATTTATACTAATGCACTCCGCTGATCTATGGGAATTCTGATGGAATTGATTGTGTTATGATCACATGCATACACTTTGATGCACTTTATAACATTTCTTTAAATATATTAAATTTATTTCTTATTCTTTTATAAATATATTTTTATTTTATAGCCATATATGGCCTAGCTGGTGGCGGTTCTCTTGATTTATATACAGGTGTCTTTAACCTTAATCACACGATGTATATACATTGGAAATTGTCTAAGATGATGAACTCACGATTATTAATTAATGAATCTTTTATTTTCATTACAGCATTAAGGCTTGGGCTTAATGATGATGCCGGGAACAGCAAAAACTCTGGAAGCAGCAGCTCCTCCGGGAGCAGCTCAGGTAGCAACAGGAAGAGCGGAAGTAGCTCATCAAGGAACACCAGGAGGAACAACAACAATAATAATAATGGAAGAAACAACGGGAACAGCAGCTCGAAGCGTGACGATGAAGACGGGATCCATGTCCCCGGAACAAATGTGGTGAGGACGATGAGGACAGTCCTGCCGGCACATGCCAAGGTCAGTGACGGCGCCAAAGAAGCTGTCCAAGAATGCATCACTGAATACATTAGCCTCATCACCGGCGAGGCAAATGAACGCTGCATGCGGGAGCACCGTAAGACTCTGAACCCCGAAGACATTCTCTATGCAATGGCTAAACTTGGCTTCGAAGAATACATCCAGCCTCTCACTATTTACCTCAACCGTTACCGTGAGTCTGAATCCAAGCGCACTTCAATTAACGGAGAGCCCAGCGTTTTCCGTACCGTGAATTCTCTTAATCTCATGGGACCTCAGCTGGCCCCACCTATTGCGGCAGCTCCTCCGCCCAGCCGTGCAGCTCCTCCTCCTATGTCCTTCAATAATCAAGTAATTGCACCTCCAATTAGGCAGCCGCCAACAGTGTACTTCAACCCTCCTACTGCCGTTTCAGGCTACCCACTATTCCGCGGAGTTGCTCCTTCTTCGACTTCTGTTGGTTTGGCTCCTGGTGGTAGCGGTGGTACAAGTGTTTATCCTTACGGTACTACTGCAGAAGCCTATCCTCCACCATCTCCACTCACTAGGGATATTCCCACCAGCAGGGAGTTCTTCAAGTGAAGGGTCGGGCGATGTTTGGCACTTAGGGTTATATGCTAGAGGGCATGAGTGTCATTTGTGCATGGTCGTCGTCTCCCTCTCTTGCTACATATTCTCGTTGTGATGAACGAGAGAAAGTGGCAAGGGAGCTTTAAATCATTAATTTCCTTTGTATTTGTTGTTGTTTGTTTGTCGTGGTCTTTGGTTGATGTAATTTACTTTGTTTCTTGTCCTAAAATTTAGAAGCATGTGTAATAATTAAGGCTTGTTTATATGGAATGCTCTAATATGTTCAATGAAGATGCCCTCTTTTATGTGTCATAAATTTGTGTCTTGAGATTTTCAATCCATGTGTAAATTATCTCATGTTTAATTAGTATCACTAGTAAAAAAAAAACCTCTAATTTTGCACATGCTAAAATTTGATCACACTCATGATGGACAAGGAATTTCCCTTTTTTTTTTCACACACATAATTATACACAATATATATATTTTTATATATCATGAGATGGGAATTTTTAAATCACTAAATCTAATCATATCATATGTATTAAAAGAAGATAATTAATTCTATTATCGATCCGATCTTTTTATACCTTGTAATCTTAAACTAGTCACAATAATAAAAATTCTTGTAAGATAATCATTTTTTGTGCCCGCCACCACCAGAGTCTGAATCTCATGTTACATATTTGTGTGTCATCCCTTTTTTACTAATAAAATATTAATGATAACCTTATTTGTAATATTTAATTATTATCTTTTAATATTAAAATTTAAAAAGATAAATTAAACCTTAGTAAATCTTTATTTTTTTAGAGACATGTGTTAAATTTTTATTGGAGTAAAAGGGAGTGAAATATAATTTTGTAAGTGGAAATCTTGCGTCCCACGATATCTATAAAACCTCAATTTATATAAGAATTTTCCATTAATGAATTTAATATTTGTAAATTATACCAATTCTTTTCTTGGTAGAAATAATAATGATGCTTATAATGAAAAGAAAAAAAAGCAACTACACTAATAGCTAAGTAGGCCTACAATTCATATTATAGCCCAACCATTTGAAAAATGTTTCAAGGAATATTAAAGCCCAGAAATTTTTATAACAAGCCCATTATTGCTGCGCCCTCTCTCCTATCAGCCCAGGCGCTACATGTGACTCACCAGTCACCCGTTGGAGTGAATTTAAAATTTTCCCCCAAATTTGAAATACTCATCCCGCCCTGTAATAAGAGGTCACAGATCTCCACCGTTGATTCCAACGGTCACCGGTGGCACTTATACACATTTCAAAATTCCTTAGAATTCGATTGATGGACTGATTAACGTGAAGATGTCGACAGTGGAGAAGTTGTTTGTGCAGATCTTTGAGCGGAAGAATTCTATCATTCAAAGAGTGAAGCAGCAAACTGATTCGTACACTCAACATCTCGCTTCCAAACTCTTAGCCGATGGAATTTCTCCCCCTCCTTGGCTTTGGAACCCGAGTCAGTCTTCGGATGTTCAGAAAGGTACTACACTTCTTAAATTTGTTCTTCCGAATTCTGTAATTTTCCTTCTAGGGTTTTCAATTTTAGTTGCTGCCCCAAATGTTAGCTTCTAGAGTTAAGTGAGTAGAGAAAGGAATGAGATAACGGAAATTGGAAAACTAAACTCATTGAGGATGTAAACCTGCTGAATTTTCCAAATGATTTCATCGTTTTTAAATTTGATGGTTTAATTTTGAAATTTAATGCAGTAAAGTTCTTCGTGCTAATGCTTTTGTCTTCCTCAACAATTTGATTTTTAGAAGGGTAACAATTCGTGCTTGAATTTTTCTCCTATTTTAATTTTAAGTTTTATTTACAATTTTTTCAATATCAATTTATTTGCTGCAATTTTATGGGATTACACAGCCTAAAATTGATTTAAAAAGTTTAAGAATATCTTTACATATTTTAATTCCAGAAATTGTTTCATGTCTCACCTTTTGAACAGAAGATCATCCCTTTTTTTGTTTGGTAAACAAGCTTTTCAGTTGAAGATTATTTTGTAATTTTGCAGAGCTGAACAAGGAGGAATTGATTTCTGAAATATTATTTCCACATTCACAACCGGCAGTGCAGTTTTCTAGTGCTCATTGCTCTCTATACAACAAACAAGTTGAGGCAGGAGATAATGGTGACCTGTTGGTTGGACTATCCAAGGACATCTACAGTTACAACAGAGGGGATATCAGAGCTACGGAAACTATTGCAGCCAGTTGTCATGATAATAATGCCGTAGGCACTGTTAACTGTGTCCCCGAGCAAGATGTTAGTGTTAGCTCTCCTGAAGATGAGACTGAGGCAAGAATTTCAAACATTTATAATGCCCCCGATGAGTCACTATCTAGAATTCAGCGGTCAAAATCTAGACAAAAGGCTTTGGAGCTTCGCTGCAGTGGAAGAGCAGAAGCTAAGAGCCACTCAAATCAGAAGGATTTTTTTGTTGGTTCTTCTGCCAGAAACAGACAGCCTATCTTCGGTTCTGAAAAGGTTGATAAGGTTAATGACTCACAAGAATTGGTTGAACCTAGTGTTATCAGACATCAATCAAATAAAGGAGTCAATACAAACAGGGAAGTAGCCATAGCATGTTCTGCTGGTAAAAGTAACAGATTGAAAATTGCAGTAGAAGCAAGTTCTGGTGTTCACTTTCGGAAACTAGACAGTTGCTCTGGTAGCATCCAGAAGGACAATTCCACTCTAGTACTATATGAAGAATTTTCAAAATGTGCTGACCATGTGGATGAGCTACCTGAAATTATTAGCACTTCTGTTGTCACTGCTGACACTGATGGTTTGGCGAAGGCAGAAGATTGCATGGGTCACAAGGACAAAGGCACCGATGCTAGTCTTGGTAGGATTTCATCTTCAAGTTCACGCCAACAAAGGTGTAGCCAGAATGAGGGTCCAGAAGTGGACATATCCATTTACTCTGCCAAGGCAGATGATGGCATATTGGTTCTTTCATTGCAACAATTTGATAATGCTAGTCATTCTGAGGAAACAATCAAACCTTCAGAGAGCATAACTCTTGAAACTTCAAGGCCTGCTTCAAATGAGAAGGTGTTACCAACAATTCCTTATACTTCCAGCCTAGCTGCTCATAGGGATAAAGAGACCTATTCTAGTTGTACACAGAAGTCCCTTGAAAAAAGTGAACTTCAGAGGATGTCAAATGTTGAAGCAATCATGCCGTGTCCAGATCCCTGCAACATTAGTCATCAGCAGAGAAATACTGAAGCTGTTGATGCTAATGAGCTAATATCTCATGACCTTGTCAAAGATCCTCTTGTGAATTCCAAATCAATCATGGACCTTGCTAGGTCAGAACATTTAGTTTCTAAAACCTCCCCTGACTGTTTAACATTTCTGTCACCTAAGCAACTTGTCTTTGATGACCCTGAGGAATTTAACTTGGACGAACAATTCAGTCCCAATTTGGAAAGTATAATTCAGGAAAAATCACCAAAGACAAATTCTGGTGTTCCACTGGATCCCGAAGGAATTTCCAATGATTTTAATAATCCAATCAGCCAAAATCCATCATCAGAAGAGCCAGAGAATCCAACTGAAGCAGATGAATTTTGCAGGGATGCTTTTGAATCCACCAGTGAGATGCATGTTAATATCCAGTTAAAGGGATATAGTTCTCTTACCAATAGACATCCCATACTGGGGACCGGTCGCTCGGATTCAGAGATTATGCCTATGGCTCAAAATCGAAACCCTGAACCTCAGACTGATATGTCATATTCTAATGCTTTTGAGGGCTCTGACCTTGAAAATCACTTAAACTGGAATTGCAAAGAAGTATGCAATTCCACACCCGAGCTGCAAACAGGCGAAGTATGTTTAATTTTCCTGTTGTCATCTTGCTTTTCTTTAATATGTTTATACTTGGACTTTGGAGAGGTAATGCAGGTTTTATGTTTGCAAACAGGTGCAAAGTTCTAGCTCTTATTTGCTTATCAAGAATTTAAATTCAGAGATCAGAACGTGTATTGGTTTTCAATTCATATTGATGGTTTCTGTGTTCCTTTAATGTTATGAACTGTATTGAGAAGTGCATGATTCAAAACTTTAGAGCTTGGACAGTAGCGGTAGGTTCTAGTGATTCTTAAATAAACTGTTTTGAGAAGGACCTCTAGGATAGTTTTTCCGATAAACAACTTCAATTTGTTGATGAGAAATTCATCGTTTGTAACATTAAGAGTGGTCATGGATCATGATATGTGGACATTAAATAAAATTGGATCCTAAATCAAGTAGTTATTCATGCTGCTCTTCTTATCACTTTGACCCACTTTTCTGAGTACTAACCAAGTTTCCAGACTTGAATTTGCATAGAGAAACATATTTTCAATGCCTATAACAGAATCACTTTTGTTTTGGATAAGGCAATCTTGCAGGGTTGCTAGTTTGATACTCTTGATTCCTTTGATAATGATGTTTACATCACATGGCATGACTTCCATTCTTATCTTTTTATCCATTAAGATTGCTCCTGTGCTCATTTACGTTTTATCTGTTCTCACAGGGTCGATGTGGAACTGTAGACAAGGCGAAAAGCAGATCTGCTTCCAATGCTTCTAAAAGAAAGCATTTTATGATGGATTGCAATATGGGGGAGAATGACTTAGTTACATGTGGTTTATTTGAATTTCCAGGTGGCAGTTGTCAGAATCATGATTTTTCAAACTTAGAGGAACTCAAAATTGGAAGGAATTCTCAACCTTTCAAGATGGGGTCTTGGCCAAGGACTAAGAGAAGAAACATTGAGGATCAAGAAGCTGATTCATGTTCAGCCCCCTCAAGTTATAATATTGGAATGCATAACTGTAGACAAACTGATCATAGAAGTATTAATTTAGCAAATGCTGGAGGTGAAACAGAAACAACCCTGGATTGTGCATCACCAAAGAATGAGAGTACTGATGAAGAAATGAGGCAGAAAGTCGCCAGTGAATTGAATGAAGAAATGAAACCCTTAACAAAACTGCAAAACGGAGAGGTAGAAATTCTACTCACCTCATTATTCCAAGTTAAGATACATTCAGGAGTGCATACTTCTGGAGAAATAAATATATCCTTGTACTGATGTCAGATTCTTTTATTACATAATTGTAAATTTAAGGAATAAGATATGATATTTAAGAATTTGGATCTGGTTAATGATTCCCCTTCTGTCACTACAAACCTGTCATATGAAGAAATGGAAAACTCAACCTATTACCATACATGATCTCATGTCCTTAAAAGAAAGTCTGCACGGGTGCATGTGCATATTTCAGGGGAGAGTGTGATTTGAGTTTCTGCAGTTGTGTCTTTATAACTTTCTAATAAAGAAGCTGTAACATGACCCTGCAGATTGCATTATGTTCTGGAGGGTTTAGCGAACATCTGGGATCATCTTCATCAAATATTCTTCAGGCAACAGTCCCCATTTTGTCAAGTCTGGGTAAAGAAGCTGCTAGAGTTTCCCTAGAATACTTGGTTGAAGAACTGGAAATGCCACCTGCTTTAGAAAAAGCCAATGATGAACAGGACAAGGGTCAGGATAATGATGCAGATACTGACAGTTTAACTTGTACAGAGAGAGGCAGGCCCCTAGAAGAGAAATCTTACCTGGCAGAAGTTGGACATCTTTCACATTATCTGCAGAAAAGAGAACTGGAATTAAATAGTGTTGACCAATCATTGCCAGTACTTGAAGGGTTCAGGGTTGATTCACAATCCGAGAATGAAGAAGCTGAAATTTCTGGAAGTCTACTGAATATTTATGATCTTGTCCTCCCAAGAAATTCACTGGAACGTGTGAACATTCTGGAGAGGATCTGCAAATCTGCTAGTGAGAAACCTCTGTCAACTGAGTTCTCATCTTCTTCTAAATTGAATTGTTTCCACAAGCCTTATCAATCTGTACCAAATGGTCTTCTTGAGTGCATAGATCTGACTACAATTTCAGCTTTCAATGAGCATGCTGACAAAGAAGTTAGGACCAAGTGCATGGATGATGTCAATGATTCTCTTGAAGCGCCATCTTATTCTGACTGCCTACCTTATTCTGGATTTCATTTTGGTTGGGCTTCTAATCCTTATGCATCACCTGTTGGGAAGCCATGGGAGAAAATCTCTTTGCATAGTGGCAGCTCAGGTAAGACATTGGGTTCAAATCCAGATCTTACTTGTTTTCCCATTGAAGAGGATCCCAGTGTAAGTGAAGAAAATGAGAATATCTGTGAGGAGTCTGATAAAAGTCAGGAAGGTAGTGAGGAGTCTGATAAAATTCAGGAAGACATTGTTTTATCAATTAATACTTCAATAGAACGAGCACCTCTTGCAGACTTGACCAAAACACGCTCGAACGCTCTGTCACCAGTTGTTGCCGCTGACAGGTCCCTTAGCAAAGGTACTGGGAATTCTGCGACCAACGATGCTAGATTCAATGAGGTGAAGAGGAATTTAGGAGACCTTGGAAGAGATAAGTGTTTATATAAGGAGAATAACATATTATCACTTGGAGGAAATGATATTAAGAAGTCTAAGGGATCACTTAATAGTAGGTCCAGCAAAGTAAATTCATCTTCTAAAACCAGTTTAAGGAGAGCGAGAAAGAAGCTCTCAGAGAAGGAGCCCAGGCTCAACAACATTGTCTCAAATGTAACTTCTTTTATTCCAATGGTCCAGCAAAAACAAGCTGCTGCACAGTGTACAGGTGATTCTTCTTCTGTGTGCGCTCGCTCATGTGTGTGTTTTGGAATTAATGTGCTCCGGTTTAAAATGCTTGCCTTCGATTGTTATCATAACAGATTCCTCAAATTTTCTGTTTATGGAAGAAATTAGGTTCTATTATAGTTTACATATTCTTCTTCTTAAGTTCCCAAATACTCTTGATCTTGTTACTTTATTATTATTCTATATAATTAAATGCATTTTTCAATTTTTTTTATACTATGTATCTGTAAAGTACACTTGCTGCTCAAATCAAGCACATTTTGGTGCAGGTAATTGTTCTTTTGTCTCAAGAAGTAATATGGTCTTCCTGAAAAAATGTTTGTGAAGTAAATCTTTGGTCTTATTATCCTCTTCATATTAAAGCTTGGACTTTATTATCTTTGCAGGAAAGAGAGAGATTAAAGTTAAATCTTTGGAGGCTGCTGAAGCGGCAAAGCGACTGGAAGAGAAAAAAGCAAATGAAAGAAAGATGCGGAAAGAAGCATTGAAAGTTGAGAAAGCAAGGTTGGAGCAAGAAAATTTGAGACAAGTGGAGCTGGAGAAAAAAAGAAAAGAAGAAGAAAAGAAAAAAAGAGATGCGGATATTGCAGCAAGGAAAAGGCAGAGGGAGGAAGAAGAGAAGAAGGAAAGGGAGAGGAAAAGAAAACGACTGGAAGAAGCTCGGCAACAACAGAGGGAGGATGGAAAATTGCGCCTAGAGAAAGCAAAGCAGCTTTCCATTAATGTAAGACTCCTTAGTGGTTTTTCGTGGTTAGTTCTCTCTTTTTTTTTTCCTTATCTGTCACCAATTATGACATGCCACTTATTCCCTAGGGTGAAAATCACGATAGAAATAAGGAAGCAAATAACGAACCAAAGAGAAGTCAAGTTTTATTGAAGGAGACCAGAGCTTACATACCTTTGGAGAAGCAAGATGTTAAACTGAGGTCAGATGGGCTCACAAATCATGTCCAGGACGCAGGCATTTCAATGGAAGCATGTTATACTTCTACTGATTCTAGTGACCACAGAAAGGTTCTCATCAAGAAAATTTAATTTCGGTTGAATATTTATTCAGAATACCATTCTTTAACTGTTGCGGCTCGCATAATAAGCAGTAGAGAAAAGAAATGGTGATCTCACTCATTGTAGAACTTATTTATATGATAGATATGACCATCATTGCCGCAACTTTTTTCGCCGACCCCATTGTCCATTAAATTTTTCATTCTACTCTGATAGTAAATGACCAAGAATACAAAAAATGAACTCTTTAATTCCTTTTCTAAGTCCTTGTTCTAACTTTTGATTTCTATCAGGCAACGTCAGCTTTGAACAGCTCTCCCAGAACTGATACTATGGCAGTGACGAAAGTTCAAGAGAAGTCATATGACATCTCTCCCTACCAGTGCTCAGATGATGAGGAAGAGGAAGAGGAAGAGGAAGAAGATATACCCAAGAAGAAATTTGTTCCGTCATGGACCAGGTGATTCACTTGACATTTCCTTGCATTTTAAGGGATATCATACTTCCTTTGTTCTTTCACTCCTCACATATCATTTCCATTTTTCGTCTATGTTTTTTCGTCCTCAGTAATCTAATACTTGTCATTTTATGAAACCAAGAGATGATACATTAAGTTTTTTCCAGTCTTGCCCATTTTCTTTTATCACCTCATCAAATAATTGCACAAATCCTAGTATGCTTCACAAGATAAATTGTTCTACAAAAAATTCTACAGTTCATCATAAAATGAAAAGAGAGAAAATTAATTAAGAGTAATTTAATTTTGAGTAAAGCAAGTAAAGGTGATTTTGGTATTCTCTTACAAAAATCCATAGATTCTAAAGCGTCTTAAACTGTGCTAGAGCTCAAGGTGACAAGTGAAAATGATAACTCAGGTAGTAGCACTTGGGTGGTACTATTATATGGTATATTACCGGGAGGCTTGTCTAATTTCTGACAAGTTTTACTTGAGAAACTTCTTTTTATATCTTGTAATTTCATTTCCAGAAAGTACTTGTAGCTGTGTATCTGGTTTGAGGTTCAAACTGATTATTGGAAATTTAGCTAAAGATCCATTTTCTTGCTGCAGTAAAAGCAGTGTCAGTTTGGTTCTACCCTTGCAGCAAGGAATTGATCCTGACACAATTTTCCCCCCAGATAGTTTTTGCAGTACAGAGGAAGGTAATGTTTTGCTTTCTGGAAATTCTGGCATGTTTATCTGTTTCTTAACAGGAGAGTATTTTTTGCTTGGATCAGTTCTCCTTCCTCGGCAGCAGCCACTGCAGAAACAGTTGGCAACATGAAGAGAAATGAAGTTCAGTTGCATCACGACAATTTTTTAAGATGTTGGCCTCGTGGACATCACTTCAATCATGTATCATATCGAACTTCACCATAAAATAAGGTAGTCAATAAGATCTCATATCCATGAATAACCAAAATCATTGACATTTCCATGAATTACCTGGTGTTCTTCATGCTTTTGCTGGTTCCCAATGCTTCATTAAAAGAATTCTTGATTTTCCTTTCTAGACATATTGGGTGAATAAGACACAACAATATTCTTTTCTTCTCATAATGAAATTTATTGGTTGTCTGATGAGGATACTAATACCCGCTTCTACATATACACTCGCAGTAAATGGAGGCAATGAGGGGTGCAAGAAATTCTTTTCTGGAGGCTTCTTTGCTTATGTATATATACCCTTCAGTGGCAAGAAATTGTATTCAAATACTCCATCTCTTCATATATAATAACTTTATTGTTTGAAGCATGTTAACCTGCTTCTTGTTGTTTGAAATGAAATACAGAAGAGCGGTTGAGAAAAATTAGATGCAGAAGAATTAAAAATATTTGTCAGTGATTGAGCAGCTCTCTTGCCAAGTATGTTCACTATGAATATATAATTCTGCATTTCTTTTACTATATAATGAGATCTTCCAACGGCTTTAAGATGGGTTTCGTGGTTTCTTTATTGCTAAGGGGTATGGGAGTTTGGTCCCAGACCACATGTTTTTCAGTGTAATTCTTAATAATAAAGTTGAGCCCTTTATCATTCTTATTATTATTATGATGGAAGTTTTGAAACTTTCCTGCAGACCAGGTGGGCTATGAAGTAGAGGTAGCACTAGATATATGACTTTCAATGAAAAACTTCGTGATTCTGTTGCGCAGAGCAGAGACCTAATGCATTTTTGTACACCCCTCTCTAAAATATTTCCTGTCCAGATTTAGATTCAAATATCTCATTATGTCAATTTTTTGTTTTTCATTAAAATTTTTACTAATTTAAAAAATTAAAAAAGAAATATTCAATTTAAGACCAAGAGTGTATTGAATATGTGTTGATGGTTTATTTTTTCTTATTATTAAGTACAATATTCATGGTAAACAATAAATAAAAATCATATAATAATATTTCTATTTCTATCGATATTTATTTTATATTTTTTAAAAATTGAGAATTTTGCGGTCAAAGGCAAGACCTGCAAAACCAACGGCTTGTTTTGAATTTTAGAGAATATATTAGAGGAAGCGCGCCCAGTTTCCAACCCAAGTCAACACATATTGCTCCATTCCATAGCATAACAAGCCCATCATCTGCCTGAGTTTCGCCCGAGTAACCGGACGATCTTAATGGAGCCCACCGACCAATCTTAGGCTTCCATATGTTACCGTTATAGACTTATACGATGGCATTTGGCAACATCGAGATATATTCCATCCTTTTTCAAAAATTGTAACCGACCCATGAGCGCCCCAATTTTCCCAACCGTTTAAACCCCATTTTCCCACCCAAGACTCCCACCACTACTCCTCATCTCCACTATTTGATTTCATCCATGATTTTTCATACTCATTCATCTATCTCTCATGAAAACCACGAAAACCCTCCAAAAACACTCTTCTTGACCAGCCAAAATTTGTGGTGAATGATGCTTTCAAGAACGTTTCTTGTTTTAATTCTTTTCCTCATTTCTTTGAATCTCAAATGTGTACCTCAATTTGTATTATCAGAGAATGTGAGTTTCGATTTCCAGTCTTTCACTTTCCGGAACCTCACTCTTCTGGGGGATTCTTTTCTTAGAAATGGTGTGGTTGGACTCAGCAGAGACCTCAAAGTCCCATCTTCCAGCTCCGGGTCTGTTATCTACAACCACCCAATTGCATTCTTTGATCCAGATTCCAATATTACTGCATCTTTCTCTACAAGATTCTCTTTCTCAATTGAAAATGTCAATCAGGCTTCTTATGGAGACGGGTTGGCCTTCTTTCTTTCCCCTAGTAACCAGACATTAGGCAGTCCTGGAGGCTACTTGGGGCTCGTCAATTCTTCGAAATTGACCAAGAACAATTTTATAGCCATTGAATTTGATACCAGGCTTGATTCGCTTTTTCATGATCCGGATGATAACCATGTGGGGTTGGATGTAGATAGCCTTATATCGGTCAAGATTGCCAATCCTGAGTTGCTGGGCATTGATTTAAAGAGTGGGAATTTGATTACTGCTTGGATTGATTACAAGAATGAGGAGAAGAAGTTGGAAGTGTTTTTGAGTTATTCAAGTCTCAAGCCTATGGAGCCTCTGTTGAAGGTTGACATAGATCTCTCGGATTATCTGAAGCAATTCATGTATTTGGGATTTTCAGCTTCAACTGAAGGAAGCACCGAGCTCCACTTGGTTGAAAGTTGGAGCTTTCAGACTCGTGGATTTCAGGCCAAAAGGCCAAGAATTCATCCTCACAATGTATCCGACAGTTCTGTGCCATTGGAACCTTCAATCCCGGTTTCTGATTCAAGTAATGGGCATCACAGGAGGCTAGGACTGGGGCTTGGGATTGCAGGTCCAGCCTTCTTCTGTGCTGTTCTTGTAGTATTTGGTTGGATTTCTATCAAGAAGTTGAGGGCAATGAAAACAGAGAGGTTACTGAAAGCAGAGCTTGTCACAGGACCTCGGCAATTTAGCTACAAAGAGCTCAAATCAGCCACAAGAGGATTTCATTCCAGTAGGGTTCTAGGACATGGCGCCTTTGGAACTGTTTACAAAGCTTTTTTTAGTTCTCCTGGCACTGTTTTTGCTGTCAAAAGATCAAAACACACCCATGAAGGTAAAACTGAATTTCTGGCTGAATTGTCAATCATTGCTTGTTTGAGGCACAGAAATTTGGTTCAGCTCCAGGGGTGGTGTGTTGAAAAGGGAGAACTACTTCTTGTCTATGAGTTTATGCCAAATGGAAGTCTTGATATAGTGTTATACCAGGAATCTCAACACGGTAATCCCCTGCAATGGCCATACAGATACAATATTGCTGTTGGGTTGGCTTCTGCTTTGACTTATTTGCATCGAGAATGTGAGCAACAAGTGATTCACAGAGACATTAAAACCAGTAATATCATGCTTGATGGAAATTATAATGCAAGGCTAGGAGATTTTGGGTTGGCAAGACTTATGGATCATGATAAGAGTCCTGTATCAACACTTACTGCTGGAACCATGGGATACCTTGCTCCTGAGTACCTTCAATATGGGATAGCAACTGAGAAGACTGATGTTTTCAGTTATGGTGTGGTTATACTTGAATTAGCATGTGGAAGAAGGCCAATTGAGAAAGAAGGAGATGATGGTAAAATGGTGAATTTGGTTGATTGGGTATGGAAATTGCATTCCCAAGGAAAAATTGTTGAAGCAGCAGATAAGAGATTGAATGGTGTATTCAGAGAAGAGGAGATGAGGAAACTATTACTCATAGGCTTGAGCTGTGCAAATCCAGACAGTTCAGATAGGCCTAGCATGAGGAGAGTGTTCCAGATTCTCAACAGTGAGGCTCAGCCTATGATGGTGCCAAAGCTAAAACCAAGTCTCACTTTCTCCAACAGTTTGCCTTTGAGTATAGATGATATCATCTCAGATGATGAAGAAAACAAGACTTCTCAATCTCAGCATGAAGTTACAGTTGACTAAAGTGGAGTTCAGTGTTGTATTAGTTCTGAAAGAGTGTTTCAATTCTTTTATTCTTTTCCCTGTAATAGTTTTGATTGTATTTCCTGAATGATTGTTAACTAATGTGAAAGGGCAAAATCTAAACAAAAAATCTGCTGAGTTCAAAATAATTCTATTGAACTCAATGATCTTCTGTTGCAACATTACATCTGTCCATGTTACCTTAACTGGCATAGTCTTCGTTGAATCAATAGTTTAAGATGTAATGTTTTGGGAAATTTGATTCCTGGGAAATGGGAATCATAGTTGATACACAGTCATCGATTGATATCTGGATCTAACACAAGAAAAATATTTGAATTGTAAAAATAGTGCATATGTACTTAAAACCAACAATACTTTATGCCCCTCTTGATCTTCTCTAAATCAACAGCAAATCTTTTTGTTATAAGCCAGTAACTTGAAAATATTAAATACAGGATGTTTACACAAAGCTGTTTCTTGGTTTTATCTGCTGGTTGGTTCTTACCACAGTTTCAATCCTAAAGAAACATCATCAGCAATACCAGTTCAAGCCTAACAGATCATATAAATACAAAACAGAATCAAATAATGAAAAAAAAAACATTAAAAAGATATGATCCAAACAACCAGTTGATGATAGCAATTCCAGGGTTTTTGACAGATTGAGAAAAAA
This sequence comes from Parsonsia alboflavescens, assembly GCA_028571225.1. Taxonomy (NCBI): domain Eukaryota; kingdom Viridiplantae; phylum Streptophyta; class Magnoliopsida; order Gentianales; family Apocynaceae; genus Parsonsia; species Parsonsia alboflavescens. Next base: position 18,406,896 of record JAOXNR010000022.1, read on the forward strand.
ATGTAGCAGTCGGTGGCAGAAGCAGAGAGAGCACACTCCCGCAAAGAGCAAAAACCATTTTGCTAATGGCGGGTTGTGCTCTCTCTCTTCTGTCAACGAATCTCCTCAATCTTCAAAAAAGGTCATTCATTGAAGAACCAGAATCAGTAAGTCCCCTTCCCCTCTCCCTCTCCTGATCTGCAATGGCAAACATGTAAGAAGAACTGATCAAAACTTCAAGAATTACACATATTTCATATGCCTAATGAAATCCAAGAAGAGAGAAAAAAAAAGATAAGATGCATAACAAAATCAAGAAAATGGCCGAATATATATATATATATATACATGTGTGTGCATGTTTCGTTGCTTTGAATGCAGAAATTGAAACTGTGAAAATGAAAGTGGAGATAAAGAGAGAGACGTAACAAATTCATGAGCAAAGCAATAGAACAGTAACTTATAGAGATGGGGGACAGAGGAAGAAAATGACCACTGTCCACTAAACTCGTGCCACTAACTTAAAAGGGAGAGAGAATGCTGGATTCCTGTGTAAAAGCTACCCAAAATGCAATAGAATTCAATTCAATGTTTGTGAAATTTTGGTACTTTCGTGGGATTGAGAGAATTGTCTAAAATGAGAAAAAAGAGTTCCCTCTCAAGAATTTACCAATCCCATATGTGAAAGAAAAAGGAAGAGGGAAAAAAAAAAAAGTTGACAATTTTCAAGAATTGCAATTACTTGGGGAACGCATTTTGATAATGAAATTAATAAGCACTAATAAATGATGTGTTTGGCCAAAATTAGCAAAGATAAGGACTTGGGGGCTGCAAATATCCATGAAAAAGATAGGATGCTCATCATGATGGATTGGGGAGGAGAGAGTTTTCATTTTTTAGTTTTTTATATATTTCTCTCTTCAATTGGAGGGATATTTTATGTGCCATAGATCTTGAAGGTGCAGGAAAGGAACAAATCTAGAGGAAATCATCCTTATGAGGATTTAATTACTACATGTTTAAAGAAGATTATGGAAACCGGAGATGGTTGAATATGAAAAAAAATGTATTATATCTTTTTAAAGAGATTTGAATATGATTTAGGCATCCATTACCTTATCCACTGAAATGTCTTCAAAAAAACTTCATTTCCATCCTATATACATATGAGTTTTAGAATCCCAATAGTACTAATTTTATTGGTCTCAACCTAACAAAAACGAAAAGCATATTTCATTTCTAAATTCAGTTGTCCTTTTATAAGTTGTTTGTAGTAATTCTTTTTTTCCTCTTTTTTGGGCAAAAATGTCCTCATAAAGAGAACATTATTAATAAAGAAATAAAAAAACATATTTTATAAAATGAGAGGACAATATATATATATATATATATAGAGAGAGAGAGTAATGTTAGTATGTGCAATATTATGCATACTAACAAGTGCAACGGTTAATTAACTAACTGTCCAAATTAATGGTTAATGGTTAATTGTTAAGAAAAAATAAATTCTTCTATAAAAAATTATTTTTCAAATATTTTTTATAAACTAAATCCTAAAAGGAAAAACTATTTGATTAAATTTTAATTAATTATTTTTAAAAAATAAAATAATTAACCGTTAATTTTGATATTAGTTGACTAACGGTTACACTCGTTACTGTGTATATTATTGCACACACTAACATTTTAGTATACATAGATATCCTTTTAAAATATTCTATTTCTGTAGGAAGTATTAGGATTGACTGGATTGAGTAGTCAGTCGATCACCACCATGCAGCAAAAGGAAATCTAGAAGTTAACCATGTAGCCCACGGCTCCGTCCCTTCCATTCATAATGAGGAGAAAAAAACACTGATGTGTGCCCTTTGTGTACAACCAATTTCTTCCGTCACCCCACCGTGCATAAGTGATTTGAATTCAGCCTGTGTTTATATAATTGTATCGTGTTGTAATAATTATGAGAAAAAGATACTTTATTTATCACCACCAGAAATTATTTATAATGATTTTATTAATATTATAATAAAGTTATCCTTTCAAAAAATGTTTCTACGAAAACGAAGAAGAAAGAAAAAATATTTATTAAAAAAAAGAGATAATATTAAATATAAAAAAGTAGTAATTTATCAATTGATTTATAATTAATAATCAGAAAAAAAATCAATTTATAGAATTTCTTGAAACTCCCCGTCATCGAATGAAAAAATTATAAAAATAATAAAAATTGAAAAGTTAATGATGAAGCCCACATCTCCACTTCCCATATCCACTAATAATCAGCAAAGAGAGTGATCCCATGAATCTCCACTTCCACGTCCACTCACAATGAGCAAAGAAACTAATATTAAACTACCCCATCTTTTTCTGTTATATAACTCAAATTCTACATACTCGTATATTGTTTGCTCTAATTATTCTCTGATTTATTCAATTTTGTACAATTCTTTGCAAACACCAGAAAAAAGCAATGGCTTCTTCTTTTCTATTGTTTACCACTAAATTTTACATGGCTGCTCTGTTATCTTCTGTTGTCGTGACCTCCATGTTCACTCTCTTGGTCTGTTCTTACCAGTTTCAGGTGGGTGGTGACAGTGGCTGGATCAAACCAACTGCCAACAAGACTTCAGAAACTTATAATCAATGGGCTACCAAAAACAGATTCCACATTGGAGATACACTTCGTAAGTACTGCTCTGTTTATATTTCCATTCCGTTGCACTTTGGAACTGTTGCCATTTTGATCATTTGTTATCTCTCTGCAGATTTCAGGTATAAAAGGGACTCTGTGCTGATAGTGAACTTCACCGACTACCAGGACTGCAAGACGTCGAATCCAATTGTTAAGTTTGATGATGGAAACAGTGTGTTCCGATTCAATCATTCTGGGTTATTCCATTTCATCAGTGGGCAGCCTGGCCACTGCAAATCGGGACAAAAACTTGTTATCCGTGTGATGCACCCCTCAGAATACGAGTCTACAGAACCTGCTTATTCGCCTGAGGCGACTGGTGGGGGAGATGGCGGCTGGGGTCCCCCGGCCGTGAATTCTACTACCAAGCAATCAGTTGTTTCTTGTTTCATGACATTTCTTGGAAGCACACTGGTCTTCCTGTACTGGTTAATGTAGGCAATAGGCATTACAACAGAATTTAAGATCTTATTCTTGGCAAAGGATTGTCCTCTTGGCATTTTTAGATTGCTTTTTTTTTAACTTCTCAGTGATTCTGATTTGTTTTGGCGATTTTTGAGATGATTTTTTCTTTATATTTTAGAGGATGCAAATTACACGGTCAGCAACTTCACACTAACCATGCAGCAATCAATATGCTCACTGAAACGCAAAGCTTCCGACTCTTAACCATGTTTCTTTATGCTATAAAGCCAATGTAAAATCGACGATGATGGGCACAAAAGAATCTGCAACAAGAACATGATTTGTCAAAACCAAAAATGTCATAAGTAGAATCAGTATCAAAATGGGAAAATCATGTCTTTTTTTGTTTTTTCTTGACTCAAATATGTGAAAAATCATGACCGTATTACCTTATCAACTGTGTTCTATGCTTACATTCAAAAATACCAACTGTACATTTTCTAACAATTACATCAAAAACTAGAGAATCCTTTTGTGGTTGTTCTTCCCTCAATAAGAGTCGATCTATCCGCCGGGGCCGTGCATCAATAAATTTGTAAGGCTCCCTCTATTTGCTTAAAGCTTCAAGAGAACCCAAAGAATCCAGTTCATCAGAATTTAACTTGTCTACATCCGCTTCATCCAGAGATTCAAGCAGTACTTGATTGTCAATAATCCCCATTGCATCTTCCTGCTCTTCTACACTGGGTGAAATTCTGGTTTTCCCTTTTTTGATACCAACAGCTTCAGCCTGATCTGCAAATAACACCCGCGAAACAGGTGAACTGCATATTTCTCTGTATATCTCATAATTAGCAGCACAAGTACGCCTCCCCTCCAAAATCTTCGCTAGGGGATGCAAAACTGAAATGGGACCACTACTTCCTTCTATGAATTCCTTCAATTCCAGAAACTGTGACACTAGTTCTGCCTTGTGAAACTGGATAAATACAGCAGTTCGATCCAAACTAAAAATAGTAGTGACGGAACCTGGACCAAAAGCCCTGCAAAAGCATTCTCTTATCTCACTTGCCTTGAGCTCAGATGGGAACCCCCATAGCACAACAATGTTTGGAAACAAGACCTTTGGATATCGGCTCTTCAAGTTGTTTGAAGCTACAGGGACTGCAGCAGACTCTCCGGTTCTAAGGTCAATAATGTCTCCACTAGTCCAGCTAAGATAAAGAAGATTGATGTACTTCTGAAGCTTATCGTGGCATGCTAAATGAACAGATGGTTGATTGTTATTGAAATCAACATCAAGGAGATTGCATGCCTGGGCAAACACACAACCTGTCATAAAAGCGTCATAACCAGCTTCATGCTTGGCTCCAGAATTCCAGTTCATAGACCTGCAGATTAACATTGAGAGGGGTTGGTCAGTCTTTAAATTTGACTAACATATTTTTTATCTTAAAGTTCCATTAAAAATTAAGGGATTAACATTCTACGGACTCTTGGTTAACTGTAACACCACTAACACATTAATTACAAGGAAAATTTGTTACGTTAAATTAAGGTAAAGACACTCTTCAAAGTTTAGATAAAGTCAAATGTAAACATTCAATATAGGACGCAAGGAATATTATTATATCATTATGTGAACTACGAAGAGAACAAAAAAGGATAGAGGAGTCCAACCTCTTGTTGTCAACTTGAACCTCCACTTTCACATTACCCTTATCAGTCGAACCAGAAGTTTTAACACCAGAGGCAATTTGTGGACAAAGTAAAGCAAATGCTTTGGATAATGATGTTCCTTTCTTCTTCAAAATGAGTTGAAAAATATTATTTGCATTCAAGAGTACCTTTGTGTCTATTATGTTAGGAAAGTACTCCTGAATGGAGGAGGCATATTCTTGGGAGGTGGATGGAAGAGGACCTATGAATTTCCTGTATATGTGTGCAATATCTGTATCAATTGAACATAGTATTTCAGTAGCATACAAATAACAACTTTGGACGAAGGTATCAATTGAGTATATCATACCCAGAAAGCAGTTATGACCAACAATCAGTTTCTGTTCAGAAGACAGTAAATCAATAACATGACGAAATCCAACAGCAGCTTTGATCCTTGTTTCTCTATCCTTTTTGGTGGAATCTTTCACCTCTTTCTTTTTGGAAAAAGAAACAAGACGTAATCATATACTTCATAACATATGCACAAAAAACAACAGATCTCCATACTTCTCTTCTAAAATGAAAAATTCAAATACATTATTCAAGTCTTACCATCAGGAGATCCCTGTCACTTGCTGAGTGTATATAGATGATTAAGTGTTCTGGGGAGGAAGTGTCAAAACTTGCACGGACACATGCAAGATCTCTGAAATGATTTTTAACAACCTTCATTTTCCAAGTTTTGTATGTCAGAAAGTCTGAAATCGCAACAAATAATAAAGTAAACACATCTCAGACATTTAAAGGGCAAACATTTCCTATTTCCTTAGATTGTTTAGCAAGGAAAACCTATTACATCAAAGGAAGACTTCAGAAACAAAAAGTACATAAGAAAACAGGAAAATGTCAAGAACATTAGGGGAATACACGGGAGGGGGGGGGGGGGGGGGGGGGGGGGGGGGGGGGG
>JAOXNR010000022.1:18412610-18428876 GCA_028571225.1 Parsonsia alboflavescens
GAGTGTGAAATTCACTGTCAAGTTTTAAACCCAAATAAACCCCCCCCCCCCCCCAAAAAAAAAAAAAACTTGTTCATGTATTTCCCCCTTTTCATTTTACTTTCAACAGCCTATCGTTGAAACAGACATTTTCATACACAAATATTTAATGCAGTTAAACACCAAAGAGGATAAGATCATCTATTGGGATGTTGAAGGCGACAGTATCAATAATATTTAAGAAAGATTCTTTGAACTAAAAAGACATCATGTTAAAGAAGGATGAAGAGCACACTTCATTAGAAATCTAGTTCACTATAAAGACACTAAGAGAAAAAGAAAAGGAAAAAGTAAAGAGCAATACCCACTGAATCAACCTTAGCTGGTGAGTCGTAAACCCAGTGAGAGAAATTGCAGGACGCAATTTGAAAAAAATGGTCTGGAATTTCTCGTTTGAATCAGTCAAATTCATGTCAGATTCAGATCCTCCGTTTCTACTAAATAACAATTTGTCCCGCCATTCACCGATGTTCTTCCTCAATCTCTCAGCAAAAAGAACATCCGACATTCTAGTTAATTGCATATCTGCAACTTCACTCCAGCTCGAGGATGAATCAAAAGACTCATCCTTGTATCTTGAATTTAAGTCTTCCAATGCTTCTTCTTCTTGGCTTCTGGATAAATAAGATACTCCTGAGATTATCAAGGAGTGTACTGTCTCAAAAAGAAAGTAGAAACTAAATCTTGTCACATCCTAACATAAAGTGAACCAGATGAGCAGGGTATTTTGTCCCATTAATATTCCTAACCCCATGTTGAAAAATCACGAACTTAAAATGAGTAACATTAAAAGTATCTAAACTGATGCCAGAAACTCATAATGTATGATGGAAATTAAAGATGAACAATAAAATGTATCTAAATGAGATAGTCAGTGCTAAAGAATCTCACCTGGAAGCTGAGAATAAAGGTAAGTGCATATTGTAAAATGAACACATCTAACCAACACAGAATGTCAAACTCGGATGAAACTGAACCATTTACTTTCCTCGAGTTCAAGCAAATGGGAAAACAAAATTGATTTTATACCTAGTTAAATCCCACCAGGACCATTACTTCTGAGAATTCAAGAAAAGAAAACCTTCAATGGGAACTCAAACAAATGTCGGCACTGTCATACCAGTAATGTCAGTAGTTAATGAGGAAGAGGAAAGGAAAAAAAAAACCATAAAGAAGTTACCTTCCCGTATACACATATTGAAATCAAACTGGTATTTAGCCAGGAAATCAAGTGATGTTGTCTGGCAAAGAAACTCATATGAAGCATTGTTCCCTGTAATTTCTTGCCGTGGAAAGATGTAAAAGTTGTGTCTGCCAAAGAGACAACAGAATATAAGCTTCAGTGTTTAGTATTCACGGGAGATCAGTTTTTCTTAAATAGCAAAGCATTCTATTGAATCCATTCTTGAGAGATTTCAGTAGACACGCACCTACACAAAGATACCATCTTTTGTAACCATACTTCAAAACATTCAAACGCCAAAACAAAAGAAAAAATATAATATTCAAATGCAAAACAATAACATGGGAAAGAGATCACATTTAAAGTAGAAAAATATGAGTCTGGAAACTACAAAAGATCGCAGAAAAAAGTTACCTTGCTGGACGATGTAATAATATTTCAGAAATGTTTTAAAAAGATTGCAACATCCAAACACAAACTAATAGCTAGTTTCTAATTTAATTAGTTCAATTAACATTTCGTCATGAAGTTCCATTCTCTCTCATACCAACCAAGCAGCAACAGGGAAGCACCTAAACAACGGTAGCCGAAGCAAAATTCAAAATTTCTTACGGGTGAGCTATGAATGTTTGTTTCTGAGTGTCCCACCGGAAAGGGCAAACACCAAACTGAACGACAGCGAATTTCTCGGCGGAGTCTTTAACTTTAAGATACCGGATGTCAAAGCGGTCAAATTCGAATGACTCTCTCCAGGGTGCACTTGTGACGCCGGTCATTTCCAAGTCGATAGCGACAAAGTCGGCGTCCTTGACATGACACCGCAGGTCCTTGAGGGACGATTCGAAGTTCGACCTGGTGACATTCTTAAGAGCAAAGGATGATGACGATGAACAAAAACAACGCATAAGCGAGGGGAAATTTAGGGCTCTAAAAAATCCCTTGAATATCAACTGTTTCTTCATTGGTTTCAGTCTGCTAAATTCATGGCCCTCTTTAGGGTTTGTTTCCTAGTAGCATGAGGAATGAGGAAGAAGATGACTATAGTATTTGTTTTATTTTTAAGGTAAATTTTAAGCCACATCACTTTTTTTTTTTTTAACCTAAAGTTTTAGACCATTTTTTTTATAAAGTTTTAGATCATCTGCAGTAAAAATAAAATAAAAAATATCGTTTCAGAATTGTAAAATTTATATATGATCATATAAATGGAGTTTATATTAGAATTTTTTTAGTTTTAAACCCTCTCAGTTATCAGTTTTTTCTCCATTAATTCTTTTTATTGACATTTTTTTTTAATTCATATTATACAGTAGTAATAAACTCAGACATGGCAAGAGAACCCGTCTTCCTAATTGTTTATGTTTGCTATTGTCACATTTTTCAATCCAATAAGATATTTTGCTTTCGCAATAATATAATCATTGGAATTTGGACATTACAGACTAAAATAATTTTTTATACAACAAAAGTTTGTATATTCATTAATAAAAGAAAATAAAAAAAACTCAATTACATTAAAGAATTAAATAAATAAATTAATTAAAGATTTACATTTTTACATAATCGGTGCATTAGTATCTAATGAACTTAGAAGAAAAAAATTGAACTAAGATTCTTACAAAGATTTAATGATCAAATATTTTGGACACGTTACCCTCTTCCTATAGAATTATATATCTTTCAAGCCAGAAATAGTAACTTTTAAATTTGTGACAGATATTAAAGAAGCTTTTTTTTTTTTTTAAACTACCAATAATAAAGGAAACAAATAACACTAAAATACCCGAATTTTCACAATTACCTTTTAATAAAATGACTTTCTTTTTTTTCCTATTTTTTTTTCTGGAAAAAAGGTGACCTGGCACATTAATTGAATATGGTCTGTTAGCCTTACTTGTTAGTACTCTATCAGCAAGGTTCAATGGAATGTAATGCTGATTTCTGTATATATTCCTTTAGAGGATAATCTGGACCTTAATGGACCAGAGAAGCAGTCCTTCAGAGGAACAGAATTGCCCCTTACATTCCATTCAAAACAGATTTGATCAACTTTAATCAGAGCAATCATCAATGGAGGCCACCAGAAAGGATGCAGACGAATATATAGCGGAACTGAAGCAAAAGCTTCATGCCCAACCCGAGAAGTACCGTGAATTTCGCAGGGTCCTGCTGGAATTCGTGCAACGGAAGATGAAGTATTCAACCCTGATATTAACGGTGGTTCCATTGTTCGAAGGAGATAGAGAATTAATTCTTGGGTTCAAGAAGTTCTTGCCAAAGAATTGTACTGTGGTTGATAGGATGATTTCATGCAAGAAATATTGTCAGAGTGATCCTGATCATTCAACTTTGAATTTCGCTGGAGATCTTGAAAAGGAGAATTCATTGGGTAAGGAAATTGATTTGACTCTTGGTCTTGCCTTGAATTTTGAAGGGAGAAGAGAATCGTCTGCAGAGAAAGTTACAGCAAATTCTGAAAATCTTCAACAGAGAAGAAGCTCATTTGGGAAGCAAGTTCTGTTGATTGCAAATACAGGAGGGAATGGTGGAGAGATAAATAGTGATTCATCCAGAGAGAATGTAGATTTAGGCCTTCTGACGTCTGCAATTCCGGGACAGAAAGGTAGAGAGACAAATAGCGATTCATCATCCAGAGAGAGAGACGATTTAAGCCTTCTGTTGTCTGGAAATCCAGGTCGGAACGGTAGAGAGACGAATGGCGATTCATCATCCAGAGAGAAATTAGATTTAAGCCTTCTGTTGTCTGGAAATTCAGGTCGGAACGGTAGAGAGACAAATAGCAATTCATCATCCAGAGAGAAAGTAGATTTAAGCCTTCTATTGTCTGCAAATCCAGGTCGGAAGGGTAGAGAGACAAATAGGGATTCATCATCCAGAGAGAAAGTAGATTTAAGCCTTCAGTTGTCTGCAAATCCAGGTCGGAAAGGTAGAGAGACCAATAAGAATTCATCATCCAGAGAGAAATTAGATTTAAGCCTAAGTCTCCGTTGTAAGAACGTTTGCGATTCATCAAGAAAGTAGGTTGGTGGGAAGTTGATTAAACCTGAATAATGAAACAATGCTGGATGATGAAGCAGAATGACTTGTGTCATGAAATACATGAAGCAATTTGTATCAATTTCTATGTAATGCTTTTTGAAAATGTCCGTTTATTGGTTACAAATCCATACCATACAGTTTGTATTCATGGCATGCTGTAAACTTTTGAGCTGAAAAGGATGAAAAGATTGAGATTATCTTCATACCAGGAAAAAAAGTCTCTTAACTCCTTTGCAATCTTAAGTAACTTTGTCTGCCTCAAATCCAATGAGAACCAGCAAAAGTTGCAGTTTTCTGGATTTAATAGCCAACATTCCAGGCACCTGACTGATTTATGCTCTGAACTTTTCTCAAATCCATATATGTTCTCTCAGTCCTCATGTATATCTTTCTGGAAAGCTTCGGATTTCTTCCTTGAAGCTCTATTGACTCCGCTAGGTGACTTTTATCTGTCAAAGGATTTTCAAAGTTCCGATTCCTCTTCTGACTTCTCAACCAAGGCATCTGAAGCACTTCAAAGAACTGCCCGAATCTGAAAATATACCATATCATAACTCTGAAGCAACTTCAAAGATAATGAACTAATGATATGCTAATAGGAATATTCCAGTTGAAAATATATGCCAAGAAGGTAAAGCTCAATGTCAAGCATGTTGAATACAATTTAACCACAAGACGTAAGAGAAAAATGAACAAAAGGATTTGGCAAGAAAGGAAAGAAAGCAACAGCAGTGATGAATAAATAGAGCCACTACTCACTCTCATTATCGAGATCGAATCAGACGTGCTGCAAATGCTCCATCAAGTGAATGCCTTACAGGAGTAGATAAGTAAAAACCATGTTCAGTAACAAAGTCATGTGGCACATATCTGCTCACTGGATCCATGTCAAATTCCTGAATAGCAGACAAGAAAAAAGTTTGATTGGGTTCTGAAGATGACATGGCAAGAAGTATTCTGTACTGCACTACAACCATTCTATAATTTCCAAATATGTTTAAAAGCTGTTGCTCATGATAGAGAAATAAAGAAGTAGCAACACAGTTGCATGTTCGTACTGGATGCCTTCCTAGAAATGAAGCCACTCTCTCCTCATTCTCTTCTGGATCAATGGAACAAGTGCTGTATATTAGGATTCCACCAGGCTTTACCAACCTGCAGATACACAATACAAATATGATGATGATATCATGTTAGCTCAAATGTAAATGTAATTTTCATGTGGTGTGAAATGTATTGCCCCCAGTTCCACTAATGCAACTAGATGATCTCATACTCTATATCATTGTTAGCATATGCTTACACATTAACAACAAAAGAACATAATTGAATTTTGGCTCTTACAAGGAGGCAGAATCAAGGAGTTCATCTTGCAAATGCTTAAGTTCTTCCATGTCTTCCAATTTCCTATTCCAACGTAGATCTGCTCTCTTGAGCCAAAACGAAAGAAATATAAGACTTGATTGCCCTACTAGAATCATCTTTCATATAAAAGAAACACAGTCAGACAGGTAAAAGATAAATAAGAAAAAGAAAGAAAGAAATTAGAACCAACTCTTTTAATCTTTGCCACAAAGTAATAAAATCAAGGATGCAGAAATTTCTGGGATACCTTGGAAAGTACTCCCAGTCCAGAACAGGGGGCATCCAGCAGAACTTTATCATGCTTCACTGGGTTATTTTCCTGATATATTTGAAATCAACTTAAAGTAAAAACCAAGCCATGAACTTTAATTTTCTTATTTTAGAAATATTTTTGCCATTTTTGAATGACAGAAAAATGAAGATTCTCACAGCAAATGCGCGAAGATCATCATGAACAGCTGTGACAACATGATGAACTTGATGTGCTTTTGCAGATTCTTTAAGGATTCTCAAACGCCCTTTGTTTATGTCAATTGCTGTCACCATACCTGTCAAGAAGGAAAAGTAATAACAACTATCACATTAGCTCAGTGATAGAAATGAAGTTCTGAAGCAACCAAAAGAAATTGTCACCATATATAACATCTACTTTTCCCAGCAGACTTTTTTAAAATTTTTTATTAAACAATGATACTGCATTATCAAGATAGACCAGGCAGCAGGTTTCAGGTTGTTTCCTAGGAAATATTTCGATAGTAAACTGAAGAATTGTCTGGACACCAAAAATACAAAAAATTTCATGCAATTGAATTTGAACTTCACTTTCCACACCTTCTAGTTATGACAGAAAAACTGCTGAAAGAAGATAACAGCTTAGTACTTAGCTTAGCAACTTTGACTAAAATCTTAAGTCATGAACAAATAGTGTAGAAATTCCAAACTATTTATACGTTCCCGCCACAATGCAAATTGATTGTTTCATAGTGCTTTGCATGACATCAACAAGTATCATCTTCGGGAAGAAGTACAAAACTTGCATTCTTACAAATCTGTTAAATATTTGAAGAATTTAGAGAAATGATACGTTCTAATCTCTCAAAAATTACCTTGTCCATTCAAACGGGATGCCAGAAAAAGTGTTTTCCCCCCTGGAGCAGCACAACAGTCAACAATACTCTCACCCACATGTGGATCCACAACAGAGACAACCAGCCCTGCAGAAAACATCATTTTAGGGTAACCACGTAACCTCATGAAATGTAGTAGGAAATCCCAAGATATAATGGCTCTTCTCTGAAGGCAGAAATTCAGTAACCAGCTTCCATAATACAGTGATTGATATTACCAATTACATGAGTGGTGAAACAGAACTCTAATGGCCGGGAGAGGACTCTTATTGCAATAGTGGAAGATCATAACTTAAATCAAGAACATATAACAGATAAAACTTAAAGGAGAAAGAATCCCCAGGATCCCTCCATGAAGTGTGGAGGGGTTCTTAATATGGGTGTTGAAAATTACCAGCACTCTCATCTTGGACCGAACATAATCCATCCTTCAGAAACCCAGCTTGTAAAACAATCTGAAATTAATTCCAAATGTAAGAGATGCACCAGATACTACCATTTAAAATTTGGAATATCTAATAGTTGTATGAAAATTTCAGCTATCTTGTTATAGGGAAATCAATAAGCAATGAGGTCCTATTAAATTACTAAGTTACTGAATTTTCATGAGGACCACATTAGAAAATAAAACAACTGCTTAAACCGAAATTATTATTTATTTCCTTATTTCTACTGTAGACAGATGACCATGAGGCACCATAAATATAACCAAAGTAGCATGAATAAGAAAATTCAAGAACCAAAACAAAAGACAAGATTCATCTTAATCCTGGTAATGGTAATTATGCAAATTACTTTTAATGATCTTTCAAGAAAGTATAAGGTACATAACTAGAACACACAATAACAAAGTAGATTAAAAGAAACATCATTGAAATTTAAACCTGCATCCCAGTTTCAAGGCGAACAAAATCATCCAAATGCGCAGAAAGTTCATGTGGGACCTAAATTTTAGAAAAGAGAACAAATAGTGATTTAATATGGTCCATTCAGCAAACACGTATTAAAAATAAAAAGAAGCAGAAAAGCACAATATTTCACCGCAGAAGATTGAGGTGTCAATAGTTAACTGACAAGATAATATGCTTTGTAACTTTGACAATGGAAACATAAGAAGTGATAGTTATCATCATCATTATTTTCTTAATATGACATAAAGAGACGGAAATTCAACAAAGGCACACACAAAGCATACACATCTTCATAGGGAGATATTAAATGGAATTTGACAATCCAGGAGTCTTCATATTTGTCCAATCCAAACAAAATGAGAAGTAAATAAAGATTCAGCCCAAAATGTATGAGATGAAATATATGTGGAACTCTCAGGATGAGTGATATGGTTTCTATAAACAAACAAGAAAGGATACATAATCACCTTCAACCTCTGAAGTTCTGTCACGAGGTCAGCCCTTGTAAAACCTTTAGCAGTGTTTGCCCTGAATTTAGCTTCACACTGTGAATACAGAATTATTAAACTTTTTGTTTGAAGAAAAACATTACAAACCTCAGGCTGAACATGGGATCTCTGTTGTTCCACATCATTAGTCTAATAGCTTCTTCACGCCCAAGATATTGTATCCATCTTCTTACCATCCACTGGATTTAGGTTGGAAGAGAGATTCAAAGAATAGAAACAATGGACGTATAATTATCAATACAAATTCATATATGATTGTCTTTTTTGGTAATTATATGTTATCTAACAACTAACGTATCTCATGAATAATAAAAAATGGAAGGATAAGCAAGTAAATGGTTGACATGATAAAGAAATGCACATCTTATACTACCTTATGTCTTGCTGAAGTCAGGCTGTGAATCTACGCAAATGAAGATATAATCAAACTAATATCCCACTATAACCTTATACTTGTATGAGATTAAAAAACCGATAGATAAGTTTTTGCATAGTTTTTTAGTTTTGTTTAACATCTTGGAAGACCTAGCAAGTAGATGCCAATGAGTAACAAAAAGTCAATGTTAAGGAATAAGGATAGAGGCTAATGCTCATTGCTTCAGGACGTTCACATTTAATTGTATTCTACCCCAAACACTAGCTGTAGCATGTGGCGTTTAAACTGCAGATGTTTTAATTCAAAACTAGATTAAAAGAGTTACAATACAAACATACTACTGGGTGAGAATAGGTAGTTGCAAGAGCTCGTGCTTGCTGTCGATCATCACCTTCCACCTTTGGTACAGGAAGTGAGTTGGATTCCTGCCCACCAAAATGAATAAGAATCACAGAAAGTTTGAATGGAAAACTACATGCTTCAGTTGGATAAAGAAAATGGATGCCTTGAGCAAAACTAGCTTCCTGAGGATCCCATTGACCATATTACCAGCACCAGGTCTGAGTGCAACCTTTGCAACTCTTACATTCTGCAGTTTAATAACAATTATACATTAAAAACTAGAGCAAGAAGCTTGATAAACTCAATTCTAAAGAACATAGGAAAGAGTTCTGCATGTAAATGATCAAAGATGGAGTGCTGTAACCTTTTCATAAAGATAATATATCCATAATCTTTCCCACATGTAAAAATAAGTTACAAGGACTGGAAAAATTAAAACCTGTGGAACTATCCATTAGTGCACAATTAAATGAAACACAGTCTACAGAGCAACCATAAAATCTTCGAATATTGCTTTGGCATCGTGTGATATTATGTAAAACTTAAAGATTAATACTATTTGCACTCCAAGTTTCCCAAAACTGACAATGTTATTTGACATCTCCCTGTATCAAGGCAATCTTAAAGTGGAAATTTTAACTGAAGGGAAATTTGTTTCTCAAAAGAAACAAAAGAATAGATTAATTGGACAATGCAAACAATCAAACCTTACCTCATCTACAACAGCATATGTGGGCATTTCTAACTTGAGGATCTCATAGAAACCAATTCGAAGAATCTAATGACATGAAAAATAAAATTACTTAGTTCTGAGAATGAGGTTTTGAATCCAAAAAATAAAGCTTATTGGCACACGAAATAAATAAACTTGTAACCAAAGCTGCCATTATTTAAAATTCCAGACCACCATCTTTGCAGCATAAGAGAAAAACTGAGCTTCAAAAGCAGTCTAAACTGCAATGCAATTGTAATTACTAAACATGCCAATCTGGAAATTCACATGCCTGTAGAAGAAGAGGCTCCATCCCTCTAAATGTGTCTTCATTATAGCACAGTGAAAGAATCAAGTAGTCAAGATATCTTCTCCAGCGTATGGTACCTCCCACAATGTCTGTTACCTATGGGTCAAATGTACAAACATAACCATCCTGAACAAGGTTGGGACATCCTTTTTACACCAATTACTCATTCCAACAAAACAATACACTACTGGGGTAACTGCAGTTAAGTTTATGTTCATGACTCATCATTTAGGAACCATTTCAAAGAAACATCAGTAAATAAATTAAATGGTAGGAAATTGAGAGAACACCAGACGAAAATCTCTGTCATCCAAGTTACGAGTGCGGAATCCAAGAGTTCTTTCAACATAGCTCATCTCATTATTTCCTGAACCTTTTCCTTGCTCATTCAATAAGTCAGCAAAAGCACCACCGAGCTCTATTCGCATCAATCTTACAGCAGAAACTGAACTACGCATATATGGAATTTCTTAATAAGCAGAAGTCAAGAATCACGTCGGAATTTTGTAATTAAATTCAAAGAATCATCATTACTTTTTTAACTCACACAGAAAAAAAAAATTTTTTTTTTAAAAAAAAGAAACCGCTTTCAATTTACCAGCTCTATGAGGTGAAACTTCCAAATTCAACTTTGATCCCTTTCTTGCAGAATCCTGAAGACCTTCACAAGGCATCAAACGCAAAGAAACTCAACCAAAAAACCTATCTTTGTATAGTAAAGTAAAAAAATAAAATTAACAAAGAGGTAATCTTGAAGACATAAAAGAACATAATACATTTTACAGGCATATTATACACAAACCTAACAAGCTTAATACTAACTAACTCGATTACTTTAATTAGACACAGCCCAGAATTCCCTGATGACCATAAACAAAACACTTGGGATTAGAAACGCAATTAACCTCTCGGTGAGTAGAAATAGAGGAGCTATGGTCATGTCGGATTCTTTTGGCAAATTTCACCTGCTTGCAACCACTAGCAGGTGATGCAGCAACAAAAAGCACTGCAGAATGGAGCACTGAGATTGAAAGCGCTTGCACCTGCATTGTCACTCAAGTTCTACGCCCAAACCTATGGAAAAGTTGGAGGAGATTGAGACCCAGAAATGGAGCCAGTGTTAGATCCGGAAAAAAAAAAGAGAAATGGAGTTAGTGTTAACTTGGTCGATGATGCAACGGATTTGCCCAAATATGAGCGCACTTGAGTCCGATGTTTGTGGGCACGGTCCACGGAAGAAATATTTTATCTTCAGCACATGTGTCGAGTGCAGTCGGAAGTTAGTGGTGTCCAGTGCGTCAATTTAATTACTAAATTTAGCGATCAATTTAATTATTTTATTTTATGGGAATATCAATTTGATTATGGAACTTATATTGGGTTCATTTAATTATTTTATTTTATAAGAATGATCAATTTTATCATTGAACATTTATTTTTTTATAATAATTTTAAAAATTACAAAAATATAATAAATCATAAAACAATGAAATAGAGTTTTTTTATTATAAATTATTTTATAAAATTTTATGAGTATTTTTTTATATTTATCTTTTTGTTTCTTATAAAAATATAATACTATTATTATTACTATTTAAAAATTGCCAAAAAAAAATCATAATAAATTAAAAAACAAATTAAACTTATTATGATTTTGATTACTGGCCAAGCGAGTCTGGGATGCTTGTAGTTGTCTTCTATTTTTAGGGTGGTTTTGAATACTATATCAGTGTAAGATCATGTTCCAGCACAGTTGTACATGAAACTCATTATAAAAATAAATAAATAAAAAGAAGAAGAAAAAATAATTGATAAAGAAAGATCTGGAATTTTCTCAGGATGCCCTTGGAGTAGACTTTTTGATTCTTGTAGATGAGAACATCCGTTAAAATCATAATAGTTAAGTTTCATCTGTTTTTTAATTTATTATGATTGTTTTTTTGGTAATTTTTGAAATAATAGTATTATACTTTTATAAAAAAAATTCTCATAAAATTTTATAAAATAATTTATAATAAAAAAAAAAACCCTATACCATTGTTTTATAATTTATTATATTTTTATAATTTTTGAAATCATTATGAAAAAATGTTTAGTAATCAAATTCATCATTCTCATAAAGTAAAAAAATTAAATTGATTCAATGGAAATTTGGTCAATTAAAAAAAATACGCGTTTAATGATCAAATTGATACGTGAACCAAAGTTCTCGTATAGGCTTGAATTCAAAGCCACTATTAAAATTTATAAAACCCCGACTCAAGAGGAACCGAGAAGGCATGGAGGTCGAATGCCGGTGGAATGTTAGAGAAATACCGGTCTTTGCTCTGACAAACTTGGGCACCCGCATAGTCATTGCTGTTTCTCCAGAGACTACAGTAGGGGATTTCAAGAGTGAGCCACTACTTCTCATTCTTGATTTCAATTTCTTCTTGATACTTGTAATTTTGTTTATGCATATTTTGCGTAGCAATTTGGCTGCTTAATAATGTGAAAATCGTGCCTTTTCTTGGGGATTTGTATTGGTAAAATTTGATAAGACTAGTAATTTTTTACAGCTTTTGATGGCTTCTTGAACTGAGTTGAGGTGCGAATACTCTGAGAATCTAAAATCATGTTTTTTGAAGTTTGTTTGGTAGTAAATGCCAAGAAAAAAGCATTTGAAGCATAAACCGTTTCAACCCCACTTATATTTTGTTATATACAAAGTATTATTTTTGCTAGCCATTGAAGCAAGGTTTTTTTTTCTCTCTAATTTTAGTCAGAATTTTAGAGTGGATTTTTTGCCACATCAAAAACAGCTAGATAAAAACTGTTATTGCACAACAATTTTAGTCCTATGGTTTGAGTTGGTGGCTTGCTAAAGGATGCAAAGCCATGAAGTTCATTTGCTAACTAAATTTGTTGTTATGCTTTACATCTGTTATGGTGAAACTAAATTTGATAGCTACTTAAATGCATTTAGAGTTAGCCCCACAGGTTGCAGTATATGTACTTTTCCTGTTATCATATTGCGACCTCCTATTAACAGTGTGTGCTTCTCTCTAGTTTTTTCCCTTTTTCTCCTCTGACTAGATTGAGCTCTAGAATACTTCATTTTCTCTGAAGTCTTTAATAAGAAAGTCAATATTTTGGACCTAAATTAAGATAAAGAGACAGTGAAGGTTGTGGTATGCCTAACCTATTGCTAATTCTACAATCTTAGCCGTTGATGAATGAGTTTTACATATTACTTATTTTGACATCATCTTTAGGTGATTGTGTGGTCAAATTTTTTTTAAGTAGTAATAATAATCACCAATTTGCAGGAGAATTTGAGAGAGCACATTTGAATTGTTTCCAAGTGTGTGGCAAGATCAGGGCTCATGCAATACAGGTATGATGGAAGTGTTTTCTTCTCTTATTTTCTGCATATTCTTCATTATGTGCTGTGTTTTTTCCTTTAGTTGTTATTTTAAATCGAAAAAATGAAGGTGTTTTATTGTTTATGACAGGTGAAGGAGAAGTCTTGCTTTTATAACCTACCTGAATCACTTCCTTTGAAACATATTTCAGATAATTTGAAAAATGTTTTGCTTCATATTGAAGTGTATCATATAAAAAATCAATTAGGACCTGCCGAAAGCCAAGAGGCAAAGGTTTGCCATAACATTTCTTATTTTAGAGATGTTCCTAATACCACAGAGGTGCAGAATTGTGTTGCGACTAGAACAAAAAATCATCACAGGTACAGACGAAAGAAGAGATTAAAAAAGAGAATTTTGAGCTTCAAATCTCTGCTCTGGGAGTTTGGGAGAGGTGTCAACTTTTTGAAGAGGAAGAACAAATGGAGCAACAGAAGAAGGAATATTGCTGGAAAGAACCCAGTACATGGATTTCAACAAGGGCCTCACTTTTCAGAGAATACAGTTAATCATTTTGCATCTAGCGCTGACAGCATCTGGGGGAAAGAATTGGATAACAATTCACAAACTGAGTCCCCAAGTGAAATATTTTCTGAAACAGTATCAGTTTCAGGCATTATAAACAGATATTTCACAAGTTTTGAGGAGGTGACCTCAAGGTCAAGGTTAACCTTTCTGCCACTCCCTACAGAGAACAAGGAATACTCCACTCCGCAGAGATTACAACCACAATCACTTGATCAGCGTATGCCAAAATCATCAGGAGGTACAAATGAGAAAAATGTAGGTAGACGTCTTGTTGCAGCATCAGATAATCTTGGAGTACTTGTAAGCAAGAAATCACCCACACTTTCTCTTTACAAGTTTAGGGACAAGAATCCTTTTGTACCCAACTCTTCAACCCCTATAAGACATTTAGTCTTTGATTTAACAGATGAGAGTAACTGAAGAAATACCAGTTGTAACCCTCTGAATTTTAGCTAGCAACAAAGCCTAGGTGAAAGTGCTTCTGCAGTTAGCAATGTCATTGATTATCCTCCCTTGAAGTGTTTTTGCACAGGGATATAGCTAGATAGGAGACCTAAGATATTTGATGTACATCTCTTTGTTTAAAATTTGGGTGTTAAGTGGATAAGTTTTCTGTTGTGCAGAGAGAACTTTGTCTTTCATTTTAATGTTGATCCTGTCTATACATTGACTTGGTAATTTCTAAAATATGGTCCCTCTCTGTAATTACATGCTTACACTACACTGTCTAGCATGCCTCATCTAAGCTGCTAAACTGAGCACCTGTTTTGTGACTTGCCGTGTTCCATTGCTTTTCTTTGTCTAGGCTACTCTTGGTGAGAAGTAGGCATTTGAATTTGCTCAGATATAGGAACTCAGTGCCCTACTGACTGAAGATAATGAGGCAATTGCTGTTTGTTGTCTGCAATTTGCTTTCTTGAGGTGTAAAAACCTGTTATTGTTGTTTTTGGCCATTCTTTTCTTGATTTCCCCGGCAGTTTTGTGTGGATTACCCTTCTTCGGCTGGCAAATATGGGGCACAGTTTATGAACTCTCACTGTGAGAAGCTTGTAATACCAAGGCCTAGCTTTTGACATATCGAGGCTTCTGTTGCATTGCTTAGACATTCTACATTGAACATGTTACAGAAATTATATAAAATTTAGATTATTGCATTTTGCTCTTGAGTAATAAAACAAAGTTGATTGTTTAACAAGCGGAAATGCTGTTGTGTGCTACGTGTGTGCTACGGGTCAAAACGACGTCGTTTTGACATGAACAGTGTTGAAAATCTAACCAAAACGACATCGTTTTGATTAGTAGCACGCCAATTCTGTGTGCTACGTAGCACACAGCAGCATTCCTAGTTTAACAAGAGCACCAAATCCCTTTATATCTTATAAATGGTTTGGGATATCTAGGGCTTAACAAAGTTTAATGTTTTAAACATTGCACCTGAAGTAAGGAACAATTTGCTTTTCTTGCCTACCCTTTTCAATCAAACCCACTGAAAAAGGAAGACGATGCTTTCCAAGGAATCAATTTTCCCAAAGAAACAAGAATTGGTTTGGAATCTTAACAAAGTGGTAATTACTTTCTTAATGAGAAATCTGTTCTGTTTAGACATATTTTATTGGCAAATTGGCTACATAATTGCCAATATCAGCTTACCTTTATGAGAAACTGAATCCACTTTAAAAGCAACTAGAAATTCTTTCTTTTTTCCCTTTGTTGAGTCAAAGTGGTTTTAGAAAAATAAATTATTATTATATTTTATGAATAATAATGAAACTTTATACTAACAATTATGAGTAATACAAAATATAAAAAGAAAAGCATGAATAATTACTCTTACGTCCGAAATTGAATGTCTTATTTCCATAATTAGTAGAAATTTTATAAAGAAATTGATATATTTGAGTTCAAGATGAACATGAACTAGGTCAAACTATTTTAATAAAATTTATCAAATTAAAATTGAATATTTAATTTTTTACGGAAAAAAGTATTATTTATTGGTATGGGAACGGAATGAGCTCCTGACAAAGGGAGTATTATTTATTGGTATGGGAATGGAATAAGTTGGAGACTCTCCACTCAATGGTCAAGAGAGGTGTGGCTGGGATGTACGTCACTCTACATTATATTAGTAAATATTTATTAAAAGTGTGAAAAAATCAAATATTCTTAAAAATTAATTTATCTTTTTATAATTTAATATATAAAATATATTAAAAAGTAATTAAATATTTTTATTAATTTTTTATTTATATAACAAGAATCACACATACATGTGAAATAGAATACGTAGCCACAAAAATTTAAATACAAAGATTCGACGTTCGATAGCTGAAAGCGGTAGCGAACCCTGATTTCCCTTCCAGGGTTTCTTTCTTGCGGGAAAAGAATGAAAAAAACGGC
>JAOXNR010000022.1:18428976-18459532 GCA_028571225.1 Parsonsia alboflavescens
GGGGGGGGTTAGCATATGGTTTAAAATTATTTATAGTTTCAACTTCAAATTTAATAAACTAGTTTACATCAAACGCAGATCCTATTCATATCAAAATTTGTTGAAAAAATGATCAATTTTAATTATTTTAAAGATACATGGAGTATTATTTTTCCAATGTCACAATATTTAAAAATATTAAAACTGAATTATGTTATATTATTGGAATGCCATATATTTTAATATTTTATCAATATACTTTATTTCGCACAATTTATTTAACCAAAAGGATTTGTATAATTGAAATCAACTAAAACAAAAATCTTATACAAACTGAATTAACAGGTGATGCTTTTAATAATTTGATTTTAATTTAAAAATTTCAGACCAAAATAATTTATTTGATTTGAAAAATACAATTGAACCCCTCTTGACCTTGAAATCTAATTATTATACATATTTAAAACCAACTTCTAAACTTGCAAAGATATAAGTTTTTGTCTCTGATCTCATCTCATGACATGCCACATGATTTTTCAAAAAGATCAGAAAAAGAAAATTAACTATCTTATTTACTACAATGTTCAATTAATAAAATCTATACACTATCATATTCAATGAACCAGATTTGCTAAGGTGCGTTTTGGAGCACACCTTAATGCACGCTCCAATAGTTACCGTAATGGAATTTTTGCTCCGCTTGATTGGCTGCATGAGCACTGTAGCAAAAATTTCATTACGGTAACGGTTAGAGCGCGCATTAAAGAGCTCGTCTTAGCAAAACCCTTCAATGAACTAAACTTATATATATATTCTAAAATTTCAAACGGAAAATCCAAAAGTTCTCATACTTCCACGTTATTCAATAAATAAATAAATAAATATATGTACGGATTTGTTAAGGCACGCTCCAACCGTTATTGTAACGGAATTGTTGCTCCTATGTCAATGGGTAGGAAATTGTCCGCTTTCTAGTTTATGAACTAGCTTGGAAAATCAATGTGATTTATGAATGTTCTAGTCTATTCCTACATAACCAGCTTTCTAAATACAGAGCCGAATAGTCGAGTCTATTCAATGCTATACAATGCCAGGAAAGCTATATTCATAAACTAGCTTGGAAATTGAAAATCACATTAAGAATTGTTGGAGCGAGGCGCATCTTAGCAAAACCATATATATGTATATATAAAGCTATTTTAATTTATTTTGAAAATATATTACTCCGTCAATCCGTCCAAAATTGAATATCCTAATTTGATTTACATACATTTTATGAAAAGAGTTTGATTTAGTTTATTTTTAAGTTGCAATATCAATTTCCTTAGTAAAATTGCACCATCTAATATGGGAAATGGAAGATTCATTTTCAGACAATTGAAAATGAAAAATGAGACATTCAATTTCGGACGAAGGAAACAATGTACTATTATTCTATATTGAATAAATTTATATTACAACATAAAAAATTACTCATACTTTATTTTTATTTTTTTACCATTTAATTTAAAATATATATACAGTAAATCGGATAGATGGTAGATGATACAATGTACTTCGTAATAAGATTACTACTGACTTTTTGTAAGTTTTTATACTAGTAAATATTAATTACGGGTAATTCATTTAGTTTTAAGATACAAGAGACAACACTTTAATGCAATGCTATCTTTCTCCATTTAAAATTAATCAATTTTTGCAATTCATGAATTTAATAATAATTTCAAAAGATAGACACAAAAAAAAAAAAAACTCATTTATGACAAAAAAATCATGATTCGAGTAAAATATTTATTGGTCTACTAGAATAGTTGGATTAAATTAATCCAAATATTGAGTCACAATAAGTAATTTCAAAAGCCACAAAAAGTATATATATTTAACAAAATTTTAAATTTAAAGTTACTTTTCATTTTGAAAAATTAATAAAAGATCAAATAATATTACTAGGATTTGTCTGGATAAATTATATATATATATATATATATATAATTAATGAGGGATTAAGAAATATTTTCTCATATAGAATTATATGTGTATATATTTTTATTTTAAATTGTCCGAAAATAAATGTTTTGTTTCATAAATTAGTTAAAAATTTTTTAAAAAATTGATATTTTTAAAAATAAAATGAACGAATTAAATATAATTATTTTTTTAAAATTTATGTAGGTAGACTTTCCATTCGGGACGCCGAGAATACCTATTTTTCTAAGAGAAGTTAATTCATTAGAGAAAAATAGCTGGATGACTCTCACTTAAGCCCAACTAAGTAAGCTTTGCTTCTGAGTTATTTTCTTTTTACTTTTCTCTCGCTCCTTTTTATACAAGCGCTTCATTTCCTTCACTGAGTAGATTTTCTCTATATCTCTCTATATATATGTATATCTGTATGCATTGTGTGGAATTATCTTTCTGCGATCACAAATTCCTTTCGTTCCAAAAACCCTCCTCTAAGAAAACCCTAGAAACTGACGATCAAGTAAAAGATTTACCTTGCAATTCTTCGTCACCGATCTACTTCACTCTTTTTTAATCTCCTGATATCAATTTGATCACACGATCATCCGTCAGACTCATTCGGTGCATCCGATCGACTTTAGTATCGGTCGGAATTGGTGTCCCCTTTTTTTAATTGGGAAATGGTTTAATTTGGTTGATTTTCAATATGAAGCTGAAACGAAGGAGAGCCGTTGAAGTGGTTTGTAGCGTGATATTTTTATCTGATTATTTGATTTTTTATTATTAGTATTATTTTTACGAATGGGTGTTTTCCAGTTGTAGGTGTATGTTTTATTTTAATATGGAAGTTCTTAATTAGGTTTTTGTTACTGTTATGTAGAATTGAGTGTGTGTGTTCTTGATATAATCATTTCTGGAGATCGTGCTTGAAATCAATAATTATTTTTTGGCTAATGTATTTCAGTTGATTTTTCTTCTCTGTAGTTCTGTTCGCTTTTCTTTTCCTTTATAGAACCCCTTGTTTGTTGACCTTTGGCCTTTTATCTCTATGATGTCCATCCAGTATTCCAATCCAAGTGACCATACAAAAGAAAAGAGAAAAAGAAAAAGAAGTTAAGAAGTCAGCATCTTCATGTTCGCCTCCTATGGGCTCTATTTTAATCGGATATTGAGGGCTTTATTCATGTGTGGAACTACTGTTGATGAGTGTGTGTATAGATATCTTTTACCATCAATTTAGTTTACCCATGAGCACTGGTCCATAACTTTTCTTGTGGTTAGCTATAATTACTGGAATATGTGAAATAATAAATTGGACCTTAGTGGATTTTATGGTTTGTCTTCTGATTCTGATGCTCTTTTTCATGTTACATGATGTTTTGTTTTTCTGTTTTGGTGGGAATGATTTTGTGTTATTTTATTCTATTTTTTTTTAATCTTTTTTGGGATAATTACCTCATTTTGCTTTATGGCAGCCTCCCAAGGTCAAATCATTCATCAACAATGTCACTGCTGCTCCACTTGAAAATATTGAGGACTCTCTTAAAGGCTTTGTCTGGGACTTTGAAAAGGTGCCTTTTGAACCTCATCTAACCTAGAACTTTTGCAAGTGTATTGTCTGAAAGTGTTTTGTGGGTGCAGGGAGACTTCCATCACTGGGTTGATCTTTTCAATCACTTTGATGCCTTTTTTGAGAAGCTCATAAAGCCGAGGAAAGATTTGCAGCTTGAGGACAAGTTTTTGGGGTCTGACCCTCCCTTCCCAAGGGAAGCTGTTCTACAGATTCTGCAGGTTATACGGATCATACTAGAGAACTGCACAAATAAGCACTTCTACAGCTCATATGAGGTAGTCAATTTCTCCCTATAAATTTGTTTACAGGAGCATCTCAGTGTGTCTACAGCCACTCAGTAGTGTTTTAATTGGACTTTGTTATGTTTTCTTGACTTTGCAATGTGACTAGCATAGAACATGTTATCTCCATTCTGTCATGGCTATTTATGTTCATTGCAATTGCTCTTCTATGCAAGTCATGATATCGCTTGTATGGATGGGACTTTAGGCTTAATATGAAATTTTAACTACTAATTGAATACAGACCTGCTTTTGTTATGAGTGAGCATGAAATGACTAAAGACATGTATGGTAGAAATCTTATTTTATTTTATTTTGCATAAAATGATGCAGTAACCTAGAATGAAGTTAGCAACTACTACCTTCTACAAATACTTTAGCAGCATTTCAAAAAATAAAAAATTGAAAAAAAGGGTTTAGCAGTGACTGGAATAATAAGCATACTTTTTTGAACTAGAAATATCCATAACTGCTCAAAATATGACATGAACCTAAGAAAAGGCAAATAGTTCTGTTATTTCTAGAAGTGGATGACTTCAAGTGTAGAAGAATCCTAAGGTGCTCTGAACTGGTGAAAGAATATAGCCTCTTTTTGAAATGACTAGCAAAAATAAGCTGACTTTTCAAATTGTTAGGTGCAATTACATTTGATGCAAAAATTCCAGTCGAACGCACATGCTTAAAAAAGAGTACTTGATTCATTTTCCATTGTATTGTTTTTAATTTGAATTGGACCCTAAACTGGAGATTGATGGGAGCTTAAAACTGTGGAAGACTATTTGTCTAGAACTAAATGACCTGGTTGAAACATTTGAGTATTCCTGTCCTTGGTTCAAAAGTCACTAAAAGAGCAGGCAAGAAGAGGGTCATAAATGTCTTCTTGTGACATTTCTCTTATCTGTTGTTTCTGATTTTACACCCCCTCATGTTTTCTGTATTATTGCCCCCCCCCCGCGCGCTGGGTGTGCAAAATATTAATAGGTTCAAGCCCTTGTGCCATTTTTTAATTTTGATTTTGGCTTCTCTTGTGTGGGATTAGTTGATTGAGATGGCTGTCCTAGATGCTCATGTTATTTTCATGTATTTTACTAGCATATATAATTTGATTATTCAATTCCTTTCGCCCAGAACCTACTACTTTCATCTGGTGTTGTATATAATCTTAATTTCAACATTGGTACAGCATCACTTGTCATCTCTGCTTGCGTCCACTGATCCTGATATTGTCGAGGCATGCCTACAAACTCTCGCTGCTTTCTTGAAGAAAACAGTTGGGAAGTACACTATTAGAGATGCATCTCTCAATTCAAAATTGTTTGCTTTTGCTCAAGGTTGGGGGGGGAAAGAAGAAGGCCTAGGATTGGTGTCTTGTGCTTTGCAGGATGTTTCTGACCCAATTCCTTCTGAGTTGGGTAGCACTTTGCATTTTGAGTTTTATGCAGTCAATGAATTTGCGGCCGAAGCAGAACAGCCACCCCAAGGTTTACAAATTATTCATCTGCCACACATTCAAACTATACAGGAGTCTGATCTTGAATTATTGAATAAATTAGTTATAGAGCATAATGTTCCCCTTAGTTTGAGGTTCTCTCTTTTGACAAGATTGCGCTTTGCAAGGGCATTTAGTTGCCTTGCTGCCCGACGTCAGTACACTTGCATTCGCTTGTATGCTTTTGTTGTTCTTGTTCAAGCTTGTAGCAATGCTGAGGACTTGGTTTCTTTCTTCAATGCTGAGCCAGAATTCATTAATGAATTGGTTACTTTACTAAGTCATGAAGATGCAATTCCTGAAAAAATTCGGATTTTGAGTATTCTTTCCTTGGTTGCCATTTGTCATGATCGGGCAAGGCAGCCTACTGTGTTGACTGCTGTTACATCTGGTGGGCATCGTGGTATTCTTTCTAGCCTTATGCAAAAAGCTATTGATTCTGTTGTGCATAGCTCATTAAAGTGGTCTGTTGTCTTTGCTGAGGCCTTATTGTCTCTTGTTACTGTTTTGGTTTCATCTTCATCTGGTTGCTCGGCCATGCGGGAGGCTGGTTTTATTCCCACCCTTTTGCCTCTTCTCAAAGATATGGATCCTCAGCATTTGTCTTTGGTTAGCATGGCTGTACATGTATTAGAAGCCTTTATGGATTACAGCAATCCAGCTGCTGCATTGTTCAGAGATTTGGGTGGTTTAGATGATACCATATCACGCCTGAAGGTTGAAGTTTCTCATGTTGAAAATGGCTCAAAGCAGCAGAGTATTTCCATTGACATTGACAGTTCTGAATCTAGTGGCTCCGCTGTTACAGTGACTTCTCCTGATTTAGAAAATCTACAGCCTCTCTATTCAGAAGCAATGATTGCTTATCATCGGCGGTTACTAATAAAAGCTTTACTGCGTGCCATATCCCTGGGTACCTATGCTCTTGGAGCCAGAGCTCGAGTATCTGGCAGCGAAGAGAGCTTGTTGCCCGAGTGTTTATGCATACTTTTCAGGAGAGCAAAAGACTTTGGTGGTGGCGTCTTCTCACTTGCTGCAACAGTAATGAGTGATCTCATTCACAATGAACCTACTTGCTTTGGTGCTTTGGAAGCAGCTGGTCTTCCTTCCACCTTCATTGATGCAATAATGGATGGTGTTCTTTGCTCTGCAGATGCTATTAGTTGCATACCTCAATGCCTTGATGCTTTGTGTTTGAATAATAGTGGTCTTCAGGCAGTCAAGGATCGAAATGCTTTAAGGTGCTTTGTGAAAATGTTTACTTCCCGGACATATCTACGAGCCCTTACCGGAGACACATTGGCCTCCCTGTCTAGTGGCTTGGATGAACTAATGCGTCATGCATCATCATTGCGTGTTCCTGGAGTTGAAATGTTGATTGAGATTCTACACACCATTTTGAAACTTGGGTCTGGCAATGAATCTGCTTTCCCCTCCACTGATTCTCCTAGCTGTTCTGCTCATGTTCCTATGGAAACAGATGCGGATGATAAGGGCATTGTTCCAGTGGATGATAAGGTTGAGAGTTCAGAGCAGGCAACTGAAGCTTCCTCAGATGTGTCAGTAGTGAATATTGAATCTTTTCTTCCTGATTGTGTAAGCAATGCTGCCCGTCTTTTGGAAACAATTCTACAAAATTCTGATACCTGCCGTATCTTTGTTGAGAAAAAAGGAATTGAGGCTGTATTGCAGTTCTTTTGTTTGTCTTCCATGCCTCTTTCAGTTTCTGTTGGTCAAAGCATATCAGTTGCATTCAAGAACTTTTCTCCACAGCACTCTGCTTCTCTTGCTCGAGCAGTATGTTCATTCTTGAGAGAACATCTTAAGTTAACAGTTGATCTTTTAGTTTCTGTAGGCGGCAGTCAGCTTGCCGAGGTAGAAGCTACAAAGAGATCAAAAGTCTCAAGATGCCTTTCCGGTCTTGAAGGACTCTTATCTCTAGCTAACACTTTGATGAAGGGTACAAGTACAGTTGTCTCTGAGTTAGGTACTTCTGATGCTGATGTTTTAAAGGATCTTGGGAGGGTTTACAGGGAAACATTGTGGCAAATTTCCTTATGCCATGAAGCTAAGTTGGATGAGAAACGGAATCCTGATGTGGAATCTGAAAATGCTAATGCCGGAGTTTCTAATAATGCAGCTGGAACTGGAAGAGAGAGTGATGATGATGCCAATGGTGTCCCATATAGATACATGAGCCCTGTTTCTATCAGGACTAGTTCTCACCCTCACTGGGGTGTACAACGGGAGTTCATTTCAGTTGTTCGTTCTGGTGAAGGGTTC
Source organism: Parsonsia alboflavescens (assembly GCA_028571225.1). NCBI lineage: Eukaryota > Viridiplantae > Streptophyta > Magnoliopsida > Gentianales > Apocynaceae > Parsonsia > Parsonsia alboflavescens. The sequence continues at coordinate 18,436,544 of JAOXNR010000022.1, forward strand.
AATCGTCGGAGTCGGCATGGTTTGGCACGTATACGGGGAGGAAGGACTGGCAGGCATTTAGAAGCTCTGCAGATTGACTCAGAAAGTGCAGCCACAGATACTGCTTCCCAAGATTCGAAAAAGAAGACCCCAGAGGTTCTTGTTTTGGAAACTCTCACTAAGCTTGCTTCAACCATACGTCCTTTCTTTATAGCTCTTGTCAAGGGATTTACGACCCCTAATCGTCGGAGGACTGAGACAGTATCATTGAATTCAGCTTCAAAGAGTATTGGGACTGCATTGTCTAAAGTTTTTCTTGATGCTCTTGGTTTTTCTGGTTATTCTACATCCTCCAGGTGTGATATACCTTTGTCTGTTAAGTGCCGCTATCTTGGGAAAGTTGTTGAGGATATGGTGGTTCTTACATTTGATGCTAGACGGAGAACTTGTTATGCAGCAATGATCAACAACTTCTATGTCCATGGAACCTTCAAGGAATTGCTTACTACTTTTGAAGCTACTAGTCAGTTGTTATGGTCGCTGCCTTTTCCTCTAACATCTTCAGGCATTGATCAAAAGAGTTCTGAGGATAGCAAATTGTCTCATAGTGTCTGGCTGCTTGAGACTTTACAGAGCTATTGTCGTCTACTTGAGTATTTTGTTAATTCTTCTTTGCTTTTGTCCCCTGCCTCAGCATCCCAGGCTCAGTTACTTGTTCAGCCTGTTGCTGTTGGTTTGTCCATTGGTTTGTTTCCTGTTCCTAAAGACCCAGAAGTGTTTGTACGTATGCTACAGTCTCAGGTTTTGGATGTTGTACTTCCTATATGGAACCATGGATTGTTCCCAAACTGTAGTTCAGGTTTCATAGCATCTATCATTGCACTTATTACTTATGTGTATTCTGGTGTTGATGATGTGAAGCGGAATCGTAGTGGGTTGTCAGGGAGTACAAACCAACGTTTGTTGGCTCCCCCACCTGATGAAGCTACTATTGCTACCATTGTTGAGATGGGATTCTCAAGAGCAAGGGCTGAGGAGGCATTGAGACGAGTGGAAACAAATAGTGTTGAAATGGCTATGGAATGGTTGTTTAGTCATGCTGAAGACCCTGTACATGAGGATGATGAATTGGCTCGTGCACTCGCTTTATCTTTAGGAAATTCATCAGAAACATCTAAAGTTGATAGCAGTGATAAATCAGTGGAAGCTGTGACAGAAGAGCGAATTAAGGTTCCCCCTGTGGATAGCATCCTTGCCGCAGCAATGATATTGTTCCAGTGTAATGATTCTGTGGCTTTCCCATTAACTGATCTACTTGTGACTCTTTGCAATCGAAACAAAGGAGAAGATCGTGATCATGTGATTACTCATCTAGTTCAGCAGCTAAAGCTCTGCCCAGTTGAGTTTTTGAAGGATAGCGGAGCATTGTGTACGATTTCGCATACTTTAGCACTGCTTCTTTTTGAAGATGAAATAGCTCGAGATATCGCTGTACGGGCTGGCATTGTTTCTAGTGTAATTGATATCCTGACGAGATTTAAAGCTAGCTTTGACTCTGGAACTGAGCTTTTGATCCCTAAATGTACTAGTGCATTACTTCTCATATTGGATAATTTGCTGCAATCTAGACCTAGAATATCTGGTGACAACATGGAAGAGACTGTGGTAGGAGTTTTAACTGACTCATCTAATGAACAAGTACCATCACCGGTTTTGGAAGCAAATACAGAGAAAGAATCACCTGTATCTGCCCAGGATAAGGAATCTGGCAACTTCTTTGCTAAAATATTTGGAAAACCTACAGGATTTTTGACCTCTGAGGAGAGTCATAAGGTGATGAGCTTTGCTTGTGACTTGATAAAACAACATGTGCCAGCTATGGTTATGCAGGCTGTTCTTCAACTATGTGCTCGTTTGACAAAAACACATGCACTAGCCATTTTGTTTCTTGAAAATGGAGGTTTGGTTGCTCTCTTTAGTCTTCCAAGAAGTTGCTTCTTCCCAGGATATGACACCTTGACTTCTGCTATAATTCGTCATCTTATTGAAGATCCCCAGACTCTGCAAAATGCTATGGAATTGGAGATACGACAAACATTGAGTGGAAATCGCCATGCTGGTCGTATTTCTGTTAGAAGTTTTTTGACATCAATGGCCCCTGTTATATCTAGAGATCCAGGAGTCTTCATGAAGGCAGCAACGGCTGTTTGTCAGTTGGAGTCATCTGGAGGAAGGACTATTGTTGTATTATCAAAAGAGAAAGACAGAGAGAGGGAGAAAGAAAAAACTAAAACATCTGGTTTGGAGCCTGGCTTGTCTTCCAATGAATCTGTTCGTATATCAGAAAATAAGGTAAATGATGGATCTGCTAAGTGCTCCAAAAGCCACAAAAAGGTTCCTGTGAACCTTTCTCAGGTAGTGGATCACCTTCTGGAAATTGTATCAACATTTCGTTCAATTAAAAATGAGGAAGATTTTGCTGCTTATCAAAATGCAATGGAGGTAGATGAGTCCACAACCAAGATGAAGGGAAAGTCAAAGGTTGATGAGACGAGGAAGACTGAAACAAATTGTGTATCAGAGAAATCTGCAGGGCTGGTAAAGGTCACTTTTGTTCTTAAATTGTTAAGTGATATTCTTTTAATGTACGTGCATGCTGCTGGAGTAATCCTGAGGCGAGATCTTGAAATGTCTCAACTTCGGGGATCTAGTCAATCAGACAGTTCTAGTCAGGGTGGTATTATCCATCATGTTTTGCATCAGCTTCTTCCTCTTACAAAAGATAGAACTGCAGGTCTTGATGAATGGAGAGATAAACTATCTGAAAAAGCTTCATACTTTCTGGTAGTTCTGTCAAGTCGCTCAGGCGAAGGGCGTAGACGTGTAATCTGTGAACTTGTGAAAGCCTTATCAGCATTTTCAAACACAGAAAGCATTTCCTCCCATTGTAGTTTTTTTCCAAATAAAAAAGTCCTCGCTTTTGTTGATTTAGTGTATGCCATTCTGTCCAAGAACTCATCATCCAGCAATTTACCTGGTTCTGGGTGTTCTCCCGATGTGGCTAAAAGCATGATAGATGGGGGAATGGTGCAATGCCTCTCTAGCATTCTACAGGTACTTGATTTGGACCACCCTGATGCTCCAAAAATTGTGAATCTCATACTTAAGGCTTTGGAAAGCCTGACTAAAGCTGCTAATGTTAGTGAGCAACTTTCAAAATCTGACTCTTTGAACAAGAAGAAGACAAATGATGTTGGTGGAAGGTCTGATCAGAATTTATCCCACCCCCAGGCAGCTGAATCTAATGATCATGGGAACAGTGAACAGGGAGTAGCTGAAGTGGCAGGTTCAGAATTGCATCCAGCAGAAGCTGCCCAGAATGAAGGTAATCAAGAGAGAAATCCAGACCAGTCTGCAGAGCAAGAGATGAGGATTGATGAGGTGACTACAAATGCTAATCCATCAATTGAACTTGGAATGGATTATTCACATGAGGATATGGAAGGTGGTGTCATGCATAACAGAGATCAAATTGATATGAATTTTCATGTTGAGAATAGGGTAGATGATGATATGGGTGATGATGACGATGATATGGGTGATGACGGAGATGATGATGAGGATGATGATGATGGTGAGGAGGAGGATGAAGATATTGGAGGAGATGGCACTGCTCTAATGTCTCTGGGTGATACTGATGTGGAAGACCATGATGATACTGGCTTGGGAGATGAATTTAATGAAGACATGGTTGATGATGAGGATGATGATTTCCATGAGAATAGAGTGATAGAGGTGAGGTGGAGGGAGGCCCTTGATGGGTTAGATCATCTCCAAGTTCTTGGGCAACCTGGATCTGGGGGTGGACTTATTGATGTTGCGGCTGAGCCATTTGAAGGGGTAAATGTTGATGACCTTTTCGGCCTTCGCAGGACTTTTGGATTTGAGCGGCGACGTCAGACTAGTCGGACTTCTTTTGACCGACCTGGGAATGATGGAACTGGTCTTCAACACCCTCTCCTCTCGAGGCCATCACAGTCTGGGAATTTTGTTTCAATGTGGTCAGCAGCTGGAAATCTAGAAGCCTTCCCCTCTGGAAATTTGGATGGTTCCCATTTTTACATGCTTGATGCTCCTGTTTTCCCTTATGATAATGCACCATCCAGTCTCTTTTCTGACCGTGTGAGTGGTTCAGCACCACCACCATTGGCTGATTTTTCTGTTGGTTTGGAGTCTCTACGTGTGCCTGGCCGGAGAGGCCCTGGTGATGGCCGATGGACCGATGATGGTCAACCCCAGGCAGGTGGTCAAGCTGCAACAATTGCTCAGGCATTTGAAGAACAATTCATATCTCAATTGAGCAGTAATGTTCCTAACAACAGTACTGCTGTTAATAACACTGGATTGCCGGAGAGACTGCCAGCCACTGAAGGTGAGTTGCCACTAGATGGGGCTAACAATGTTCAAGGTCATCATTCTGCAGATGCCGACCATGAGGCTTCTGCTGAACAAGTAGGTGAACAGCTTCAATTACATGATCCGCAATCCAATGAGCAACCTACTTCCAACATCCTAGAAGATGCTCTAGATGTTCAGGATAACATGGAAATTGGTGAAGATATAGGCCATGCCATTCAGCAGTTTGGTACAGTTCCAGGTGTAGTTCCCGCCATGTCTCCTCCGGATGATCCCGTTACAAGTGGAAGGAATTCCGGTGCATTGGTTAGTCCTCATCATGTGCCACTTCAAACTGAAAATCCGGGACATGACAGCTCCTCAGCAACAAATAGCCTGTCCAGTAATCATGCACTGTCAATTACTGGGTTAGGGATGCCAGATGCTGATATTGATATGAATGGTGTGAACACAGAGAATAGCCAAACTGAGCAGCTGCTCACTTCATCTGAGGTCAATCGGGAAGAGCCATCTGTGAGGCAAAACATTGTGGGTGTCCAGGAGACGAGCCAGACTGATGAAACTAATGCAAATAATGAGCCTTCTAATGGGAATGCTATTGATCCAACCTTTTTGGAGGCACTCCCTGAAGATCTGCGAGCAGAAGTTCTTGCCTCACAGCAGGCTCAGACTTCACAGCCTCCAAGTTATACACCACCTACCGCTGATGATATTGATCCTGAGTTTTTGGCAGCACTTCCTCCTGATATTCAAGCAGAAGTTCTAGCGCAACAACGGGCACAGAGGGTTGCACAGCAGGCTGCTGGCCAACCTGTTGAAATGGATAATGCTTCAATTATAGCCACTTTCCCTGCTGACTTGCGTGAAGAGGTTTGGACCTTCATCTGTCTTTCATCATTTTCTTGTTTACTTCCTATAATAACTTTCTCTTTTCTTCTTTCAGGTTCTATTGACATCTTCTGAAGCAGTTTTATCAGCATTGCCCTCTCCATTACTTGCTGAAGCTCAAATGCTTAGGGACAGAGCAATGAGCCATTATCAGGCACGTAGCCTGTTTGGAGGTAGCCACAGACTTAATAACCGGAGGAATGGATTAGGGTTTGATAGACAAGCTGTCATGGACAGAGGTGTGGGGGTTACAATTGGCCGAAGGGTATCTTCCTCCATCGCAGATTCTTCAAAATTGAAAGAACTTGAAGGCGAGCCTCTTCTGGATACAAACTCCTTGAGAGCTTTGATCCGTCTACTACGATTGGCACAGGTAAGGTTTGCTTTTGAGTCCCGCCCTCGCTCTCACCCTCTCCTGTCGCGGAAGGCAAGTGATGTTTATTTGCTCTTATTCTTTTAGCCACTTGGGAAAGGTTTACTGCAAAGACTCTTGTTGAACTTATGCGCACACAGCAGTACAAGAGCGACTCTTGTTCGTCTTCTTCTTGACACCATCAAGCCTGAAAATGAAGGCTCTAGTGGTGGGTTGACGATGTCAAACTCACTTAGGCTCTATGGTTGTAAATCCAATGTTGTTTACGGTCGATCTCAATTATTTGATGGTATTTCTATAAATTCTTCATTGAAATTCTCTCGTTTATTTTTCCCCCCCTCTTTTGACATACTGAATTTATTTATTTATCTTAATGACTTTCTTGTGTTGCAGGACTTCCACCATTGGTTTTGCGCCGAATCCTCGAGATTTTAACTTATCTTGCCAATAATCATTCTGCTGTTGCCAGCCTCCTATTCTTTTTTGATTCCTCTCTTATTCCGGCATCTTCAAGCATGAGATGTCCAGAAATCAAAAAGGGTAAAGGAAAGGAGAAAATGTCGGAAGCAGATCAATCCAATGCTTTGGGATCTGTTAAGGGAGATATTCCCTTGATTTTGTTTCTCAAACTCTTGAGTGAACCTCTTTTCTTACGCAGCATTGCCCATCTTGAGCAGGTTTGGTCACAATTGCTGTAAAATGGTTTTCTTTTTGAAATTTTAAAATTGTTTGTCTGATGATTGTTTGCTGGTTTATAAATATATATTATGTCACTCTGATGTGTTTTTGCATGCTGTGGTGCAGGTGATGGGTTTGCTTCGGGTAGTTGTCTATACTGCAGCAACCAAGTTGGAATTGCAATCACATACCGATGAAGAAGTTGCAGCTAATTTGCGATATTTTTCTGTTCATGGAGCTGCAAGCAATGCTCAAAAAGATCCATCTTTAGTGGAGGATGAATCTGGCCATCAAGATGATAAAAGTACCCCTGCGTCAAGATCATCTCATGGTCAAAGAAGCACAGATATTTATGATATTTTCTTGCAGCTGCCACACTCTGATCTGCATAATCTCTGTAGCATTCTTGGCCATGAAGGGTATTGTGTATATTCTTTTTGTATGTTTCGCTAATATTTTGGGTATCTTTTAAATGATTGGAGTTTACTTCCATATTGGTTTTTGGTGCACATAGTAAGTGGTGGGCATTCATGGTTGTTCCTTGGCTATAAAATGCCTTTCTTTATCCCTTACTGAGAATGAAATGAATGGATGAAAATGGGAAGTAATGAATTAAATATTTCTATGGTTTGTTGTTATTCTGATCTAATTGACTTTCTTCCTTTTTTCAATTAGGCTCTCAGACAAAATTTACATGCTTGCTGGAGAGGTGCTGAAGAAGCTGGCCTCAGTTGCTGCTCCTCATCGCAAATTTTTTATCATAGAGCTCTCAGGTTTAGCTCAAAAGCTGAGCAGCTCAGCTGTTGATGAGCTTATCACGCTCAGAAAAACAAACATGTTAGGCTTGAGTGCTGGGTCCATGGCTGGTTCTGCAGTTCTTCGTTTGCTGCAAACCTTAAGTTCATTTACCTCTTCAGGCATTGATGGTAACAAGGAAAAAATAAATGATGAAGAACAGGAGGAGCATGCAACAATGTGGAAATTAAATGTTGCATTGGAACCATTGTGGCAAGAACTGAGTGAATGCATTAGCGGTATGGAATCTGAGTTGACACAAAGCTCTTTTTCTACAGTCGTCTCAAACGTCAACTTTGGGGAACAGATACAGGGTTCTTCGTCTGTTTCTTCACCTCTTCCTCCTGGAACTCAAAGGCTTCTGCCTTTCATTGAGGCCTTCTTTGTCTTGTGCGAGAAACTTCAGGCAAACAATTTGTCAATGCAGCAAGATCATGCCAATGCGACTGCAAGGGAGGTCAAAGAGTCTGCAGGGGACTCAGTTTTGTCTAACACACACAGAAGATTTGATGGGGTTTTGACTTTCACAAGATTTTCTGAGAAGCATCGCCGCCTCTTGAATGCTTTTGTGAGGCAGAACCCTGGCTTGTTAGAAAAATCACTTTCCATGTTGCTTAAGGCCCCAAGGTTGATTGATTTTGACAACAAGAGAGCTTATTTCCGCTCCAGGATAAGACAACAACATGAGCAACACCTCTCAGGTCCACTGAGGATAAGTGTTAGGCGAGCTTATGTCTTGGAAGATTCGTACAATCAGTTGCGGTTGCGACCAACTCAAGATCTGAAAGGACGACTAAATGTGCATTTTCAGGGTGAAGAAGGTATCGATGCTGGTGGCTTAACAAGAGAATGGTATCAACTGCTCTCAAGGGTCATATTTGACAAAGGAGCTTTGCTCTTCACAACTGTGGGAAACCATGCTACATTCCAGCCCAACCCCAATTCCGTCTATCAAACTGAACATCTTTCTTACTTTAAGTTTATAGGACGCGTGGTAATCTTTCAAGGCTTATTTTTATTCTCATTCTGATTTTAACCTTTTTTTCAATTATTGTTCTCTCATTGTCCTGGCTCCAATTAGTTCTAATATACTAATTTTCCAGGTGGCCAAGGCATTGTTTGATGGCCAGCTCTTGGATGTGTACTTTACTCGGTCTTTCTACAAGCATATTCTTGGTGTAAAGGTGACTTATCATGATATAGAGGCTGTTGACCCAGATTACTATAAGAACTTGAAATGGATGCTTGAGGTCAGTTGCATAAATTATGCCTATATTTTGTCCTTTGGTGTAAGATTGTTCAAACTTCTGATGTCTTAATCTATGTCATTATTTCAGAATGATGTGAGCGAAATACCAGATCTGACATTTAGCATGGATGCTGATGAAGAAAAGCATATACTTTATGAGAAAGCAGAGGTATTCAGATGGCAACTTGTATTTTGCTTGTGTATGCTTTTAGTGCTTTTCAGTTATTCTGGCATGAGTAGATTGCTAATATCTTTTATGTTGCCCCATGTGAAAGGTCACTGATTATGAGCTGAAACCCGGAGGAAGAAATATAAGGGTGACAGAAGAAACTAAGCATGAGTATGTGGATCTCGTGGCTGATCATATTCTGACAAATGCTATCCGACCTCAAATTAATTCATTCCTGGAAGGGTTCGATGAATTAGTTCCTAGAGAACTTATTTCGATTTTCAATGATAAAGAACTTGAGTTATTAATAAGTGGACTTCCAGAAATTGATTGTAAGTGAATTTTCCTTCCTATTTTCTCTCTCTATATTATGTATTTTAATTGTTCATGGCATTTATTTTTAGATTATATTAACAATGTGTTGTGCCTTTTTAGTGGATGATTTGAAGGTCAATACTGAATACACCGGTTATACAGCTGCATCCAATATTGTTCAGTGGTTTTGGGAGGTTGTTAAAGGCTTCAATAAGGAAGATAGGGCAAGGCTATTGCAGTTTGTAACTGGTACATCAAAGGTAATTAAACTGCCAGATAATTGTTTGCTCTTTTTTTGCGTGTTTGGTTTCTTTAGTCATTGTGCTGGGTGGGGAGGGGGGGTGATTGGAAGCTGGTGCAATATAACAAGTAGCAAATCTAATGAATTAACATAGGAGATGTGTTGAAGTGGTAACAGATCTAGTATAATTGATGACTGGCGATGTGGTTATACATTGTAACGCTTAATGGGGTCTTCTTTGTTTTTAAGACGAAGAAATATAGAAAATTAGAAGTTTTTAAAGTGACAATCATAAGATGAGTTTTGATATATTATAGTCAGAAGACAAGGGCTTAGAAAGATCATTGAGTTGGATAGCTGAGAAGGCTAGGAAACAGGTGGCGAATTATTATCTTTTGCAGACTATAGTTCTTTTATTCAGTGGAAGCATCATTCTTGTTCTGCTAGCTATTCCTTCAGATGATTTAGCAGCTCTTTTAAATTTTGTAGGTTCCTTTGGAGGGTTTCAAGGCTCTGCAAGGTATTTCTGGTCCTCAAAGATTTCAGATTCACAGAGCATATGGAGCTCCAGAAAGATTGCCATCAGCCCATACCTGGTAAGTGGGTGACCAGATTACAATTAAAGTTCTTCAGTCCTCATCAGATCCTAGTAGTTTCTTAATTCTTTTTTTTTAATCTCCTTTTCTTTTCCAGCTTCAACCAACTGGACCTTCCAGAGTACACGTCCAAGGAACAACTTCTAGATCGCTTACTTTTGGCTATCCATGAAGCCAGTGAGGGATTTGGGTTTGGTTAAAATGAGCTCAGAAAAATTGAGGCCGCTAGCCCAGTGAATTGGGGGAATTTTATCTTGTAGTTACCATGACCATGTGAGCTGTTCCTTCTATTGTGTGGTGTCTAGATACCACCTGTTTTTTTTTCTTCTTGTTTTTTAATTACTGATTAGGAGTTCATAATTGTGAAATATTTGCCTTTGTGAATATTTCCCGGCCCATGAACTATGTGCGCTAGGGGTTAATTGGCCTTTTGATTTTCTCACTCCTGTTGGTTTTTTGTTTGTTTTGCAGATCAGTGGATACCTTAACTGTAATCAATTATGGCATTCAAAGAAATCATCTTCGGAGAGGGGAAGGAAGGTACCTTAGTTTATAAAGTGGAAGGGTGTTTGATGTCTGATTCTGTCACAACATGTGGAGCAAGCAATTTCTGAAGCCGAAGAATCTTCAGCTCGGTGGCGAGAAAGCCGGTTATTTGTGGTGTCTTGCTGCATCTAAAGTTCAACAAATACAGGGAGGAGAGAGGATGGATCACTGTATATACATTCATTTTTGCCTTTTTGCTTTTTCATTTCCGCTAGAGGAAGTGGGACTTACTGTTCTTTAGACAAGAAAAGGGTTGGGGAACCCCAGGGGCATTAATTAGGGTTGGTCTTCTTCATCTGAGAGCTCCATTGATTGGTTGATGGCATAATGGAAATCTAATTGTCTTCATCCGAGGATGGTTTTCTTATGAAATTATTGGTGATTTTGTATTGCAATCTCACTTGATATTTATTCATTTATATCACTGAAGTTAGTTTATTAGTCCGATCCATTACTATCTGACTTCTGTAGCGAACCGACCTCTTCTAGGGCAAAGTTGTCTTAAACTTCGAATTTTCCTGTCAAGGCAATAGTTATCTTCTCTGCAGTGTAACCATCCGTTTTATAATAGGTGATGGCTTTTACCTGTTAGATTTAGATATGTATTTCGTTAGAAACTGAATTTTTTGATTTCGTTTATTTTTAATATATTACTCCTTATATCTATCTTTTATATCGCTTCATGAAAGTGTAAACAATTATCTGTCCCGCGTGTGATAAAAATGACATTATTTTGATATATGTTCACATATAAAATAGTAAAATTATTTAGAAAAGTGTGGAAAGACTCAAAGTAAAAATTAAAAAAAAAAAAAAGGAAAAGAAAAACGCAATAGATATTAATCTTTATAGAATTAAATTTGAAAGCCTATATTCTGTGGAGTAAGAAGGTTTTTTTTTTTATGTGAAAAAGGATATGAGTAATTTTACATCCTAAAATGGACATGATCATTTTTCAAAATGAAATCATGCAATTTCCACTTTTTAAAAAGAAAGTCCCTAATGAATTAGATTTTGAGGCCCATGTAAGTAAGAACATTTTGACCAAAATGACCCTTAGGTCCTCTCTATTTATTCCTCGTCTTCGTCCTGGTCAGGTAAAAGTTCTCTTCGTCGACAAATAAATAAATGATTAATGCAGCGGCTAAAGCAGAAAAGAGTGAAGAAAAAGGGAATGGGGAAAATGGTGGCAGGTCTATGAGTTTCTTGCCTCTGCCCCAATTAATGAAGATCAGAGCTTTTTCTGGAATGGTTTCCCCAAATGGTTTCAGAGAAAGAACCAAGAACGGTGTCAAAGCCAGGACATCAATCAAACAAACACCTGGTATTTCTTTCTCCGTGTATGTGTATTGTATTATATTTTCGTATGAGTTCGTAAAGTTTTGTAATTTATGGGCACACAGGTAAAGAAACGGAGAGAAGCATTTATGCAATTTTGACCATTCACCGTTGGGAGTCTCTGAACCACATGGAATACAAAATTGCCTCACTCAGGCCTGTGCATGGAAGGTTAGCCTTGAAATTTCTCAATTGGGCAGTACAGCAGCCAGGTTTAGAGCCATGTCACAAACTTCACATTTATGGTATCACTGTCCACATACTTACCAGAGCAAGAATGTATGATTCAGTGAAGTCCATTTTCAGATATTTATCTGAGATGAATATTGAGTCGAGTTCTGTTTTTTATGCTCTCATGGATACATATACTCTTTGTAATTCGAACCCTTCAGTTTTTGACCTTTTGATAAGGGTTTATGTGAAGAAAGGGATGGTTAAGGATGCTCTGGAAACCTTTCATTTGATGGGCTCACGGGCATTTAGGCCATCGGTTTATACCTGTAACATGATCCTTGCGGCAATGGCAAAGGGATGGCCGGCTGGGTCTGCGTTGTCATTTTTCGAGGACTTGTTGTCAAATCATATATGTCCTAATGTAGGAACCTTTAATATACTATTATACACACTCTGTGGGGAGGGGAAGCTGAAGAAAGCAATGTATCTACTTAGTAAGATGGAAGAGAGTGGTTATGCTCCGAATGTAACCACTTATAATACATTGCTCAATTGGTGTTGCAAGAAAGGAAGGTATAAGGCTGTTTTTGAGTTGATTGACCAAATGAGCTCTAGGGGTATTAAAGTGGATGTATGTACCTATAATATGTTCATAGATGACTTTTGTAGAAAAAATAGGAGTGCAAAAGGTTATTTATTGTTGAGAAAGATGAGGAAGTTGATGATTTTCCCCAATGAAGTCACCTACAATACATTAGTTAATGGTTTTGTAAAAGAGGGCAAAATTGCTGTTGCTATTCAGCTTTTTCGTGAGATGCTGAGGTGTGACCTTTCACCAAACTGTGTCACTTACAGTGCCTTGATTGACGGGTATTCTCAAGAAGGCAGTTTTGAAGAAGCTCTGAAACTTCTAAAAGAAATGGAAACAAGAGGACATCAACCTAATGAAGCTAGTTATGGTGCTGTCTTAAATGGACTATGCAAGCATGGAAAGCTAGTTTTAGCAAGAAATCTTCTTGAGAGAATGAGAATGAAAGGTATAATTATTAAACCAAATACATATACAATGCTTATGGATGGGCTATGTAGAGAAGGAATGTTTACTGAAAGTGTACAGTTGCTTGACAGAATGTTGGAGGATCGCATAAAACCTGATCACATAACATATTCAGTGCTCTTAAATGGGGCCTGTATAGGAGGAAAAATGTCCAAGATGAAGGAGATATTATGCAAGATGTATAGACATGGACTTCGTTTAAATAAAATCATGTACTCTACAATACTGTATCATTTTTACCGTCAGGGAAACATTATTGAAGTATTGAGAATATATACGGCGATGTGTCAAGATGGTAAAAAGGCAGATATATTTGTTTGTAACTTGTTTATTTCTTCTCTATGTAAATACAGAAAAGTGAGAGAAGCAGAAGATTTCATGCATCACATGAATGGTCTCGGTATTTGTCCTAATTTTATTACTTTTGATACCATTATTGGTGGTTATGCAATCAAAGGCGATCAGTTCAGAGCATTTTCCTTGTTTGGTGAAATGATTGAATTGGGTTACAAACCTAGCCCCTACACATATGGGAATCTTTTGAAAGCCCTATGTAAAGGGCAGAACTTTGTGATGGCTATGAAATTTTTTGATGAACTCCAGCATATTCCCTTTGCTTTAGATACTGTTATGTATAACACATTACTGGTTGAGTCATGTAAATTGGGAAATCTCCGGATGGCATTATACCTTTTAGATGAGATGATCCAGAATGATGTGCTTCCTGATATTTACACATACAGCAATCTCCTAGCTGGGCTATGTAGAAACGGCAAGGTGGTGCTTGCAATTCTATTGTTGGGAAGAGGCTTGGATAGAGGAACCAGTTTAGTGAGCCAGGTAGCTTGTACATGTGTAATCGATGGGCTTGTCAAGAGTGGCCATGCAAAGGCTGCTACTTACTTATATGATGAGATGGTCCACAAAGGTCTCAACCTTGACACAGTAGCACTTAATACCATCATAGATGGATACTCAAGAATAGGTCAATTAGCAAGAGCCAGCAGTTTCTTTTCTATGATGAGTCATAGAAGTTTGTGTCCTAGTATGTCTACCTACAACATTCTCTTACATGGACATGCAAAGCAACAGAATATCTATGATTGTTTTGCACTCCATGGTACCATTTTGAAGAATGGCCTTTCTCCTGATAAATTAACATACCATTCTATAGTTCTTGGACTATGTGAGTCAGGATTGGTGGATATTGGTGTCAAATTTGTGAAAAACCTTATTCTGGAGAAGAACACAGTAGATAAGATGACGTTTAACATGCTAATATCCAAATATGGTGAGAGGGGAGAGGTGAGGAAGGCATTTGAACTTTTCAGTATCATGAATAATATTGGTGTTTTGCCTGATGGAGATACTTTTAATTCTCTGCTTAAGGGACTCAAAAGAGAATCTAAATTCCGAGAATCTCAGAACCTGTTGCAAATTATCTTGGAAAATGGCTTTGTACCTACTGATAGACAATACAGTGGCCTAATCACTGGGATGTGTAAAGTGGGAGATATACATGGAGCATTTAAGCTGAAAGATAATATGGTGGCTCTTGGCATAGGTTCCCAGAACATGGCTGAAAGTGCTGTGGTTAGGGGCCTTGTGCAACACGGGAAGACAGAGGAAGCAGTGTTTCTTCTTGATTGCATGCTAAGGTCACAACTTGTTCCAACTGTTGCAACATTTACAACAGTTATGCATGGGTTCTGTAAGAAATCCGATGTTTCTAGTGCACTTGAGTTGAAAGCTACAATGGAACTTCATGGCAAACAACCTGATGTTGTTGCCTATAATGTTCTTATAACTGGCCTTTGTACTAGTGGTTACATTGCCGAAGCATTTGATCTGTACAAGGAAATGAAACAACGTCATGTCTGCCCAAATAGCACCACATTTATGGTTCTTGTTGATGCTATTTCTTCAGGAAATGATCCTGCTAAGGGTGAAACTCTGCTGGCGGACCTTCAGGAAAGAGGATTGGTAAGTCAAGATTCAGGTCCAGGTTTGCATGAGAAACTAATGGTTGCAATGGAGACATTGAACTTCTTGAGGCACAAAAAAAGGAGGCACTGTGGTAAGAAAGGATGACAAACTGGTCACATTTAGACCTGCTGAGGTAATTTTGAGATAATACTTGGGTTGAAGGATTTCCCTTGGAAGAGAGACTCAAACTAGCTATGAAGCTTCGCTAGGTTTGCTTTCTAGTTTAAATATGGAGTTGACATTTTTATTTGCTCATGAAAATATGTTTCTGTTGTGAATTCATTTCAATAATGCAGCTTCCAAGTGGATATTGCAAAAGTGTGCTGCTTGTGAATAATGAAGGTTAATTTCGTTCTCTGCTGCCAGAGTAGATGCTGATGGACATTCACTAGAGATGCTTACAACAAAGGTTTTACCTTTTTCAAAAGCCATTCTTAAATGCCTATTGTTATCTCTTCACCTGATGGATGAGTTTGTTCTTTTTTGGTCCTTCATTGGGCTCTTGGCAATATTTCAGCCATTCTAGTTGTATGTTGAGCTTCGGTACCTGCTAAAGTTAGACAACCTAACTTCTCAAAAACCAAGGACAAATTAATGCTTGGAAACAAAATACACGAACTTTTCCAGAGGGTTCTATATGGTGGATGCAGCTGCTCCATCAGGTACTAGTCTCTTGCTACATTATACACTTCAGCCTGTGGTATAATATCATGCTGCATAACTGCCCTTATATAAGAGAATTGATTTTTCAGTATTTTCCAATATACATTTACTTGGTGTTCTCTTTATTGATTGTTAATCTGTATTTTTCTTTTGCTAAGTCCAATTATACTGCAGGTCCTCTCTTGAATTTTTAACTCAAGAGGTATTTGGAGCAAACTGTGACTAATTTTTGAAATTCTTATGCCAACAAAACTCTGGGATCTCCATTTCATTTGAAGTCGAAATCAAATCAAAAGGATCAGCATATCTGAGCAAAATACTGTGAGAATGGATTCTTCCATTTTGCAACAACTAGAATGCCCCAAAGATCATCCCTGCTTATCAAGTTCTCACTATATGCCTGTTACATCTCTATGCACTTAAATGGTAGTCTTTGGCTCTTATTGCCTTCCTCAATAAAGTCTTTTCCCCATTTACGCTAGCAAAAGTTATAAGCAGTTCCATTTTGGATAAAATTTTCATGTCCATTGATAACATTCACATAACCAGGGTCCTCGTCTGGAGTAAAAAGCATTTGTAACTAGAGATTTATTTGCAGAAGATCTTTTCATGACTCTGGGAGTTAAGCCCCCACACAACCTCTGGCAAAGTGGAAATCTTGGAGATATTGCTTGATTACATATAATTCAATTCTTTCCCTTCCCCTCTATCCAGAGAAACTGGAGAAAAAGAAGTTTCTGCCAAGAATTCTTGTTTTAATCTATGATATCCTTTTTGCTTTATAGTCATGTCGCACAGATGGAACCCAGCTACACAAAAATAAAGCTTGCACAATAACATGTCATATTTGGGTAAAATTGGTTAGTTCTCAGTTATGTTTATTTCTCTCTGCTTCTTTCCAGGTTTCTGGACATGCTATCAGGAAAAGGTTTCCAGAAAGCAGTTGCCATGCCTCAATTATAACTAATACAATCCTCATTCGTCCTGGAAGGTAGAGGCAAATGGATTAAGCCTCTAGTCGGAACGTTCTTATACATAACGGGATGATATCGTATTTGTCCCTTTTAAGTACCTCTGCCTTTAATCATTGACAAAAATTAATGAAGTGTTGCCATTGGTGGACAGAATATATCATGGTTGTGGATATAAAATTCATTATTTGATTCTACAATATAAATAATGATTACATACCTTCTTCTAGTGATCATTTTGTTCATGTCAAACTTCTTTTCCTCAAAAGTGTTATCTGAATTCTGGAAAATCATGAATCTGAAGATTTTCTAAGTGGGTTATTATACTTGTCTCTAGAGGTAGAAAAGAGATCTCTTAGTGAGAAAAGAAAGAAAGTTATACATGTTTTACACTCACCCTTCCTCTCGAGGATCCATAGTGGCATCCATACCCTCTCTTGTCATGTCTCGGACTCGAAAACTCTCAATTCTAAGTCTTATTGCTTGTTACTAAGCTGGCCTTGACTTGATCTCTATGTTTGAGTCTTGAGGATGTAATTTTTGTGTCAAAAAATTATTAAAAATAGTTTCTAAAGACCTAAATTGTAATAGTAAGATTATTTATGTTAATCAATGGAGAACAAGATGTGTCATTTTCTAAAAGTTTGGTTGTGGAGAAGAAAACATAGGCATCATAAAGTCACAACTACATTCTTTTAAGAGAATTGACTTTGATTGATGGTTTGGATATTATTGACTATAGAAGTAAATTCTTCAACAAGAAAATTGATTCTATTTGTTGATTTTGAAAGAACAATGAATTGATCATCATTGTGTTAGGTTCTTCAAAAATAAATTAGTTGGTACAATTGAAGAACCAATATAATGGGAGGATTCCACACCTTTGACCTTACCTATTATTCCTAAAATATAAACCCTTTTATTTCTTTGTTTCAAAATATATACTTTTTTGGAATTATTGTTGCACAATTTTGATTTTTTTTCTTTAATATTCCCTTCTACTTTTCGTGATAAAAGGGAATTGTTTTTATAAATGGGATAGGTGAAGAATTTTAGGGTTAGTGGCATATTGTAAATTTATAATTACAAATTAACATTGTTGAATTCTTTTGAAAAATTATCCCTAGTCAAATTCAACTAAAGGACGTAAAAACAATAAAATATTAAAATGACTAGATTTTTCCATTCTCTTTAATTACGTCACTCTTTTCTTAACCCTTACAAATTTACTTAAATATATTGAAAAAACTTAAACGAAAAGTATAATTATATTCTCCCTCCATTTGAAATTAAATATCTACATTTTTATTTTGAATTATTTGAAAATAAATATCCAATTTCCTAAATTAATAAAAAAAATTCTTTAGAAATTAACATTATTAAGTGTAAAATGAATTAAGTCAATTAATTTTCTTAAAATTTATGTAAGTCAAAATAAAATGTTCAATTTCGAATGGATGAAGTATATAAAGAAAAACTAACCGTACATATCATTAATATAAATTTGCTTCATTAAAAATAAATCTTATATCTAATAATATCACTTAATTAACTTCCCTTTGTTATGGACTAAATTTTAGAAAAAATTGTTTAACTAGTTAAAGACTCGTGCTTTGCATGGGATATTAATATTTTTTTTATTTTTTATAATAAAATATCAAATATATAAAATTTTTGTGTTTCAAGAATATATTACCTTCTTTGCCTCTTCCTTAAGTTATAATTTTATTCATAAATATTTATATTTTCTTAGAAATGCAAAAGTTGTTTCTAGAGAAATTGAAAGGTTTTTTTAATAAGTTCTCTTTTTCTTAAGTTATGAATAACTTTATTTTATCCTAATCTAATTGCTTTATGGAGAAATTTAATACACCATTTTATTTTAAAGTTGAATGTTTAAATTTATTAAAATTCTTATGTTTAAAAAATATATGACCTTTACCCTTGCCTCCTTTATAATTTTTCACCTATTATGGATAATTTAGTCTTAAGTTTTAATTTTATCTATGAATATTTATAAATTTTATAATATTTAACAAATACACTATTTATGTATCAATAAATTCACGAATTTTTGAATAAAATAATTATATTAAATAAAAATTTTGTAAATTTAAAATATTCTATGAATGTTATTTTTTATATCATTTCATTTTACAAATTAGACATTAGTTTTTTTAATTAATAAATATTATAAAGAACTAAGACTATTAAATCACATATACTGATATAATCAATAAATAAATAAATAAATATATATTTATATGGTTTTGCTAAGGAGTATTTAATGAGCGCTCCAACCGTTACCGTAACGGAATTCTTACTACGGTGCTCATGTAGCCAATCAAGCAGAGCAAGAATTTCGTTACGGTAACGGTAGCCAACCAAGCGAAGCAAGAATTCCGTTACGATAATAGTTGAAGCGAGCCTTAATAAATCCGATATATATATATATATATTTATATTTATATATAGAGGACAACTAATTTCTCTTGCAATCTTCTGAACAAATAAAACAAGCAGAAGATTGATAATAATAACTTAATATATAAGTATGATAAAGTATTACAATTCAATACACATGATATCTGACTACCTTTATCAAGCACTTTCTTGCAGTATACCCATTCCCATCACCCACTGGAATAAGGCTTGGATGGTCACCACCTGAAGCCATATTACTTTTGGTTGGCAACTTTCCAAAGTCATCAGGGCAAGAGAGAAGCACTCTCATTTCCTTTGCCCCTTGCAATTTGTCAAATGGTTATTTAGAAAGGAGAAAGAGGAGCTTATGTAGTATTCATCAGAATCAAATTTTTTGTATTTCACAATCCATAATAAATAATTTTGGTGCTAAGTCTTATTTTTTCTTTTCTAGATAATTTCAATATTGAATCTCGTGCATTTGAATATATCCAACAATATATATAATTTTTCAATTTCATTGAGCAAAATATTTCACAAATAAATTAAATTCCAATGTTGAATCGTGTACAATTGAATCTATCTAATGATATGTGAAGCTCTTCAATTTTTTTAAGAAAAATATTCAACAAATAAATTAAATTGTTTTAAATAAAATTTGAAAAGTCACATAATGAAAAACTTTCAAATGAATAAAAAGGCAGATTCTGAAGCCCTCGCATGCATTTACTTTTATATAATATATTAGATTTTAAATTAAAGAGTAATTTAACTCCTGGGTATCATTTTTATGAAAAACATATTTTTAAAAAAGGAAATCAATTTCTTATATTCACATGGCAACGTTGTTTTGTGGGGACATTAGGCATTTCCACAAACAAGTACCCTTATCCTAAGCTCTTGAAACCGCTCACCCCTACCGCCCGGCCCCCCGTCCCCCACCCCTCGCCTCCTTCCTCCATGGGCCGCCATTCCATACCCATTCTCCACGATTAATCTCATAGCACATACATACACAAACATACATATGCATATATATAGGCGCGCACAAGGCTGAGCACCGATTCCGATATCTCTCTTCTCTCTATATTCTCTGCTGCTCTGCCTATTCCAATTGATCAGTCAGTTTCGCCCAAAGAAATATCTCTCTTGTGGATTCATGTCGGTACGATGTTTTCTTTTTTTTCTTTTCCCGATTGGGATTAGCAATAAGGGAAAACCCTAGATTTAATGTTTGGATCAATAAATTTGCTGGATTTCTTTGATTTTTTTTTTTTCTTTTTTGAAAGTTTGGATTTATGTTTGAATTTTCTTTTGTCTCTGGCGTGATTGTTCTGCAGTCAGCTCGATTCTAAGGGAGGGGGGAGGGGGAATGAGAGCTTTGATGATCTTCTGATCATTTCCGAGTTCTCCGTGACTTTTCTATAAACATTTAAAATTTTTGCAACGTGCTGCGTGATTTTACGTTATGCTTTTTTTCTTTCTTTTGCGATGACTAAAAATCCAGAAATTTGTCTGCGGGTTTTGTTGTTATTTCTCGGTGTCATGAATATTTGTATGAGTTCACCAGAGCACACTTGATTTGATGATGGGAATTTGGTAAATTTAATCTTTAGAAAAGAATCTTCTTTATTTTCTTTTTTGGGGAAACAAAAGGAATGTCAATTTAATTTCTGTTTTCAGTATATATTGATGATGGGTTTGGTAATAGAATTAAATAACTTGTGTAGGAGTTTTGTCACATAAGACTGTAGTTGTGCTTCCCATTTTCTCATTTTGGATTGAAGTGTTGGGTATATTGCTGATTTTTATTCCTCATAGCCTCAGGTGGATGGATGATTGATCTTTTAACCCTTTTGAACAGTACCAAAATTTTGTGAGTTCAGCATTTACTATGACAGCTTTAGCTAGTGATACATGAATAGTTTTCTAGCTTCATGTTCAGGGATGAAAAGCAGGGGCTTGAACACTTTTGAAATGATAGTTGTTTGGTAGAGTGTACAACTGTCTTATGAATGCGTAGTATCATGTATTTGTTGAAATGGTATATGTTATATCATTCTTTTATTTGTGGACATGCAAAAGGGCTAAATGTCACTGGAGCTATACATGACAGGCCTTCAAAAATCAAAATAAAAAACAGAAGCTAAACTCTGCACTTACCCTCTCTGATGCTGCAGGTCAAGAGGAAATCCCCGGTATCATGTATCTGATTTTTCAGTTCTATCTATATAGTATGTACATCTCCCAAGAAAGGCACATTTAAGTTTTTTTTACTAAAATTACAATTGCAAGTATACAGTTCAACATTGATACATATTTGAATTGCCTACAACCTTTTTCCTTTGTAGCTGAAGTCTTGATAACTATGTTGCATTATTATGATATGGCCATCTATCATCTGTTCTCTTTCTTTCTGACAATTGTAATATGCAAAAATCCAGTGCAATAAACATAACTACTGTTCTTGGTAATTTTTGGTTTGTGTTTCAGTGGCTGTGAGGTCCTGAGTGAGGATAACACATGCTTGACTAGCAGAATTACATTTTCAAATTTCAATATTGGCTACACACACTGACTTATTTGGCATTTATCATGAATAAGGCGTGTCTCCTTTCACTGGGCAAGGCGTCCCTTAGATTACTTGGAAGATGATCTATATTTCTTCATGGAGAATTTAAGGATTTGTCTTTTCTTAGTTTCTGTATCTTTGATGAACTGCCACAGATAGCATTTGCATGTTCAATTAAGTTAGACGTGATCTTGGCCTTTCATAATTACTTCATTTAATTTAATTTTCTCTGGACAGGAGAAGGGTCGACCGTTGCCCAAGTTTGGTGAATGGGATGTCAATGACCCAGCTTCCGCAGAGGGATTTACTGTGATTTTCAACAAGGCTAGGGATGAGAAGAAGACAGGTGGCAAGCCTGAGTCACCATCAAACACTGATGCCGCTCCTAAGCATGGGAGTGTAGATCCAGTGAAACCTCAGGCTGTGAGTTTGTCATTTCATGCACTCTTTAAATGTATCCCTTTTTTTATTTTAAAACGATGTGATAGTAATATCTCTTCAAACATTAGATACTGTTGTTTGCCACATTCAAGAAATTTGTTGACTTAAAATTTGAGTCAACTAACTTAATGGTAAACATGCTGTATTCACGTTTGTTGCCTCTTCCAGTTATGATGGCATCTTTATCCATGAACCATAGTTTTCTAAAGCTACTTGTACACAACTCCTATACAGAGTCCTGTAACATTTTTTAGGAAAAAGTTTCACATTTATTTTTTAGGCACAAGGATTTTATTTTTGGAGATTCGGTTACTGTTACTGCCTTGCTGATGAACATTATGCATACAAGATCTGCATCAGAACAGGATTGGTTTCCTTGACAACCTGATCTAGGGACAAAACTGACTTGTTCATTTTTTCGCTATAGAACTGATGTGAATATGTTTTTCCTTTGAATTGTTGCCTTGTATTGATCGATTGCTTCCACATTGTTTTCGTTGAGCATACTAATTACTACTTTTACTGATGTCAAGAATTTTGTTTACTTGCAGAAGAAATGGTTTTGCTGTGTTCAAGGCCCACATGCAGAATCTTGACAAAATGTGATCGTTTGAGTGCTGAATATAGGCTTCAATGTGCATGATCTACCCCGCAATGTACTTTCTCTTAGATAGGAGTTCTGCGGCTGCTGGAATCCATTTTGTGTGCTGTAAAATTGTGTTGGATGTGGGGGGAAAGAAGATCAAAGACATGAAAGTTAAATTATATCTGTATGAAATATTTTGTCGGCCGCTTGTCAGAAGCAAAGATTCCCTTTTATATTCTCTATTCTTGTTCTGTGGTTTCTAGAGGTGTTATTCATAATAAAGCTTCTCGCTTACTAGCTCTGTTTTTTATCATTGGGATTATGATGAATTGGCCTGAATGCCACCCTAGCGCTACCAAAGGATTCTTTGCCCTCTGGCCTTTCTCATTTTGCTTTAATTTCCAAACAATTTTTTATTTTCAAATCTCTACTTTTACCACTTAATAAAAAATATTAAAAAAATATTTATTGAATTCGTAGAAAAGTGTTCCTTTCATTGGTTGTCAAGAAATGATTTTGTAACTAAAAAGTG
>JAOXNR010000022.1:18459632-18479813 GCA_028571225.1 Parsonsia alboflavescens
AGCAGCAAGAATATCCCGGATTCTGTTCTCCGTTAATATCTTCTTCTTGTGCAGCAGCTAAACTCTGGTGATCCCAATCTTTCGCTCAAACAAACGACGCAAGAGGTATACTTGTAAAACACTTGCGCCAATGAGAGCTGCAGATTCGTACAAGGCTTTATGGAGTGCTCTTTTGCTCATTCCTTCATTTACTGCATATTTCATTTAAAGATTATCAATGGCCATAACAATGACAAACTAAGTTCAAGAAAAACTAATTGAAGTGGTGACTTATGGAAGTAATGAAGGGTATAGGATCGGGAGTACATTATCACCATATCCTATCAAATAAACAGTACATAATCACTATACTCTAACCAATTCCAATAGTTAATGGTGAGTTTCACTCAAGATATGTGAAGCTTTAGTAGATCAAACAAATTGACTAATATCACTTTTATATTGTAATTAATGTAGCTTTACAATGAATCATCAACATCAAATTCCCAAGCATAAGAATAAAAGACCGAACTGCTTCAGGCTATTAGCACCTTGAGAAATTTCAGATTCCAATTACAGTCTACATGGCATGGACTAAAATGCCTACAAAAATGGCTTATCAGTTACATTTCAAAAGGCTGAATTTTAGTAAGAAACTGGGATGATCAATCTCTAATTCATTAAAAAGAACTCCCAAACACTATCCAGGACACAAAAAGAAGTAAAGTGGTGATAAGTAACAGAATCTGCTGAAAACAGATTTTTTTTTTGCTATAAATAATGGGAGCAGAAAAGTAGAGAGTTCCAATACCTATTGCCTGTCGTTCAGTCTGAGCCTCCAGCCAATGCTGTTCAAATTGAATGTTGTATAGAGCCTCTTCCAGTTTTCCAATATGTTCAAACAAAGGCTTGAAATGTTCTGTGGATGTAATCAACCATTTAGTAAGGTTTCTCTGAAAGAATTTGGCCAGCTTAAAGAGAAAAGAAGGGAAAGGGAAGAGGACACTAGCAAAATTACAGAGGTATGCTAACCATCTTTTGCATGCTCGTCATGGTATACAAAATATCCAGCAAGTATATCGAAGTCTATGGTCTCATGATAGGGAGATTTGTTGGTGAAACAGAAACGATAAACCCCTTCATGATGAGCTGGAAATTCAGATTTCTCGCTAATCTTGTCTCTGAAGTCTTGAATTTGTTCACCATTTGGTCCCTTAACCTGATGGTGCGACAAGGATAGAGGAGATATGAGAGTGAGGAAAAAAGAATATAGAAGTTGAACTTCATCTTGTTAACTTCATGACTAGGTAGTAAAAACAAGAGTAATGTCATAGTTGTAACTGGTATCTGTGAATTAAGTGAGGTATCAAATGTGTTGATGCTGCAAAGGCAATTCAGTGAAAGGACATAGAAAAAGGCAAATCCAGGAACAGGGTTTAGGTGTAACCAAACGAGGATCATATTAAGCCCTACCCCCCTTCTTTCTCTGCACATAGTTTGGGTCATAATCTTCTCATCTCAGCTACTATATGCCCTTCACATTCAACTCTGATTAATTACATGGGACAAATCATGAATCTTGGTGCACATATGCATTATCCTTGAAAGAAAAATCCTCCAACTTTTCTTATTAGCAAAGATCAAATTCAATTGAGAGGCCTATAGTCCTCAGAAGAGTGTAAACGCATTCCCAATGCGGATACAACTTCAGGACACCAAAAGTTACAAACATAATCACAAAATGAAGAAGCCCATAACCGTATAAGGCATAACAGTGGACTTAGAATATTTATGTTCCCGAGGCTCTGACATACCATATGCATATTGAGGAGAGATACTTCCAACCATTTCTTACGGTCAGTTTCATCTCAGTAGTGTTCTTCTTTCATCCAAAAAGACCAAAACTAAGTGCAAACATAATCTGAAGCAAACACACAGGACATCGATCTCGGGGGCATAAAAAAAGAGAAAAAATTCAACTTCATTAAATGTGTACACACAACATCAAGATGACAACAAGGACGAAGGGAAAAAGACATACCACAAGATCAACACCCTCTGCATTGTAATGCCAAGCCCCTTCAGACTTAATCACAACAAATGAATAATGAACAGTGGCTCCAATTTCGACCTTATGGGATATGCATTCTTCTCTGTCTATCACAAATCTGATCCCTAAAGACCCTTCTAGGCTCGAAACAACAACCGCCAACACAAGCCACCACCAGCAGATTCTCATCTGAATTCAAATTCATCTTTTTCTCATATATTATGACAAAGGAGCAAAATTTAAAGCAAAAATAGAAGCGGGTAACACGGTATTAAAGATCCAATCTTTTTCCTTTTTTTCTGGAGCCAAAGAAGAGAGAAGGAAAATAAATTTGGGGTCGGGTGGAGGTTATCGGATTTTACCTTGTTGAATTGGATTCTTGAAACAATAAACCCAAGAATTGCAGCAAATTGTACGAAAAGAGCAAGCAGAAGATGAACCCTCTATTTATTTTATCACGGAAAAAAATGCTGTTCGTGAACGGAGAAAGACAAGAGCGGAAACCTTTGACTTTTTAAGTCCTGCGGTTTTGTGTGACGTCTGCTGATATTGTTGTAATGCTTGTTCGAAATAAGTTATGATTGGCTGCACACGAAGCGTAACCAATGACGTGTTCTCTGGAACACGTGGAATAATTATTGAAGCCGGCCCATGTATTTCGTGTACATGAAGCCTTTGGTCCAGTCAAGCTCAGGCCCAATTGATAGAATGTGAGTATATATTTTTCATCTTTCCCCATTCTGAGTTACTATAACACAAACGAACCTAAAAACTTTTTTTTTTTTTTTTAAAGAGCGAAAAAATTTAAACTTTTGTTAAATGTATACAAATTCAATTTCTATACTTAAATTTTTCAATATTAAATTTCTTGGAGAATAGTCGACATAGTATTAAAGCGGTAGAAAAAAATTGACTTCGGGACTTTCTGTTTTATCCATTTGTTACTGATCAATAATTAGAATTTTATTTAAAATTTATACTAGACTTCATACATATAAAGAGATTTTTCGTTACGTAAATTTAAACCCCATGTAAGTTTATGTTTTTAATTTATAAAATACAATTTTGGCCCCTTTAAGGATTTTTCTCAATGGAAATTGTCAAGAGTACATAGTTTCAATATGGGTTTTGGGGTGGACATTGAAAGGGAAAATAATCTTTGGGGAATCACTTTTCAATAGCAAATCCAACCATGGTAATTCAAGTAATGTTATTGGCCTGAAAGACCTACTGGGGAGGATATTGTTACTCCCATGAACTAATAATGCCAAGCTAGTATAGAAACATGAAACAAGAACAGGCAAAAAGAGCCAAGAACACTGATCTCCTTGTAACAGAGCTTGGGATCTTACCCTTATCTTTTCTAAAGAAAAGGGCATTATACAAAGGTAAGTTTATGGCAACAAGAATCCCACATAACAAGATCTGCAAAACCATATCTTCAAGAAGAGATCTGAGAGCCATACCAAAGATTAATACTTTCATCACAACCCAAATGAAGCAAAGCAGATTGAGCATTGCTAGAGTTGATAGTATGGTTGTCATGGGGGAGTCTGTTCCGAATTCCATGATCTCTTCATTGAATCTCTTGGACACATCCTCGTCAAGAACTTTGCTAGAGATCACAAATTTTGATTCAGAAAATCCAAGCAGTTTCAGAATGGTATCAACAAACGCAAACAGATAGGAAGTTGTTCTCTTGTAAAGCCACATTCTTTGTTCATTCCACCAGCCCTGAACTGTTCCACCTGACGAAAGGAACTCTCCAAGACTCTGGATATGCTCGGCAACAATCACATAAGCAAATGGTAGAAACCATAGGTTTGAGGCCTGACATTTGAAAACAATGTATGAACAATTAGTCCCAAAGGAAAATCAAGGATCTCTTGGGGTGGCACCAAAGGATGAATAATTTTACCCGAGGAAACAAGGAAATGCCCTTGAGTAGATACAAGGATGGTATGATGGAGTAATATATTGCTGCAAAGAAATTAGGAGACCAGCAGCAGTAAATACAATATCCCATTATTTGGCCTAGACTAATCTTTCCCACGCCATACCATGCTGGACTATACTTTGAAAGCAGTATTTGAAAATCACCCTCGGACCATCTCTTGTGTTGCACAAGAATCTGATCAAGGGTGGTTGCTCCAATGCCACAGAATCCAGCCCTAGTTGGATTACAGTAAACTGATTTCCATCCTTGGCATTGAATTGACAACCCAGTTATTACATCTTCCACTGGACAATTATACTTCAGTCCCATCTGCGGGTTAGTAAATAATTTTTGTCAAATAGTATGAAAAATCAGACACGGAAGGGATAAAAATCTTGAAAATAAAGACCTCATTCCCCCATTGGGTGTTTTTCTCGTATGTACAGCTAGCAAGGCTTGCTAGTTTTTCTTCCAATTCATGAACATTTCTCGGCTTTGAATCACTGTCATTATTCTTCAGATCAATCCTAGCTTCCTTCCTAAACTTTCTTCCACATAGAATTTCTCTTCTGTGAAAGCAGCCAGTTCCAATATATAGAGTACCTCCATATCCGTCTAGCCCAGGGAAATCCACCTGAAGTCAGGGAAAGAAACTGGTTTAAAACCAGAAAATAACTTGAACGTTCCGAAAGTGAAGAGTTCTGAAGGCACAATTGCTGCATGAAAAAGCCTTAAATAGTACGCAGAGTACAAGTTCATCTTGGTAATATTTTTGCGTAGTGCATTACAAGAATTCAAGATTCATGGCCTGAGTCCTTACCTCACCGATTACGATCATGCTGCTACCATATAAATCATTCTTTGTCAAATTTTTGAATTTCTGAGGGAACTGCACAAAGGCAATTTCGTGGCCATTCTTCTCATCCATGAAGAAACATAGGGCATCTCGAATAGATTGTGAATTATTTGAATACATATCACAATCTACATTTAGAATTACTGGTGCATTACTGATACCTGAAGACACCCTTATCTGCATGTCCAAATTAGTCCAACAGTAATTCAAAACTTGAAAATTACACGGTATCTTCATAGCATAGGCTTAAAGGTGAAGGGTTGGATTTTACTCACCAAGGCATTCATGGCTCCTGCTTTGAAATTGTGGAAATGCTGGGGACGCTTCTCCCTAGCCAAGTAAACCAGTGTTGGCAATGTACATCCTGCAATATCCTTTTCTTCTGGATCTCTCCCATCAAACAGTATCTATTAAAATGAGAAGAAACACTTCAGGATTCACCTTAATGAAACATGTTTCAACAAATCCCTTCTAGTTCAAGGGACTCCCACCCTCACTTGAGACGACTAATAAATAACTGTACCTGCAGAATGGTGTCGTGATTTCCCCGGGATACAGAGGAATCCCACTTAGCAAATCCGCTATGTTGTGCCTTGTTGGACACTCGTCCAAGTTTGTTTGAAACTTCTATTCGGTTTTCCATTTCTTCATACAGTTTCTGTACATTTTTAGCCAAAATTAAGTATACGATACTACAACTTTGACTTGAGCAACTACTGAGAAAGAGTTTAGGTATTTTTTCAAATATGTCAATTTAGATGGACTAAGAAATGTCAACTTTGATGACGGATCGAAATTCAACACCTGAACACAAACCATTACCTTGATTGAGGCAAAATCTTCGGCATGGTCTGCATCAGATATTTCCGGCTGTGACTCAAAATAAGCTGCAGCTGACCTTGGTTCGACCTTGAACTTCTTGCAATAAGGTAGCCAACACTTTGAGAAATGGGAAGCTTCAAGGAGGGCATGGAAGGTAAGCTCTGAACCAGCATCATCAGACAAATATATGCTCAGGTTCTCAGGAGGATAATCATATGCCATTACCGATAAAACAGTATTTATCACCATTATTGGTGGTTCAATAACAGGGTCAGCCGTGCATACGAAGATGTCCACTTTAGGCAAGTTATCCTCATACCTGGTTAGCAAATTCATAGAATCTTTTAAATGAACCATTTCAGAACCAAAATTTCCAGAAAGTTAACAAGAAAACTTGGACATGGAAATAAAGATGAGACCTTTTGGAGAGCCTATCCGGGAAGGTACGACGATAGACGGGATTCCAACGAACAGACTGATTAAGAATCCAGTAAAAACCAAACCAGAGTTCAGCTACCAACATCCCCATCCAACCCCATCTTCCATCTTTTTGGGAACTTGGCAAGTGACTTACTCTATAAACCCAAACGAAGATAATTCCAACGAAAAGTGAAGTTGCCAAGAGCCTATAAAGAATCCTACCCTTTACCTCGTTGGTCTCGAACAAATAAATAACATCCTTCTTGTTCCCCGAAGTCATAATGACTTTCTTTCCGTTTGTGAATCTTGCCTTTCTTTGGGATAAGACTATAAATAAGATCGAATAGGCGGGGTAAACGGGTGCCCGACTTTCGACTGGTATTCATGTCTGTCGTGTGTAGGTGAAAAATGGAAATAAAATATGAGCTAAAACACAACCCTTTGCCCACCAGCTACGGACCCTAAACAAGCGTGAGGACAGGCTTCAGCTCAGAACAGAGCATTATTGATTAAAGACAGCAGAGCATGACGCCATGGGATGAGTAAGCTTATCAGGCTCGATGTGAATATTTTCAAAATCATCCTGCCCAAAAAGTCACAGGACACATTTGATATGAAATGGCAAAATTTTCCCATCTGACCTTTTCAAATTCACTATTATATACAATGGGCGCAAAGCAGAAGTTGGATGGCCGGCTCTGGCTTTCATTGGTTCTTGCTTATTCTTATCTTGATTAACGTTTGACTTTAACGTAATAATTCCGGCTTCAAATCGTCTGCTTCCTACTATTTCGGTCTTAACCGACAATGTAACTGGATTTATTTTGAGCCCAACTAAAAAATTCTTTTTTTTCTTAATCAAATTACATAAATTCTATCTAGTACGGGTATCTTTATTTTTCTTAATTCTTGTCTTTATCCCTTGCACATTTGGCCAACCATCCCTCTCCCACACATTGCCATGGAGAGTCTCCTGCTTTTAAGATTTGTGAAAAGACTACGGAAAATGTGGGGATGCTAGGCCTGAACCAGCTCCAGCATTCCACGATATATTCTGGCTTGAAATTTTATGGCTTTGAAAATTGTTATTCGTCGGTGGTCGGTCTCTTAAATGCCTCATTAATGGGATTATCCTCAACAAGAAGACTATGCAATCAAACAAGACAAGAAAATCTGGTCTATGCCCCCCATGTAGGAAACCCTAACATCCTTGTAGTTTAAGAAGATGCAGGGAAATCCCATTATTTAAAAGCACTATCTTTCTAGTACTATAGGAAACTGCATCATCCATCTTTGCACTTCTACAGGATATTATTACAAATTAGTACAAAATACAGTGCTAGATAGGAATCAGTGCTGCAACTGAGGCTATCACGCAGGATTTCCACAAGACAGCTGATGGTAAATTGCCCTTATCAGACCTGAAAAGGAGCGCACGGTAAACCGGGGCGTTGATTATCACCTGCAATCCTCAAAGGACAATTTGTGGGATGAACTGCTCAGAAGATACTCTTAATGAAGCAGCAGACAAGAAAATTTTCTTGAATCCCCAAATCAAGCAGAGCATGTTCAATAATGCAAGTGTAGCCATTATTGTAAACATTATGGATGTGCTTCCAAATTCCATAATCCCGGTTTCGCATCTCCTCAGAACATCATTATCCAGAGTCTTGGGTGTGAGCACAAACTTTGTTTCTGAGAAGCCTAATTGCTTAGGAATTGAATCTACAACGGCAAAGAAGAATGAAGTTGTCCTCCGGAATAGCACCATTCTTTCCTTGTTAAACCATGATATGATGGAACCTCTGCAGCCCAATAATTCAACTAAGCTATAAGCCATTGTTGAAATGAAAACATACACAAATGGAAGGAACCATCAGCTTGACACCTGAAACAAGCAAGAAAACATCCATTCAAGGACAAAAGATAAAAATCTCAGAAACTTTTTAGATACAGAAAAATGAAGGTCACCAATATCAATCCGCAGACCTCTGGAAATAAGGGCACATCATGGAGTAAGCAAATAGCAGGAATAATCACGTAATAAAGTGTGGGGATGGACAGAGGAGCCCATAAGAGGTATATAGAGTAACCCGTCTGAGCACTTAATTTGATCTTTCCATGCCCACATATGTATGGGCAATACTTGGATATGAAAATCTGGAACATGCCTCCGGACCATCTCTTGAACTGAACTAGGGATTCTTCCAATGTTATTGGGGCCATTCCAAGAAATGCATGCCTAGATGGATTGTAGTAAACTGGTTTCCATCCCCGGGACTGGATTTTCAAGCCTGTGACCATGTCTTCAACTGAAAAACCATATACCAGGCCCATCTGACAAGCAGCAAATCCTCATGAATTATGATCACCATTTTAAGCATTTATGTACTTAACTGTATTGTGTGTGCAAAACAGAGCTAGAAAGATTCCTCTTTTCCCCACTGGGTTCCATCTTCATAGCTACAATTTGCAAGAAGTTTTGTTGATTCCTCCAATTCTTCAACAACTCTGTCTGAGATCTTGTCTTTTGAACTGTGCAATTCATTTATACTATAGTCTGAGCATTTCTGTCCACAAAGGCTTACCCTCCTGTGGAAGCATCCTGTGCCACAGTACAGAGCTGCACCGCAACCACCCATTCCCGCAAGCTCAATCTTCTTAGGGAGTGACAAAAATTTTCAGTTTATTAGTATCCCAACAGAATTTTTAACAGAGAAAGGAACGGTCTTTTTAGTGAATCTTAAATTTACCTCATTAATCACTCTGTTCCGATTAGCATAAATGTCAGTGTTGTTCACGTTATGGTATTCTTGAGGATGCTGTAAGTAGGAAATTTTATACCCCCGTTTTTCGTCCATGAAGAAACATAATGCTTCTGTTACTCCATCTGCATCATTGGAGTACATATCACAGTCCAAGTTGAGGATGATAGAACCATTACTTATTTCTGATGAAACCCTGATCTGAATAACTCCATCATGATTTTTTTATCAAAATTTAATCTTGATAACTTTGCTTCACTAAGATAATCAGATGAAAAGAGATGCCGAAAAAAGGCTCTTGAAGCAAGCAATTTTGCCATTACCAATGCATTCATTGATCCGGCCTTGAAGTAATGTGACTTCTGTGGCCTTTTCTCTCTCGAAAGGTAAACCAGAGTAGGTAACTGATGTCTATCCATATCAACCGAGTTGGGGTTCCTTCCACTGGTTAGGATCTGAAAATTGGAAAGCCAGGTTAAACCCTCATGCATTCGGCTCTCCAAAGTTGTTCTTGAGATGAAATAAAGAAGGATACCTCAACGATTGATTGATGATTATTCTTTGCAAATCCAGGACTGCTCCATTCCAAGAACCCCTTGTGTTTTTCTCTTACTTCCTTTGGGATGACCTTCTGTTCAGCTACTCTCTCTATTCGATTTATCATATCTTCAAATAAATTCTGAAGAGAAAAAGAATAGCCGAAGCAGATCCCATTTCCCAACTAATTAATTAATATCAATTTCCTTGTAAATTGATATAACCGAAGTGCAAAAACTTACCTTAACTGAGGACCATTCTTGTGCAAAAGCAGAGTCATGAAAGTCAACTTCTGTGGCAAAATAGGCAGCAGGAGCCCTTAGTTCCAAGTTGAATTTTTTGCAGAAAGGTACCCATTTTTTTGCAAAGTCAGAGGCTTCCAAAAGAGCATAAAAAGTTATCCAAGAACCTCCATCATCCGAAAGGTAAATGCTCAGCTTTTCTGAGGGATAATTATATGCCATGGCAGACAAAACGGTGTTAATCACCATTGCCGGTGGCTCAAGTGTGGGATCTGCTGTGCATACCAAAATATCAACTCCTGGCAATCGCTCCTCGTATCTGTATTATTTGAAACATTGTTACAAAATGTTACTAAATAAGGAAAAGTTAAAGAACTGCGGAGAGAGTGGAAGTAGAAAGATAACCTCAGTGAAAGCCTGTCCTTGAATGGGAACCGGCGAACTACGTTGAACCGAACGGGCTGAGTGCACAACCAGTACAAACCAAACAAGACTTCAGAAAAGAACATTCCAATCCAAACAAATCTTCCGGGCTCCCCTGTTCTGGGAATATGCATCAGCATGTAAATCCAAATGAAAACCAAACCCAAGAAAACTGTTGCACCAAAACATGCATAAGCAACTCTGGGTTTAACCGTTCTGGTCTCGAACAAAGGAGGAAAAGCTCCTCCTCCTCCTGCCGGTCCATTTTCATTCGTTGTTTTCTTGCTCTCCATCTCCCAAAGAACTCGTTCCTCTCCACCTGCAAGAGTAGAGCACTACTTTTAACCATATACGTAAATCACAGGATAAATCTTTTTTTTTTTTCCCTTTTTTTTTGTCCATCTTGGAGAATCCCACACATCACATGATGAAGATTATTGTATTTGTACTTTGTGGGACCCGAAAATTTGTCAGATGCAAATAATTTTTTCATCCTCTCGATCTTTTTGTTTTGACTGTCCTTCAAATTAATGGACATTCTTCCTGATTTCAATTTCCTTCGATAATTAAAATTAAATATTTTCAGATGATAAGATATTATTTTAATAAGTCACGACAGTATACATATACGGTATGTGGGTTAAATTATTTCATAAAAGTGATAAGCCTATTCAGGTTCTATTTGATCCAGATAAAAAAACTGGAGTCTAATAATATACATAAGATAATATGTTAAATTTTTGAAATATTATTCGTCCCTTCATAATATATATATATATATATATATATATATTTATTTATTTATTTATTTATTTAACTAAAATTCGTTTCATTTCAATTTTAGTTACTACATTATTCTATCCTAAAATATAAAAAAAAAAAATCCCTCTGTCCAGAATTAATGTCCCATTTTAATTTGTATAAATCTTAAAAAAATATGTTAACCTAATTTATTTTAAACATGACAATATCATTTTCTTCATAAAATTTTGAATAATTTAAGAAATAGAACATTCATTTATAAACAATTCAAAATAGAAATAAAAATATTCAATTTCGAACGAAATAAGAATTAAATTATTGTGTTAGTGTTGAGGTCATAGAACTTAAATTCTTTTACTTAAATCATTTTTAGAAAAATTTGAATTACATTAAATGAATATGTAAGACATCTAATCTAATCTAATACTAAATAATTGGCAAAAAAAAAACTAAATAATATTCCTTTCTGTTGAAATTAAATATTTTTATTTTTATTTTAAATCTCTTGAATAGAATGTCATGTCTCTTCAATTGGTTAAAATTTTATTTAAAAAATATTTTTAAAATGAAATATTTAATTAGAGTTATAAAATAAATTTATGGAAGGAAATCGTTACAAAATGACACAACCAGGTGATGGGCCGGTGTCATTTCTTACTTTCAATAATTAAGAGTCATGAATCAGCCGCAGCCGCTTTAGTCTGTATCCCTGAGGTGCTCTGATATCACTATCAGTGAGGATTGACTAAGTCAATAAAGGAGTCCCATAAGATTGACTCGTTCAGTGATGATCTACTAAGAAACCACTAGTGTTTAAATGAGTTTAATTACTATTACACCCTTAAAGAATTAATTATATATATATATATAAAACATAACTTTTATCCTCTAATTATAAAATATACTCTCCTCGTTTGGATTTTAAATATTTCATTTTGATTTACCTGCATTTTAAGATAAAAGTTTAAGTCAGTTAATTTTAATTTTACATTGTTACTTTTTTTAATAAAAAAGTTTAATTAAATTAGAAAATGAATTATTTAATTCAACGTAACTCAAGATGAAAAATAAAATATTCAATTTCGAACGGAAAAAGAATAAATAATTAGCATTAAAATTTAATAATTAAATTCTTCTTTTACCAAATTAACCCTAAAAAAGATGAGTAAAGATTGCAATTGTTATAAAATATAATGTTAATTTCGTAAAGAAAAAATATTTTATTAAGTTAAAATAATAATTATATGAACCTGAAATTAAATTATCAGATTATTAAGTTATTAATTAAATTCACGATCATGGTATAGTGAATGGATTCGGTATCAGTAATAATCACTATTGAACATGATTGAAAGCTTCCTTATTAATAAATTTATTATTAATGTTGGCGTTAGTAATTTTCTTCTGTTTTTTTCTTTTTAACCGTATCTTTGTCCCTCTGAAAATTCAATGCTGGCAGCTCCAAATCCCTATGATCTGGTTCCGGTGATGGGACATAGTTGTCTATTCATGTGAAGGTGAAGGTCCATGCTCTCAACGGGTAGGTGATTGGGGTTAAAGTTTATGAAAATATCATTGTAATAAAATTCGTATAGTGATTAAAAAAATAAAAAATAATATACTTACTCAAAATATTAAAAAAAATTTTTTATCACGTCGTCAATTGACATGAAAAAGACTCTTGGGTGCAAAATAAAATAGAAAGAAAAAATAAGTATTACTAAAAAGTTGTCAAGTGCAATTTAAATATTCGTAGTTTCAAATAACATTTTAGACTCATTTGAAGAAAAAGAAATATAGCATACGCGTAAATAAGTTGTATATAAATATATATATATATATATTTTTTTTTTCCTTTTAGTGGTGTTTCCAATTTATATATACCTCAATATTCCATTTATCCGTAGATTAGTGAAATTCAAATTCATAACTCACTCACTACTCCACTTATTGGAATAATTTCAAATATAACCTAATAATTCAAAAATGAAACTTGCATAATACAAATCATGAGTTTGACTTTCTTCTTCTGTGAAATGTGCATGTGTAAAAGTGGGACTGTGTGAGCCTAACGTAACCACCAATTGTACGAGAGGGGAGGTTATGTTGTTTACTTCAATATTTCTACATATATGAAATCCAAATTTAAAAACAAGTTGGTAGGCAAATCCACGTTCCCATGCCTAAAGTAGGAGGCTAATTTGGCAGATTTGGGATTCTCAAAAATGGTTGGGAAGAAGAAGGAAAGGTGAAGAAAAGGGAAATATATTACTCTTGTTAGGGTGATTTAATTAAATTGTTAGAGTGATTTTGGGAGGGATTGTTTAGGAAATTATTCGAGAGGGATTACTAAGATTTGAATTTAGGACTCGTTCGCTATTC
Organism: Parsonsia alboflavescens; assembly: GCA_028571225.1. Classification (NCBI taxonomy): domain Eukaryota; kingdom Viridiplantae; phylum Streptophyta; class Magnoliopsida; order Gentianales; family Apocynaceae; genus Parsonsia; species Parsonsia alboflavescens. Next base: position 18,472,807 of record JAOXNR010000022.1, read on the forward strand.
CACCTACCGGGTCCCTTCATATGTAATCTAATAGTTCAAAAGTGAAATTTGTATAATGTATGTTATGAGTTTAATCCTCTTCTTCTGTGAAGTGTGCATGTGTAAGCCTGATCCAACCACTGATTGTGAAGGGGAAAAAAAAGGGTATGTTGTTTACTTTAACATTTCTGTATATATGAAATCCAAATTTAAAAACAAGTTGGTAAGCAAATGGACGTTCCTATGCCTAAAGTAGGAAGCTAATTTGGCAAATTTGGGATTCTCAGAAATGGTTGGGAAGAAGAAGGAAAGGCGAAGAAAAGGAAAATATATTACTCTTGTTTGGGAGATTTAATTAAATTGTTAGAGTTTTTTCTCGGAAAAAAGCAAAATGATATGTTTTAGAGTAAAGAATTAAAATACTTATTTTATTCCTACAAAATTATTATAAAATCATAACTTTCCAATAAACATGGTTATTCTTTTCGTTTTTAAAAAAACTTCCAAAATTTATATAACATTTTGAGGGGAAAGAAGCCCAAAGCCCACATAACCAAGACCCAGAGCCGCCACGGAGGCCTAGATCCAGATTTGGCCCAAATGTGCTTGGGTGAGCCACGGAGAGGTTATATAGTGAAACATTCATTCCAAATTAGAGGTTTTATTCACTGAGAAAGGATTTCTTATTTTAAAATGTAAATAATTTAAATTATCCTTTTATCTTTTTTCATTAATGATATATCTCTTAAAAAGTATTTCCTCATCTGGAATTGAATGTACATATTTCCATTTTGAAATTTTTGAAAATGAATGTTTCATATCTTATATTAATTAAATTTTTCTTAAGAAGTTGGTAATGATAAGTAGAAAATCAACTAATTTGTTCAAAATTTATGCAAGTCAAAATGAGACATTTAATTCAAGATGAAGGGAGTATTATTTATACAATGAGTTTTTCCAAGAGTAAGTAGAAGGTCATATTCAAAAAATCTCAACTAATGAGTAATGATAATATAAAATGACAGATTTTGTAGAATTGATATTTTTTTTTCTCTTAAAAACTATAAAGACATTTATTTTGGAATGGAGGGAGTAAAACTTTAAAATGTCATAATTGTTTGGGAATAAAATACTCACTCTATTCGGAATTAAATATCTTATTTTAAATTACATAAATTTTAAAAAAATTAGTTGATTTAGTTCATTTTAAACTTAACTAATATCAATTTCTTAATAAAATTTTTATTAATTTAGGAAATAAAATCATTTCCGAATAATTCAAAATAAAAAATGTTATCATCCAACTCTAGACGGAGGGATGGAATAATATTTTTATTTCTCTTAATTAAAAATATTATAATTAGATTTTTTTTTTTTTTTTTGGTTGTTGCTTTTACTTAATGTTTCACTGTTACTGGTGCCGTACCGATACCTGAAGACACCCTTATCTGCATGTCCAAATTAGTCCAACAAAAATTCAAAACTTGAAAATTGCACGGTATCTTCATAGCATAGGCTTAGAGGTGAAGGGTTGGATTTTACTCACCAAGGCATTCATGGCTTCTGCTTTGAAATTGTGGAAATGCAGCGACGCGTCTTCCTAGCCAAGTAAACCGGCGTTGGCAATGTACATCCTGCAATATCCTTTTCTTCTGGATCTCTCCCATCAATCAGTGTCCATTAAAATGAGAAGAAACACTTCAGGATTCACATTAATGAGACGTGTTTCAACAAATCCCTTCTAGCTCAAGGGGCTCCCACCCTCACTTGAGACGACTAATAATTAGCAGAATGGTGTTGCGATTTCCCACTTAGCAAATCCTCTATGTTGTGCCTTGTTGGAAACTCGTTCTTCTATTCGGTTTTCCATTTCTTCATACAGTTTCTGTACATTTTTAGCCAAAATTAGGTATACCATACTACAGCTTTGACTTGGGCAACTTCTGAGAAAGAGTTCAGGTATTTTTTCAAGTCTGTCAATTTAGGGGACTCAGAAATGTCAACTTACGGATCTAAATTCAACACCTGAACACAAACCATTACCTTGATTGAGGCAAAATCTTCGGCATGGTCTGCATCAGATATTTCAGGCAGTGACTCAAAATAAGCTGCAGGTGACCTTGGTTCGACCTTGAATTTCTTGCCATAAGGCAGCCAACACTTTGAGAAATGTGAAGCTTCAAGGAGGGCATGGAAGGTGCGCTCCGAACCAGCATCATGAGACAAATATATGTTCAGGTTCTCAGGAGGATAATCATATCCCATTACTGATTGAACAGTATTTATCACCATTATTGGTGGTTCAATAACAGGGTCAGCCGTGCATACGAAGATGTCCACTTTAGTCAAGTTATCCTCATACCTGGTGAGCAAATTCATAGAATCTTTGTTTGGGTTTATAGAGCAAGTCATGTGCCAAGTTCCCAAAAAGATGCAAATAGCCTTAAAGAATCCTACCCTTTACCTTGTTGGTCTCGAACAAATAAACAACCTCCGTCTGTTCCCCGTAGTCATAATGACTTTCTTGCCGTTTGTGATTCTTTCCTTTCTTAGGGTTCGATAAATAAGATCGAATAGCGGGGTACACGGGTGCCCGAATGTCGACCGGTATCCAAATCTATCGTATTTCGGTGAAAAATGGAAATAAAATATGAGCAAAAAGACAACCCTTTTTCCACCCCGTAATCAAGCGTTAGGAAAGGCTTCAGCTCAGAACAGAGCTTTATTGATTAAAGACTGCAGAGTATGACGTCATGGGATGAGTAAGCTTGTGAGGATCCATGTGAATATTTTCAAAATCATCCTGCCAATAGAGTCGCTGAACCAACTTGATTATGAAATGGCAAAATTTTCCCATCTGACCTTTTCAAATTCACTATACATACAACAGCACAAAGCAGAAGTTGGAGGACGGCGCTGGCTTTCATTGGGTCTTCCTTTTCTTATCTTGATTAACGTTCGACTTCTACGTACAATAATTCCGTCCACAAATCGTCTGCCTCTTACTATTTCCGTCTTAACCGACAATGTAACTCGATTTATTTTGAGCCCAACTAAAAAAATCTTTTTTTTTCCTTAATCAAATTACATAAATTCTATCTAGTACTAGTATCTTTATTTTTCTTAATTCTTGTCTTTACCCCTTGCACATTGGGTCAACCGTCTTTGGCCAACCATCCCCCTCACACACATTACCAAGGATAGTCTCCTGCTTTTAAAATTTGTGAAAAGACCAAACAAAATGTGGGGATGCTAGGCCCGAACCAGCTTCAGCATTCCACGGTATCTTCTGGCTTGAAATTTTATGGCTTTGAAAATTGTTAGTTGTCGGTGGTCGGTCTCTTAAATGCCACATTAATGGGATCGTCCTAAACAAGAAGACTACGCAATCAAACAAGACAAGAAAATCTTGTCTATGCCTCCCATGTAGGAAACCTCAACATTTTTGAAGTTTAAGAAGATGCAGAGAAATCGCATTATTCAAAAGCACCGTCTTTCTAATACTATAGGAAACTGCATCATCCATCTTTGCACTTCTACAGGATATTATTACCAAATGGTACAAAATACAGTGCTAGATAGGAATCAGTGCTGCAACTGAGGCTATCACGATGGATTTCCACAAGACAGCCGATGGTAAATTGCCCTTATCAGACCTGAAAAGGAGCGCTTGGTAAACAGGGGAGTTGATTATCACCTGCAATCCGCAAAGAACAATTTGCGGGATGAACTGCTCAGAAGAAGCCCTTAACGAAGCAGCAGACGAGAAAATTTTCTTGAATCCCCAGATCAAGCTGAGCATGTTCAATAATGCAAGTGTAGCCATATTGTAAACATCATGGATGTGGTTCCAAATTCCATAATCCCGGTTTCGCATCTCCTCAGAACATCATTATTCAGAGTCGTGGGTGTGAGCACAAACTTTGTTTCCGAGAAGCCTAATTGCTTAAGAATTGAATCTACGAAGGCAAAGAAGAATGAAGTTGTCCTCTGGAATAGCACCATTCTTTCCTGGTTAAACCATGATATGATGGAACCTCTGCAGTCCAATAATTCAACTAAGCTATAAGGCTTTGTTGAAATGAAAACATAACAAATGGAAGGAACCACCAGCTTGACACCTGAAACACGCAAGAAAAACATCCATTCAAGGACAAAAAGAAGAAAATAACAGAAACTTTTTAGATGCAGAAAAATGAAGGTCACCAAAATCAATCCGCATACCTCTGGAAATAAGGGCACATCATGGGGTAAGCAAATAGCAGGAATAATCACGTAATAAAGTGTGGGGATGGACAGAGGAGCCCATAACAGGTATATGGAGTAACCCGTCTGATCACTTAATTTGATCTTTCCATGCCCACATATGAATGAGCAATACTTGGATATGAAAATCTGGAACGTGCCTCCGGACCATCTCTTGAACTGAACTATTGATTCTTCCAATGTTATTGGGGCCATTCCAAGAAATGCATGTCTAGATGGATTGTAGTAAACTGGTTTCCATCCCCGGGACTGGATTTTCAAGCCTGTGACCATGTCTTCAGCTGAAAAACCATTCACCAGGCCCATCTGAGAAGCAGCAAATCCTCATGAATTATGATCACCATTTTAAGCATTTATGTACTTAACTGTGTTGTGTGTGCAAAACAGAGCTAGAAAGATACCTCTTTTCCCCACTGGGTTCCATCTTCATAGCTACAATTTGCAAGAAGTTTTGTTGATTCCTCCAATTCTTCAACAACTCTGTCTGAGATCTTGTCTTTTGAACTGTGCAATTCATTTATACTATAGTCTGAGCATTTCTGTCCACAAAGGCTTACCCTCCTGTGGAAGCATCCTGTGCCACAGTACAGAGCTGCACCGCAACCACCCATTCCCGCAAGCTTAATCTTCTCAGGGAGAGACACAAATTTTCAGCTTATTAGTATCCCAACAGAATTTTTTACACAGAAAGGAACGGTCTTTTTAGTGAATCTTAAATTTACCTCATTAATCACCGTGTGCCGATTGGCATAAATGTCAGTGTTGTTCACGTTATGGTATTGTTGAGGATGCTGTAGGTAGGAAATTTTATGCCCCTGTTTTTCGTCCATGAAGAAACATAATGCTTCTCTTACTCCATCAGCATCATTGGAGTACATATCACAGTCCAAGTTGAGGATGATGGAACCATTACTTATTTCTGATAAAAACCTGATCTGCATAATTCCATCATGATTTTTTTATCAAAATTTAATCTTGATAGCTGCTTATCTTTCTTGCTTCACTAAGATAATCAGATGAAAAGAGATGCCGAAAAAATTCTCTTTACGAAAGCAATTTTGCCATTACCAATGCATTCATTGATCCGGCCTTGAAGTTATGTGACTTCTGTGGCCTTTTCTCTCTCGACAGGTAAGCCAGAGTAGGTAACTGATGTTTATCCATATCAACCGAATTGGGGTTCCTTCCACTGATTAGGATCTGAAAATTGGAAAGCCGGGTTAAACCCTCATGCATTCGGCTCTCCAAAGTTGTTCTTGAGATGAAATAATAAAGGATACCTGAACGATTGATTGATGATTATTCTTTGCAAATCCTGGACTGCTCCATTCCAAGAACCCCTTGTGTTTTTCTCTTATTTCCTTTGGGATGATCGTCTGTTCAGCTACTCTCTCTATTCGATTCATCATATCTTCAAATAAATTCTAAAGAGAAAAAGAAGAGCCGAAGCAGATCCCAATTGCCCAACTAATTAATTAATATCAATTTCCTTGTAAATTGATGTAACCGAAGTGCAAAAACTTACCTTAACAGAGGACCATTCTTGTGCAAAAGCAGAGCCATGAACGTGGACATCTGTGGCAAAATAGGCAGCAGGAGCCCTGAGTTCCAAGTTGAATTTTTTGCAGAAAGGTACCCATTTTTTTGCAAAGTCAGAGGCTTCCAAAAGAGCATAAAGAGTTATCCATGAACCTCCATCATCCGAAAGGTAAATGCTCAGCTTTTCTGAGGGATAATTATATGCCATGGCAGACAAAACTGTGTTAATCACCATTGCCGGTGGCTCAATTGTGGGATGGGATCTGCTGTGCATACAAAAATATCAACTCCTGGCAGTCTCTCCTCGAATCTGTATTATTTGAAACCTTGTTAAAAAAGTTACTAAATAAGGAAAAGTTAAAGAACTGCAGAGAGATTGGAAGTAGAAAGATTTGAAGGATAACCTCAGTGAAAGCCTGTCCTTGAATGGGAACCGGTGAACTATGTTGAACCGAACTGGCTGAGTACACAACCAGTACAAACCAAACAAGATTTCAGAAAAGAACAGTCCAATCCAAACAAATCTTCCGGGCTCCCATGTTCTGGGAATATGTATCAGCCTGTAAATCCATATGAAAACCAAACCCGAGAAAACTGTTGCAGCAAAAAATGCATAAGGAACTCTGGGTTTAACTGTTCTTGTCTCGAACAAAGGAGGAAAAGCTCCTCCTTCTCCTGCCATTCCATTTTCATTCGTTGTTTTCTTGCTCTCCATCTCCCAAAGAACTCGTTCCAGTTCCAGCTGCAAGAGTACATCACTACTTTTAACTATATAAATAAATGATAGGATAAATCTTTTTCTTTTCTTTTTTTTTTCTTTCTTGGAGAATCCCACACATGACATGAATCATGATGAATATAATTGTATTTGTACTTGTGGGACAAGGAAATTTGTGAGATGCAAATAATTTTTTCATCCTCCCAATCTTTGTCTTTTGACTGTCTTTCAAATTAATGGACATTCTTCCAGATTTCAATTTCCTTCGATAATTGAAATTAAATATTTTCAGATGATAGGACATTTTTTGAATGTGAGTCATGACAGTATACACATACAGTATGTGGGTTAAATTATTTCATAAACGTGATGAGCCTATTTAGGTTCTGTTTGATCCATATCAAAAAAACTGGATTCTAATAATATACATAAGATAATATGTTAAATTTCTGCAATATTATTCGTCCGTTCATAATTTATATAAATATATATTTATATATATATA
>JAOXNR010000022.1:18479913-18522281 GCA_028571225.1 Parsonsia alboflavescens
TTAAAAATCATATATATATATATATATATATATATATATATATATATATATATATATGTTTTATGTATAGCTGTAAAATATGAAATAATTCATCAAATAGTTAATAATAACTATCTTTATTTTTCAAGTGTATAAACATATCGTTTCAATTTCTGTTCATCTCCATCTCTGAATTGTTTTTTTATTCAATTTCCACGTTTGATGTAATAACTAGGTAAACTTTATGTGCTTTGCATGGATCTTTGTTTAATGAATGCAAAGAATACATCGAGAAATATGAGAAGATGGAAAGTTGAACAATTAGGTTTGAGGATAAATTATATTATATTATAAAAATAAAAAAAAAGGAGAAACCTCTCTTCTCCTCCGTCTCTCTCTTCACCTCTACATATCTCTCAACTCCCTTGCTTCCTTCACTGTCCTTTGGAAAGATTGTAGCACCCGCTTTTGTCGATGCTTCGATCTTAGTCATATGTTCCTTTATTTGCTTTATTTTATTTAGGTATCCCCTATGTTTGTCAACAAATTAAAAAAGTTTTCTCTATTGGAGTTTTTCTTCGAAATCCAAAACATATTGACATTTTTTCATGCATATCCTTTCAAATCTTTACTTTATTCTAAATTTCCAAAGGAATTTCATTGATACCTGGAACATATTTGGCCCCTTCTCAATTTCTCATCTCGTTTTTAGGTGACTTTCGAAACCATGATACTCCCAAAGTCTTGGAGGAAACTGTCAATGGATTGAGATGGAATCGAGAATCCTTTTGTCGGTATAGGTATGACTTGCAGGCAATGGAGTGGCTCTTTGAGGAAAGCATTTTTGTGTTCGTTTTATCTTTCTTTGATTTGTATTTAGCCCACTGTTAGGGATGTGGTGGTTTGTTTTTAGCTGAAGGTATGGTTTTTTCTTTATTACCGGAACTTTGTCCCATTTGTGTAATGTTTGGAAAATGAAAAGTTTTAATTGGCAAAATAAATAAATAGAATTATAAAGAGACAATATACTTTTATGGGAAGGTGAAAAAAATTGAAGGATCAATATAATTGACTAATTTTAAATTTTAAATTATAGGGAAAAAATAAAATACTTGTATATGTGGCCTTTGGAGAATTCATAGAATAATTAAAATTTGAAATTTTCTAAAGTTTTGGAGTTTTATTAATAATAAATTAACAGATAGACTGTTATTATAGATTTGAAGTGACATAAAAGTACAAGATGATTGAACATCCAAAAATATTTAAATATTTATTAAAAGATCTTATTAATTTGAATTGTAAAATTTTATTATACAAGTAAAAAAAAAATCTACTTTTTATTTTTTAAAAAATATATTATAGTGAATCAAAATTAATATAGCAAGATTGTATAGAAAAAGCTACCTAGAGAGCTCCAGGTCTTCTAGTACATTTTTGTTATGATAATTTCTAATACACCAATGAAAATTATATATGTATCCTAAAAGATCATATATCCTTAGAATTTAGTTTATATTTTTAGAATTTAATTAATAAAATATATTTACAAAAATAATTAAAAGACAAATGTAAAATTTTTATTAGTATACTAGAAAATGTCACATAAACATGAAAAGTGTACTAGAAGATCCATAGCCCACCTAAAAATAGCCGGAGTTTGGCATGAAGCCCAACATAGTTTAAAAAAATATACATATTAAATTACATAAAAGGTAGTTGATAACTTATAAGGATAGAGTTATTTTTGTTGAGTTTTTAGTCTTTTGTGTAGATTTAGTTAGTTTAAAAATAGAAAATAAATTCTTGTTAAGTGTAAATTTATTTATTTTTTATCTTATTTTTGTGTTTTTGTGTTTATTAGGTAATCTCTTCAATGGATGAAATAATAGATCAAGGGCAAAATTATAGAGAAGATTGAAAAAATTTTGGAGTTGAAAAGTGCTTAACAATGTCTAGATAGAGTGCATTCTTGCCTAGGCAAAACTGTTTCTGCCTAGGTAAAGAGAAAAAGTCAACTAATCAAAATGACTTTGTTAGATTAATCAAAATTATTATCTTATTAAGGAGAGAGAAATGTTTAAAGGAGGGAAAAAGTAAAAAGAACGTAAGTTTAAGAATTCAAAATAAGGGAAAAGGGGATAATTGTTAGAGAAAGGTGAAAAAAGGGAAAAGATGCCAGTACCAGAGTTTGATCTACAGAAAACAAAAGGCTAGAGATTGGAACATGAAAACTGAATGAGAATACAAGAGAAGATATTCTTACTTAGAATTTCCTTTTCTTTAATATCTTTTTAATTCTTGTATCAGTAATATGGTCAGTTTTTGTTATTGTTAATTTTATGACTATGTTGAACTAAATATTTTTCTAGGGCATTAATTAGATTTAACTGAGTTATTCCTTAAAGTTTAATAACTTATGCAATTGTGATTGTTTATATCAAGTTGTATTTAATGCTTTTCATAGCTTGATCAACTATGAAACTGAAATTAGGTGAAACTTGGGAAATGGAGCCTAAATTAGACCTTATTGATGTAATTTATGATTAACAAGAATTGTTAATTTGTATTTAGGATAAGAATATACCTAAACACCCTAGGTAACCAAATTAGGGTTGGATTTTTAATGTTATTGTTAAAACTTCAATTTATTATAGGAATATAGGAAATTGGTCTCAATAATTAGATTCACTATTGATCCGCAAGAATTATTTGGAACCAAGGATTAATAGTTACGCATGAATAATTAATTGAATAGGTACACTTATTAATGATAACATTGGGAAAAATCAATGACTTAAAATTCATCTCATTGGTTATTTGTATTTGATTTGTTCTATTTTTTCATTTAATTTAGTAGTTCAGGTAAAAATCTATCAAAACTCACCATTTTATTTCACTACATGAATTAGGAATTTACAATAGTATTTAGATACTTTAATTGCTTAAATTAAGTCCTCAAAGTCAAGAGAATGATAATTTTTATACTACTTGAACAGTACGTGCACTTGCATGTCTAAATTCCGAAACATTAGTTTACCTAAATCTCCTACGGAAATAAATAACTATAACAAATTTCAACTATAAAATACTACAAGTTATAATTATGTATTTTTAAAAACCTACTATTCTAATTATCTGGTTGCAATATTGGATATACCTTTGCCCAAATAATCACACTCTTCATGTTTGACCTCCATTTGCTTTTGCTATATTTTGTATCACGTTCTAGATTCTAAACCAATTTGATATGCACATAAAATCTTCCCATATATGTGTGACTTCTTTTTTCATGCATCGAACCTTCGCCATTTTCACTAAATGTACTATTAGACCTATGATGTCAAAACATCTCAGGCCAACAATGATAAAGCAGAATAATGAACTTTATTCGTCTTCCACCATCATAAAATGTCATAACCATTACGAGATCTTCATTCTCTGCATGTACTGGTGCAATAGTGTTGCAGATACTTTACTTGTTTAACCCCCGCTTTACGAAGATGATGACTGTCTAACCTCATTCTACCTGAAAATGACGTAATTAGGGGTTAAACTTTCCCAAAGAAGATGGCGATTATGTACTGGATTTTGGAAAAGTAATAGTTATTGAAGCTGGTGTTTGAGGTCCATAAGATGCAAATAACATCTGTTGTCGACGCTTTTGTCTTCATCCCCTTTGCTAGGGAGTTGAATATTAAATGGAATAAGAGATAATTTGGGAAAAGGAGAAAATTAAGAGAGAAATGATTAAGAAATACAAAACAGTTTCGGAGTTAGAGAGTTGTAACTGATGAGTTGATGATTTTAAAAGTTATGAAAGGTTTTAAATGGGGTATTTTTTCTGATCGAATCGGTTGATTGATCAGAAAGCATCGAGAACCATTAAGAAATATTTGAAATCGATCGACCCCAATTCCATCTCTCTTGAGAAGTTTTGACTTTGTGAGATTAGAGTAGTGAGTATTAAAGAAAAAGATTAGATTTTGCTATTGTTGAAAGGGCTTTTATTTGATTACATAGTTTGAGCCAAAATACAATTCAGTCCAAATGTATTTTTTTAAGCCATAAAGGTCTCTCAAACTTTTATCCAGAAGTATCCAAACCACCACTTGAGGATTACTTCCAAGGAGGAACAAAGCAAGTGCATGGCATCAAGTGTTTGAGGGTTAATTTCGTCATTTTGCTATTCTGAGAAGACACGGACGGTGTTATGCCCTTAGCCGGAGACACAGGAACCGGAGGCGTTGTTATGCTATTTTGGGAAGACACGGGTGTTATACCCTTAGCCGGCACCGACACTGGCGACGCTGTTGGGTTATTATGAGAAGACCCGAGTGTTACACCATTAGTAGGGGGTCCAGATACTGATGGCATGGTTTGTCTATTATGATAAGACTTGCCAATTATTCCATTAGCAGACCCTGCCGGCGTTTTTGGGCTATCATGCGAAGACCCGCCGGGTTTTATGCCGTTAGCTGGAGGCACAGACATTGGAGGCGTTGTTGGGGTATTTTGGGAAGACCCGGGTGTTATCCATAGGATGAGTTTTGCAGTGCAGTTGAAAATTTTTGTGATACATAGCTTCATCCAAAAGTATTATCTGATGAAGTTTATTCTAGTATTGTTGGTTTTCAAGTACCGCAGCAACAAAACAGACAAGGTTGCACACCATGTGTTTGAGAATAATAATGAGGATCATATGAAGCATACCAATGAAGCTCATCAGGAGCTCCCGAAGGAGGAATTGAACAGGAGATATTACTTAGTACCATATCATTTTCCAATCTGATCATCATAGCAGGTTTATCAAATGTAACTTTTCATCAGCTTGATGTTCTATACAAAGAAAACATCAAATCTTTAGCCAAGTTCATAGCAATAGAATTTGGAAGACACAACATTTTGGTAAGAACATTAAATTTTGCCTAAAAATTTAGATTGAAGATTTATCATATAGTTAGGGTGTTTATCGGTTCGATTTGAATTGAATGTGTCCATCCATCCAATCGAATCGATTAAATCAGTTGGAAATAAAAAGCCATCCAATTCATCCAATATTTTAACTATCATCCAAACCTATTGGATTGGATCGGTTTGGTTCGATTTGATTTATATATAAAAAAAATTAGTATATAATAAATCTATTTATTATTTAATATACAATTTATAATTATAATTATTATTAAAAATAAATTTTATTATTTAATATTTAACAATTATTTAATATTTTATTTATTTTTATATTATATTTATATTAAATATATAATAAATAATAATATAAATATAAAAAGTAATCAGTTCGGATGGAATCGGTTTTTCATCATCCACATCCAACAATCGAACCAATTTAATCGATTGAAACAAAAAAATCACCCAATCAATCCAATTAAATAATTGGATGTAACGGTTTTGATTGGATCGAATTAGATTAGATCGGTTGGAATTGAATTAGTTTGAATTTGAACACAACAAAAACTTCTGAGGCCCTGTTCTCAGTTCCTAGAGTTCTTTCTTTTAAAAAGCAGAAAAAAATTGCATTTGAAAAAGGTTGATTCGAAATTAATATAATATCTTTAGTATTTACTACTAATAGCATCAATAAACAAAAATCTTAAGAAAAACAACTCCTAGGTAGCTTTTCCAAAAATAGCTTTTTGTGAGCAAAAGGCATAAATGAAAAAAAAAATGAGAATGGCTCAGACTAGATTTTAGTTAATAAAAATAAATAAATAAATAAAACTTTGTTAAGAATCAAATTTATGATTATTTATAATTTTTACAATTATTCAATGTTCAGTATAAATAAATATTTGATAATATAAATATATCACATTTTATATTTGATAATTTTAAATTGTAATTGGATCTTATGCACATCGACCGGGCATTGTATGGATGTTACACTAGATTAACTAATAGAAACAATTTCTTACGCATATTTATAGCTACTTTACTACTAATTCAATATGTTTCATGCGCATTTATTATGAAAATATTTTCTATCCAAATTGTTTCTACTATTTGTTTAAGGATTGGAATACTTCATCACTATTTTTTGCATTATCAAAAGAACTAGTAAAAAGATTATTTAAAATTGGCCTTTTCATCAAAATGGTCCCACATATTTGGACCAAAACATTGTTGGATCCCTTATATTTTTTTTCAACCATTAAGGCTTTATATCAATTTACGGATAGTCATAATAGTCCACACCACCTAATTCCGACCATTTTCATGGTGACACCGATCACATGACAAACTTATACACCAAATCCATTTTCACGGTGGTGCCGTAACCATGGTTTCAAGTATTGCAGACTTGGGATTAACCATGATTGGTCCTTTCTCACGGCGTTCAAGCTCATCGAGTCTGAAAGTGATCAATCTATCCCAATTTCCACCGTCAAATAGAACCCCAGCCTTGCCATCAGTGATTCCCTGGACAATGCCGCAGTACATGTAAAATGGATTGTTATGATTCTTGACAATCACATTTATGCCCGGCAGCAGCATTGGCAATTCAAGTGGTTTTGGCTTCTTCACGGGTTTACTATATAAGTTTTACGGGCTTGCTGTATAAGTTTGTCATGTGATCGACACCGCTATGAAAATGGTCAGAATTGGATGGTCTGGATTATTATGGCTACCAGTAAATTAATATGGGATCTTAATGGACAAAAAAAAACATAAGGGACCTAACAATGTTTTGATTCAAATATATGGGACTATTTTGATAAAAAACCCTTTAAAATTCTAAGTTTCACAGCATGTAGCGAAAATAAGTCTTGTAATATAACTAGCTTTATAAGGGAATTCAGATAGTTTAAAACCTTTGATTCTTTTTTTAAATAATTCAATCATTATTTATCCAATGACAAGCAATACACAAAAAACAAATTATATACTATTTCTCATGAATCAAAGTAAAAGCAAAATCACAATTAAGAGAATCAAAAGTTATAAAAATAATTTATTTCATATTTTCATAATATTTAAAAATTATCTATTTAGGAATCTTATTTAATTGCGGTTGTATGCGCATACCAACCATTCTTTGCCAATAAAGAATGTTGCTACACCAAAACTTCAATTATCTAAAATTGCCCAAATAATCATTTTTTTCTCCAACAAAGTTTTTATTATATCTAAAATTACCAACTACTCTCATTCCAATTATTCTAATTTGTTGTTGTTTTTTGTAAATATTTCCAAAAGGTCATGCATTCATTTTTTTAATGTCTTGTTAAGATTCTCATCCTACCTTCAATTATATGAGTATATGATTTCAACACAACTTATATAAAAGTTGTTGTACTTTTTTTCAGAGTCTTCTCAAACAATTTTGGCTGAATTACTAATTTCCTACCTAAACTTTAGGTCATTGTTTAATTCTCAAATATATATATTTTTTTTCCGATCAATTTCATACCCAATCATTTTATGGGTGATCAAAATCCTACCTACCCCTAAAATCCTAAGTTAATTCTCCATGTAAAAGGCACATGTCATAATTCTTTGAGAGCAATTTCATCTCTTCATCACATGCCCAATGAAAATATCAAAATTTTCCAAAAATTAGTTGCGGCTCACTTTTCCCACCTTCTCCCACCTCTAGAAATTACAGATTCAAAAGCCGATGCATATTTGACTTTTCAGAATTACAATATATATGAGTCTCACTACATTTAATATCTAACGTAAGAAAAAAGCCTATTGCACAAGCTTTCTTCTCATCTCCAGATGCCTCTTTTCTTGACTAATGAGGTACTCTATTAGAACAAGCTTCGTCTTATCCTTCACGCCTGTGGTGTCGAGAAAGGCTTTTGAATCCCTCTCCTTATCCTTGAATAGCAATTTTTGATCCTGGTGGTGTAATCCCGTTAGACCAGATAACATCTAAAAAATAAGAACGAACCGCAAAGGAATAGGAATTACCAAAGGTAGGTTGCGAGCTGATGTTAATTTCATGGTAAATGGAGCAATGCTTGACCCTGACCTGGACCCGGATAGTGGGAGGAGGGGACAATTTTGATCCGAATCAGTTCGATTTTGTATCAGCATTCCACCTGGCTTCATCTCCCAATTCTTATCAACGCCGCCTCCATCGATAGTTGGAGCAGTATTTTTTCGGGGATGGAAGTTCCAAGCCCATACCAGTCGTTTTAGTAGTCCTCATACACATCATCCTTGATTTCCCCAGCTACCGAAGAAATATCCAAACAATTAACTTACCTGATGGCTAAATAACGGTGACGATTAGATCAAAATGGCATTATAGTCCAAAATCCCCTCAACATTACAGGAATCCAATCAATATTTCTAACGCTGGGGAATAAAAGGAAACTAAATCCCTTACTGGGAGATCGGGAGGAAGAAAGGAAAAGAAAATTGACTCCAAAAAGAAGGGAAAAAAATGCTGGACTTTGCATAGGGTTAAGAGATGAAATTGCTCTTAAAGAATTGTGGCATATGCATTTCACTTGTAGAATTAACGTTAGATAGGATTTTGGTCACCCGTAAAATAATTGTGCATGAAATTAGTCGAAAAAAAATATTGTTTGAGAATTAAACAATGATCCAAAGTTTGGATAGGAAATCGATAATTTAACCAATAATTTTTGTACTTGTATTTTTTCCATTTATCCGATTTAGCTCTATTGGTAGAAGAAAATAGTCTTTCACCTAAATCAGTATTAGTATGCACATCGTTTCCTACATGAATTTTTTCACTTGTTATGCCTTTAAAAAGAGACAAAAACCTTAACAAAACAATGTTTCAAAATTCTCTCTATGGTGCCTCGTTCATGGAAAACATAGTGTAGTTGCCACATATGAAACCCTCACTCTCTCTTATTATAGCAATTACTAGTTTTCTACCCACCCATCAACGAGGACATGATTTGCGATTAACTATCTAATCTAATAAACAAAATAAAAAAATAAAATTGCTTTTAACTTTCCAATTCAAATGGAAACTTCTTCAATGACTTGAATTTGGAAACAATACTTTACAACAAATCAAAATGGAAAATGATTAAAATTAAAACAATGTATGTAATAAAGATAAATGAAATAAAGAATGAAAAACCTTAATAAATGATGTAATTTAGATTTTTAGATTCATTCAAAACCGATTTCTAATTTACATTCTACGAAACACTATAGATCAATTTTAAGACAACACTTACCTTAATAAAAATTTTGTAACGAAAAAATAAAAAATAAAAAATAACTAATAGAGTAGCTATACAAACAATTTCTATTAAGAAGATCTAAATTTTCATAATAAATCCATCGAAAAAACAAAATGCTAATGAAGTTTGTCTAACCCATGTTAATTCAACCAAAAATCTCAATTATATTCCATTTTTTTTAAAAAAAATGTCATAATTAGATTACCTGATCTTCGTATCAGAAGAAATTGAATATCATGCATGTACCAATAGAAAGTAGATGGACCTTACAAATTCTTTATCGTGTGCTCTCACATGCTGTCGATATGATTCAGTCAGTTGCATATCCTACTGTGGAGTGATTGTGGCTGTCGACACAAATCAAGGAGCTAAAAGAAAAACGATGATAATTGAATGACGCAAACATATGATGTGTGAAGGTATTTAAAAATGTTCAAGAAAATAAAGTTAGGGATATTCTACCGCATCCTCTATACCAATAATATATATTACCAAAATTTTGTATATCTTTTTACGATTTTATTAATAAAATATATCTGATCCACCCTGTGACCAGGTACAGCATGCTGCATATTAAGCTAATCTAACACGTAAGGCTACAATCGAATACGAAACTTCCCAAAATGAAAATAACTATTCAATATATTAATCCTCAAAACAAGAAGATTACAATCCCAAAAGTATATTGAAATATCAAAAGAATCCTAATTCCATAAAAGTAAACATTAAAAACAACGTAAAGTTCCAAATGCTAAACTACCTCTAAACAAAAGCTAATTATTCCAACGATCAAACAGAAATCCTCAATATCAAAATCTTGAACTAAAAAGATCCTTGCAAAAACATGCATAAAAACTATAATGAGCGAACACTTGCCCAATAAGCAATTTCTGGCCTTTCTCATTTAATGATAGGTTTATTTCAATCAGTATACATAATATACACACAAGCATACTTTTCAAAATAACAATTTAATATGATTCGAATCACACTTAGGATGGCAACCCAATAACAAACTCATTTCCAATACATAACATGCTCAAATTGTCTCAAAGTAGGAATTAATATTGGATATCCATCCTAACTTTTCTCCAATTAGAAGGGTCATAAGTATATGTACATAATCAATCTATTCACCGATCAAATTGGTGCCTCGAGAACTAGTTCCCTATGATATACCATGATAAATAAGAGCCCAAAACCAAGCATTCATAATTCCCTATGGTATACCTTCACGCATGCAATTACAAAATTTTCAAAATTTGCCATAACAAAGAAAACAAGATTATTCAAAATATATTCATGCCCATCATTTAACATAAAACACTTTTATCAAATCCTATAATTTCAAAGTAACCTTATCAAACTTAAATCTTAGCGCAAAAGAAATTATAAGAAATCAAATACTAAATATAAAAAAATAAAATAAAAAATACTACTTTACTATTTAAGTAAATTAAATAAAAAATTATAATATTTAAAATAATTTCCAATAATAATAATAACAATAGTAATAATAATTAAATAAAATAAAAATAAACTAAATACAATATATATATATATATTTATAGTTTCAAAACTAATTGTATAGATTCGAAAATTAGTGAAAATAAATAATAAACAAAACATAAAATAAAATAATAATAATAATAATATGTAGTACTTCATGCAGTAATGATCGGCAATAGCGGTCGGTGACAATTCCGCCTACGTACTGGAGAACTGATCGGTGCCGAATCCAACAACCCGTTTGTTTTTTTTCAACAAAGCCGCACGGAATCCAAAACAATATGGTTTATCCATAATCAAAATCGGACAGTACCAACCATTCAAAAATCCAATTTTTACGGTGTTCATGAAAATCGTTTTGAAGCTTCATATTAAGAAAACTTAAATTAAACACAGAAATAATCTTAAAAATAAATATTCATAATCCTAATTCTCAAAAATCTAATATACCGAAATAATTTTAAAAGAAAATTAAAGAGTCTAAAAGAAGTGTTAAGAACTTACTGTCACGACAGGGCTAAATATTACATTCAATCTTATTCTTAGCCCTTTCTCTTACAGAAAGCCCTAAAACTAACGACAGAAGAAGTTATCTGGAAAAATCTCTTTAAATATGATAAGAATTAATTAAAATTACTTCGTAGTCCAAAAACTTTTCAGGAACTCCATAAAACCCCAAAACATTCTTATGGCAATATGAGACCCACAACTTCTCGAATTATCAAAATTAAGCCCTTGGACTTGGGTCAGGAATATCATAATATCTGCCAAAAAAGAGTCTATTTATTATTGACGGTGTAGTAGATGGTATAAAAAATATAGTAGAAAAAAAAACAAAGAGACTAAAAATGCTAGGAAAAAAAAAGTTGATTAGAAAATCTCAAACAAAGTAAATGAATAGCATAAAAAATTTAAGAAAGGGAGAAGAAAAAAACAATAAAAAACAAAATAACCTA
Organism: Parsonsia alboflavescens; assembly: GCA_028571225.1. NCBI lineage: Eukaryota > Viridiplantae > Streptophyta > Magnoliopsida > Gentianales > Apocynaceae > Parsonsia > Parsonsia alboflavescens. The sequence goes on from JAOXNR010000022.1 coordinate 18,491,555, forward strand.
AAGTAAATTAACTAAACAAAGAGGTTTAAAACCCTTTTTAAAAAATCAAGGCACAAAATTAATAACACATTAAGAAGAAATTGAATTTTTTTAAAATATCTTAAACAAATTAACTGCACAAAGACATGAAAAAAAATATATTAAGATACAAAATTAATACATTAAAAAAAACTGAATTGCCTTAAAACTTCTAAAAAGAGACAAGATTAAAAAATTTGAGAGAAAAAATTGAGTTCAACAAACTTTAAAGCATTAACACACGCAAAATTAATACGATAAAAAAAAAACTAAACTATGAAAAAAAAAAATTGCAGAAAAGAAGAAGAAAAAAACCCATAGAAAAGAAACTAAACAAAACTAAAGAAAAAAAAAGAGAAAGAGCAGAGAGAAATGGAAAGAAAACTATCGACTAAAATATGACCTAATGATTAATAGTTATTTATAAATTTATTTTAAGTAAAAAAATTATTTTTGAAATAATTAAATTAATAGATCTACAATTTGACCAAAACATGATCTAATGTTAAAATATAGTTTACAATTTTTGTTAAAATTTTGTTTAATTTTATCCAATTGTGTAATTAAAGAGTTTCATGTGAATGATTTAAGATATATCAAGGGTTGAATGAGTTTAAATAAAAATTCAAGGGCTTAATAGGCTATTATGTTAAGTTGAAGGGTTTAATAAGATAAAATAAAAGTCTAAGGGCTTAATAGGGTTGTTGTTATAAGGGCTTAATAATATAGTGAGCCAAAAAAGGTCATAAAAACACCTATACTAAACTAAAGTAAATAACGCGGGGGGGGGGCGGGAACACAGAAGAGAGTAAGAGAGAAGCAGAAAACAATTTAAAAAATAAATAATAATAATAATTGTAGTAGAGGAGAAAAGAATACTCAATCCATCACTAAATATAGGTCATTTAAACTAACTTTTCTTGTCATTAATTATAAGTCATTATTGTTAGTTAATTAGTTTTTTAAATATGTTTTTTTTATATTACCCTTCTCACTTTCTTTTCTCTTTTTCTTACATATTATTGTTAGTTTGATTATCATATAAATAAGAGTATTTTAAGGAAAAAAATATTAACTTAATTTTTTTAAAATGACGATTAGTGACTTATATTTAGTGTCAGGTTCTAAAAATTTAGAACCGAAAGTGTGAGAGACAACGAAACAACTTTTTAAGGAAATGGGAGAAGGAGTTCTTGTATATTTCTCCTATTATGATATTACAGTCATTATTATTTATATTATTTAATTTAATATTACTTCTACCCCGAAATTGAATATCTACATTTCTATTTTAAACTATTCAGAAATAAATGTTCCATTTTCTAAAATAGTTAAAAATTTCTTAAGAATATGATATTATTACGTGTAAAATGAATTAAATTAACTAATTTTCTTAATATCTGTACAAGTCAAAATGAGGGAGTATATTATAATCAAAATTAACAGAAAACTTAATTAAACCAATAACATGTCAATATATTTTATTAACTAATCCACATGTCAATATTTCTAAAAGTCACTCATAGGAACATTGCCCATGTGGCTGCCTGAGTGGCATGTTTATTGTCACCTTTTAATCCATCTATCTATACATATATATTAAAGAAGAATGTATTAATCAGGAAATCCACCAAGTGTCGAGACGAGGAGTTGTCATGTAGATTATACTTAAGAAAATATTTATTATTTCTAAAAATTAATAAAATGCATGGATTGCAATATAATTATAGGAAAAAAATAGTATTTGATAACATTTTAATAAATATCTAACTAATCTTCTACTCAATCCCAAGTCTTCAAAATTACCCATATAAATAAAATAAAATAATAATTTACTATAATAATATAATTAATTATTAAATATGTTTGAAACTTATATTAAAAAAAATAATGGCATGCATAAATAAAATAATTTAATAAATAGAAAATTTAATTATCATTTGGATAAAATAAATTAAATCTCAACGGAAATTAAAAAAAAAAAAATCTTCATACTCATCTTTGACTGAAATAAATATTTAATAAATTCAAAAGTAATTATCATCTAAATAAAATAAATTAGATGTGAAGGGGTATTATAAATAAAAAATCTTCATACTCATCCTTGAGTAATATAATGATATTAAAAATATTATCGTCATCTCTTTCAACACATTTTTTTAAAAAAAATTTTATTCAATATCAAAAGTTATACATAAGAAAATTTGACAGTATATACCTGAAATTCTGCAAAGTGTCAACAGCATAAAATTTCAAGACATATTGCATTAAGAACTAATTAAAATTAGGTATAAATAAAATAACTTTGTAACATATTCAAAAAAAATATATCTGGAAAAAAATAAATTAAATATCAATGGGTTATTAAGAAAAAACTATTCGTATCCATCAAATTATTGGTTTAATGATAATAATATTTTAATACGAGAAGTATTTAAATGTTTTAATTTAAAAGAATAAAACTATATTCCACTTATTAAGATGAATAATATTATGAGTTAAAATTGACACGTAATATATTTTATAACAAATCATGAGTTAAAATATTATGCAATGATATTTTAATAATTTTTTGAGGTTTATTTAATTAAATTATATGTTATTTTATAACTAATTTTTTTCAAGTATCTAAACCCTATAAATGTATATAAAACTTAGTAAAACTAACATCAAATAAAAAATAAATAGAATTTAGCAAAAAAAGGAAGAAAAAAAAAGGGATTGAATGCAGATGTCTAATAAGTACTTTAGTTTTTAAGTATAAGAAGTGAAAATAACCGTATCAAATCAACACGATCCAGTTTAAAGGAAGAAATTTTAAATTTCTCTTAATTTTTTTTATTCATTCGAAAGTATTTTTTATTTCATAAAAAATTAGTTTTCACTTTTTTATTTTAAGAAAAATTAAAATGAGCATCGAGTGAAAAGTGAATATCTTATAAAGATTTGATTAGTTTTAAACTTTTTTTTTTCTTTTGAATAAACATTTATCCATTTGAGTAGATATGAATATGCCCTCTGAAAAATGGTTAATGTAGAGTAATGGGTTAAACTAATTGGGCCGGTCCATTGATTGATTATCCAGTGCGGTAAATAAAACAAAACACGCATGTTGTACTACCTAATCGTCATGGAGACAGAGACAACAAAAAAGCGAAATTAGTCCCCACGTGTGATAGATGGGGACACAAAGACCGTGAAGTCGTGGAGACAGGAGACCACTGGGTCCCACCCCATTGAATGCGATCCGTGTTTTTTCTCTTGCTTTTTCTGGGACAGCTCTCCTACTCCTTCCCCGTTCGATTAGAGGTTGTAAATTACTAAAATTAAAGTTTACAGTAATATCGATTTGAACTAGGGATTAAGCGTTATTTAAGCTTCACAATCGAATTACTTTATCATTCCATTGGATTGTACATTTTTCTTTCCAAGAGTAAGATTCTTTTAACAATTTTTTCCTTGCTTGAATGACCATTTATTTTACTATTAATTATTTCATTTCTTTTTTTTTCAATCATGTCTAGATCAGTATATAAAATTTAACTCGTATTTTTCTATATTTGGATCTCTCGCCCTTTATTAATAATTCATAGTGTACAGAAAATAAAATGTAATTTTTTTTTATCTAATAAATATCTATAACACATTCACGTAGGGGAAGAAATGAAAGCAATACTTTTGAAAATTACTCCAAGTTACTAGTGTATATTATTATTAATTAGTACCTAGAGTTATTAGAATGGGTCGGGTCATTTGGGCCTTACCCGATCCTATTTCATATTTTTTAAAGGGTTGGGTTTTAAAAATAAGACTCCTATTGCAACAAGGATTTTTTAATCAGACCTTTACGGATCAAGGATTAATAAGGGTTTAGAAAGGCCCGCCTCGATCCTTCCCTTGGGGCCAAGAAATTTAAAATATATATATTTTTTAATTTTTATTACCTATTTTATAGGATTCGATTGTCTTATATTTGACTTATTTTTTCTATTCTTAGACAGAATCTTGATTTATTTTCTTACACACACTTATTGTCTTAGGTTTTTTTTTTTTTTTTAACTGTAATGAGTATTGAATACTGAAATTGAGTTTTTCATTTTATATTTGGTTTGTAAACCATTTTCTATATTTTTCTCTAATTTTCTATTAACTTTTTTTTTTTACTGTTTTAAGCGATTTTTTAAAGTGGTATGGAAATTGAATTATTTTATTTTAAATATTTTTTAAAATTAAAAAACATATATATAAAGTGTCTACCCGACCCAACAATTGGCCTTTATGGGATTGAAGTTAAAATTCTAATGATCCTTAAAAAATGACATCAATCCGTCCCGATCCTTTAAATTTTTTTATCCTTGAATTGGGATCAGGTCGGATCCAATAGGCAGTTCTAATAGTACCTTTGAAAGAAGCTAAATCAAGGGAGACATGCGACGGAAGGAAAAGGAAACAGGGTAATCCTAATCACTTTTGCAGAATTCTATCATCTTGGATCTTCGAAAGAGCAAGCAGGCATTCTAAAGTAGAGTTGGCCCATGAAGATATTTGGGAGGGTCCACGCAGGTTCAAGAGGTTGCAGGAGAAGTTTCAAGGCAATTGGAGATGATCCGAAGAAGTTTGGAAAAGTTTTTGGGGCTGAATCGTAAAACTTAAAAAGTTATAGGAAAGTCAGAATGGGCTCAAATTTGACGGGTAGATCCGTGACTGTCTAGGGAGCAATACTCACTACTATGTTGTGACCTAAGTAGTTTTTTGCCCATCCTGGGTCATCTGGTTAGACTTTTGGGCCTTTTATAAACTTTTGGGATCTTTTTATAATTTTTCCTATTTTCGGTTTAGGGTTTATTTATTACCGTTTTTATTTGTTTTTTCGGTAGACTTTGTTTTTTTGAAGCTTTGAGTTTTCTCATTCAATAAAATTCGATTATCATAGTGTCTCAAAAATATTGTCGTTTTATTATTGATTCGCCCTTTCCTGTAAAAAACTTTCAAGTGAATTTGATTGCAGTTGAGGTTCTATTATCCCACTATTGTTTCTGTTTTGCATCATCACATTCCCATCCCCCGCTTAAAAACATTCCAAAATGGATTCTTCTTATCTTTATTTTGAATGATTTCATTATTTTTTAAATTAATAAAAATTTGATGAAGAAATTTATTATTATATTTAAATTGATCTAAATAAAGCTTTTTCAATAAAATCTACTTGAGCGGAGATGACATGTTCAATTTTGGAAAGCTTAAATATTTTAAAGGAAAAAAAAAAAAAAACAAAACAGTTTCTTAAACTCAACCAAAATTTTGCAGAGTTGCAGAGGATGGGGCGGATATCATGTTTTGTTTTTACTTCTCGTGATTGGGAAACATCAAAACTATTCAAAACCATAACCCATCACATCGCTCTCTCTCTCGCTCTACTTTTGTTTAGTTAGCCTTGGACGGTGCCATTTGCTGACCTGGCAGGCCTATTCTCGCCCTTCTGATTCGTTCATACAAGAAAATTTTCTTTTGATTTTTGTTTTTCAACTTTAATCCGCTTTGAAAACCTCCCTTTCAAAACTCTTACCAGTCTTTACCGCTTGGATTGTTCTGGGTTCACAAACGGTTTGACTGGGTGGCAGATTTTTGATGCATTTTCTTATGTTTTCTATGTTGAAGAGTGGGGTTTGATTTTCTTGGTTTTGGGTTGAGGGGATTTTTCCGTTTTCTCCTTTCGTTGTAAATTCCCGCGTTTGGAATTCTTGGACTTTTCTTGAGGTTGTTTCTGTTGGGCTTAAGAGTGTCGGTATGGGATATTGACTTTTGGAAGGCTGTGAAGATTCCTGAAGTTGATCAAGAATCGTTCTTGTTTCCTTGGCTGTGGTAATGATCCTTTTTGGGTTTTAAAAGTATTTTATGATCTCTAGGGTTTTCCGCCTTTGTTTCTCTTCTCTCTCTAATGATTAGGGCTTCTGAGTGACTGATTATTAGGATTGTCCTTTAAGATCTCTACGTATCAATTTTTCCTTTTTTTTTCTCTCTAGTCACAACTTTTTTTAAATTTTTCTTTTTATTGTTTTAATTTGTTTTTGGTTTTCCAGTTTCAGGTGCCTTTTCTTGCTTTGATGCTATGATGTTTTGCATTGTAGTGGAGACCTTCTTTAATCAACACGTACAAACTCATTGATTGTCCGAGGTGGCGATGTTTCTGTCGAACTTCCCCTCGTTTCTGACAAATGAAAGAATTAGAAGCCGTATGATAGCCCATGATAAGGTTCTATGTGTGACAAAAGAAAATTCAGTTTTCCAAATATATGTAAAATTGTTATCCTGCTATTCTTTATTGATCATATAGCTGGGAGGAAGGATGACTTTGCTTGCTTCCCAACATTTATGTGATATGAGCTCAAAAGTTAGTTTAACAAGTGCTTTTAATTACCTGTTATGCTCATACTTGTCCATTCTCTTGTTCCGACGTCATGTATTTTTTGGAAGAATAGCCGTTCAATTAGTGATTTTCTCGTGGCAAGACACTCTTGTTTTTTTTTTTTCCTAGTTTCCATGGTATTGGTGCATCTTGAAAAGATGCTTTGTGGGTTGCAAGTAATTAAACTTGGCATTCATAAGCAATTAATTAATATTTCTACAGGGTTCAAATTAATACTTTGTCTTCTTTCACTAAGATGATGTATTAACAACATTTTATAAAATGCAACTAACTCCCTTCCTCTGAAAGTCGATATAATCAAACACTTTGGCATTGGTCATTGGAATTTGGAAGAATTTCAAATGAAATGTTGTGTTACTAGATTCAAGAAAATATAGAATTTGGGTTAGTTAAAATTCCAGAATCACTTACTTTGCTGGCTTTTGGTTGTTTTGAAAGCTTGTATTTCGTTGCCTAGGAAGAGAATATTTTGCTCTGTCTTTGCATTTCCGCTCCCTTTGTTTCATGATATATACGGATTACCGTAGCTATCATTCTGTGAATCTGGTTACAGTTTTTTTCATAAGTTAGAGTTGGTTCACAAAAGAAGTATTTGATGGATATTGGGTTCTTGAAGATGAATTCAGAAGAAATGGATACTGATTGCTTTACTATTTTGTGAAACGGATGTCTATCTGATTGAGGTGTTCAAGTAATCAAAATCATTTAATGCTTTGCAAACTTACTCTTTTATGGGGATGTTTGGAGGGCGTGCAAGCTTATTGTTGGAGAGATTTCACTTTTGCATGGTACTATGGTTAGGACAGAATCAATTACTTTAGGTCTGGTTTTTATGTATTTGGTGCAAATTTAATACTGGAAAGCAAATCCAAACATACGGGATATTGACTTAAGATGTTTTTTTTTCTTTTGTCTTTTTTGTGTCAAATGTATAAAGTTCTCCATCTCTGCTGAAGTTTGCTGTCTACTTCTGCATCCCCTTCGTTGTTCTTTTGCATGAAGACTTTCTTACAGTTTTAGATTGTGCTCAGGGTTATCAATTTCCATTTTCCTTTTTGGTTTTGCTTTCAGTTTACGCTAATTCTGCCCCTTGGTTCTTGGTACCGGGATGTGTTCTATGTTTATTTAAACTGGATGACTTCTGTGTTACCCTCAATGAATTGGATTTCCCTAATTACACCGACGAATGAAAAGGGATGTTGTTTTGATAGTTGTCAGTTCACCTGAAAAGTATATGCTTAGTCTGCAGTTCTGTACAATACATCTACTTGTTCTGGCTTCATCCTTCATGTGCAATGTGGATCTCTCAATTCTTTTTATCTCTTGAGCCCAAAATTTGTATGTTCTCCTAGACTTTGCTTTATAACTAATAATTTCTTCCCCTTTTCTAATCTATTGTTTATTTAATATCTCTAAGTTGGTCTTTAGAGTTTTACTTCGGGGCTATAGTGAGAAAATTCTACATTAGTCAGGCTTATGTTTCCTCTCACAAAATTTATGGCCTCCCATACACAAGAAAATTAGGATCTACCCAAATTCTTTTAGGTGGGGTTCAATGAAACCAACTAAGCATAGACATATTCCTTTTAGTGAATTACCCTCTTACAACTTAATTTGAGATGCATTTTTGTGTATTGAGATTGTTTATTTCTTCTTATGCTGTGTACTCCATCTGATAAGAACCTTATGATTTTGTGCTGTTTTTTCCAGGTACTTCAGATAAAACGTACATAAGATGGTTGCAAAAGATCGCCAAAAAACCACAGGATCTCCTAAAGTTGCAGTTGGAGAGGTAGACACCAGTGCACCTTTTCAGTCCGTCAGAGATGCTGTCAGTTTATTTGGCGAGGGTGCTTTTTCTGGGGAAAAGCCGGCCATTAAGAAGGCAAGTCCTCATTCTGCCGAGGTAAGTGTTGCACTTCTTCATTTTCTGTTTTTGAAACTAAAGTTATCTTAGCTCTTCAACTTGAACAATTTATGCCAATCAATGCATATCTTAAGTATGGACATTTATGATTTAGCATGACATGGAGCCTATACGTGGCAGACACGAGGGGTTGAAGTAACGCCTGTTTGAGGATGAGAGAAATAGGAGCATTAAAGATTCACCAATTTGGTTATATCTAAAAATTTCTTTCTATTTAAGTCAGTTGTGGATGTCAAACTCTCGGTAGTATTCTTATCTGGCAAAACTTGAAACTCTTCTTTTGACTCAATCCAAGGATTAAGGATAGTCTTTGACCTTAAGAAGTTATAATATTATCTTTATTATTAACGTGATTTGTAGAAAGACTATGAAATATTTAAATTAAAATTTTGTTCATTTTGGGAATGTGAACATTTGATTTTTTACATTCCAACATAGAAACGTGGACATTCAATTTTGGATAGATGAAGTATTTCAATGGCTCATTGATACTCAGTCCATCCTCATTTCTTTCTTGTTGTAGAAAGTACTGGCAAAGGAGACACGACTTCACTTGGTTCAGAAAGAGCTAATTAAGTTGAAAGACCAATTGAAGAATGCTGAAGTTACCAAGGCCCAAGCACTTTCAGAACTTGAAAAGGCTAAACGAACTGTAAATGATTTGAATGGCAAACTTAAAATGGTTAATGATTCAAAGGATTCTGCAATTGAGGCAACGGAGGCTGCAAGAAATCAAGTGAAGCAAATTGAGGAAGCAGGCAGGTGTAAATCCGACGCAACTGGTGGATCTAGGAGTCAGAATCATGAATCTGAGAGAGAAGAGTATGCAGCTGTAGTTGCTGGACTCAATGCTGCAAAACAAGAACTGAGGAATTATCTGCAGGATCGTGATGCATCAATTGAAGCAAAGGATACAGCAATCAAGCGGGCAGCTGATGCTGAACTGGCTGCAAAAGCAAATATGGACAGAGCTGATGAACTGTGCAAAGAAATATATGCTATAAGGGAGTCAATTGAGCAGGTGAAGCTTGCAATCGTGCAGACACAGGAAGAGGAAGCAACTGTATATTCTGAAAAGGATGTTCAGAGGCAGTCATATAGAGTGAGACTTGAAGAGTCAGCAAAGAAACTGATTGCCCTCAAGAAAGAAATTGATCCTGATGTCACCCAGAATCTGGAGAAAAAGTTGGCTGAAACTACTTTACAAGTTGAACAACTGCAAAAGGAGATGGATAGTGCAAGGACTTCAGATCTCGATTCTGTGAAAACTGTTACAACAGAGCTGGATGATGCCAAGGAATCTCTAACAAAAGTAGCAGAGGAGGAGAGCTCGCTTCGGAGCTTGGTGGAGACACTTAAGCTGGAGCTTGAGAATGTGAAAAAGGAGCATTCTGAGTGGAAGTTGAAGGAAGCAGAAACAGAATCAATTGCTGGGAATCTACATGTCAAGCTCCGAAAAATCAAGTCTGAACTTGAAGTGGCTCTTGAAGAAGAGTCGAAGTCACGAGGAAGATCTGAAGAAATGATCTTCACCCTTCAGCAGATGTCAACAGAGAGTGAGACTGCAAAATGTGAAGCGGAAGAGATGAAGAAGCAGGCTGAAGAGATGAAGAAAGAAGCTGAAGCCACGAGAATTGTGCTAGAAGATGCAGAAGAGAAGCTAAGAGTTGCATTGAAGGAAGCTGAAGAAGCCAAAGGAGCTGAGGCAAGTGCCCTTGAACAGATTAAGGTCCTGTCTGAACGAACGAGTGCTGCTCGTGCCTCAACCTCTGAATCTGGTGCTCAGATCACTATTTCAAGAGATGAATTTGAGTCATTAAGTAGGAAAGTTGAAGAATCTGAAAAGCTGGCAGAAATGAAGGTTGCTGCAGCAGTAGCTCAGGTGGAGGCCGTGAAAGCAAGTGAAAATGAGGCCCTCAAGAAATTAGAGGCAACTCAGAAGGAAATAGATGACATAAGAGCTGCTACTCGTGAGGCCCTGAAAAGGGCAGAAATGGCTGAGGCTGCTAGGAAGGCAGTGGAGGGAGAGCTCAGAAGGTGGCGTGAACGTGAACAGAAAAAAGCAGAAGAAGCAGCAGCGAGGTTTCTTTCAGAAACAGATATGTCCTTCACTTCTTCTCCAGGCAACTATCATCGAATTCAGAAGCAGCAGTACACTACAGAAAAAGTTGTGGAAACACGAAAACTGGAAAAATCAAAGACCTCCGTAACAAAGAAAGTACTCATGCCTAACATCTCAGGCATATTTCATCGAAAGAAAAGCCAAGTCGAGGGTGGTTCTCATTCCCATTCTCATTCTCCTTCTTATCTGCCTGGTGAGGAGCCCATTTACAAGCATGGTTGAAGAAGCTAAGTTTGCACAAAGTATGCATAATTAGTTGAATTTGATTATATTTGAAACAAATTGCAACTTAACCTTGTTATTTCTGGGGATTTTACTTTCTAGCAATGTTACTAATTAGGAACTTTAGCCAAGTTTGATATTTTGATAAAATGCCTGGAATTGCAGTGCAGTGCAGTTTTTGTGCTTCCCTTTCTTTTCGAGTGTGTGCATGTCTTAGCATGCTTTTGTAAAGCTGAGATTTTTATTATACATTTCATAAACTGAAAGATAATTGTGGATAATGCACGTGATTTTCCTTGGAAACAAACGCGCCCTTCGCACTTTTTTAAAATTTCTTTTACTCGTGAAAATAGAAATGTTTTATTAAAAATATAATTAAAAGATGCCAGCTGGTATTTTTGATTGTTTTTCTTCTTTTTTTGAGATCGCCAGCTATTTGTGAGCAGCAACGCAAAGAAGAGCGTACGAACTTTGTTGTTCGGTGCAAGCCCCACTTGTCCGACACCGAACAGAATTTGATGTCTTAAATTTTTTTTCTTTAAGAACTCTCAGACTTACTAATTTCGAATTTACTTTTCTATCCCCCCATTATATTAGAATTTGTTGTGTTAAAGGATTTAGGATCTCTGATTACGTAATTATACAAATTTTTAGATGATTACTATTCCTATTAATATTATCTTATTAATTAATAATATCGCAGACAGAAGTGGTGTCTATGGCATTTCAACCTTATTCTTCCAGGGAATTGCTTTTTCGACTATTTTGATGGAATTTTACTTATTAAGAACAAATCTTCTTGCGGATATAGAATCTAAAACTGTAATAATCCTAAAACATTTTACATAATCCCATATTTATTCCTTATTAATAAATATATTTACTCCTGTCACTTGAAATTGAAGAATTATTATTCACTTTTAATTTGGTGCAAAATAATTTTTTAAATAGGATTATATTGCAAATATCATCCATTTTTAAATAAGAATATTACTTGGGATTTTATTTTTTTAATAAAAATATTATATACATATATAATTTGAATGCAGACAAATTTTAATTTAAAAATATTAATATTTTAATTAATTTATTATAGAATGGAAGTATGGTAATGATCATTGAGAAAAATTAATTCAACGTATATGTAATCCTATTTTTTAGATATAAAAAATTGTTGCATCACAAAGTTTAGTTGTTTAATTTAATGCATGGTAAGAGCTAAGAACAGTCCAGCTGGGATGGAGACGAGAGCCAAGAAATTGGCTCCCTTTTTTTTGAACTATTATAAAAACAAATACTAACACCATTAAGAGGCGGAAGTAAAGTTCCAGCGGTGCCCTTGACTCCAGAGAGACCTTTTTTTGACCAACTCCACAAATTCGAGTCTCCTCCTCTCTTTCTTTTCTTTCTTTCTTTGAGGACAACGTCGAACACTTGTCATGGCGAGTAGCAGAGAAGAGCCTCTTTTGTTCATGAATCCTTCTACTTCTTCTCCCGTTGCAGTTTCGGAGGCTGATAGTTATCTTTTTGATAGCTCTCAGATCGGAAGTGCCTCCGGGAGTTTCCAGAACGAGGGATTCCTTGGTGGTTTTGAAGGCGGCGGTGCTGCTGTTGGAAATATCGATGCGGATTTTGGATTTTCTAGGCCCGATTTTAGGCAGAATTCTGTTGTTGGCACCGTCGAGTTTTATCAGCGTCATGTGTTTTTATGCTACAAGAATCCTCGGGTTTGGCCTCCCCGCATTGAGGCTGCTGAGTTTGATCGCCTGCCTAGACTTCTCTCCGCCGCTCTATGCGCCAGGAAGGCTGATATGAAGAGACAGGTTGGTGGCTTTCTTTCTCTGCTTTTCCTTTCATTTTTCTCTTCGTTTCACCCCTGCTGGCTGAGGCCTTAAATTTGATCTGGATTTAGGCTCTTGAGAAGCTGGTTATGGTATCCTGATGAAAATCTATTTGTTCTAATGGTCTGTGCAAGATTTTGGGTGGATTTTCTAGTATTGGCTAGGGTTTGTTGATTTCACATGTATTAGTTTTCCTTTACCTTTTCATTTTTAATTATGACTATACAAAGGAGCTTATGAAAATAGATATGAGTAAGAAGGAAATGCGTGAGATTGCATTGGTATTCATGGTTACTGCCTTTTGGATTGTATTGGCTATCTGTTTCAAGGATGATGTTTTAGCCAACTTGGGTGACGTTTAAGAACAACGTAGACTTAGGAAGTAATGATTAACCAATACATTTCTTGCTCATTTAGGTGGAATCAGATTTGCAGTTCGTTCACGTGTTTTAGTTAGCTTGGGGGGGGGGGGGGGGGTTAGGAATTTGCCCAGTATTCTAGTTGTGACAAATTGCAGATCCATTGTCATTTTTATTTTTTTCCCCTTGCATTTCCATTCTTCCACTGCTAGTGCGATAGGGCATATTAATATGTGGCATGATTTCTAAACTCAAGATTGCATGTAATGTGGCTTGATGGTTTGGTTACTTGCCTTTTTTCCCGTCTCCCACCATTTTAATGGACTAATTACATGAAAGTAATTGACTAATTTTTCTTCCAAATATGATAAGTGTAGTAAATAATAGATGGGGGCAAAAGCTCCATTCTCTTGTTGCCCAGTTTATTAAAATAATACAAGTTACTGGATCATCCAGATAAGGCTGTACACCGAATGGTCCGTGATCTTGGTCGGTCACTTTCTTCGTTTGGTTGTAGCTATGCTCTAATCTTTTGTTTTTCATTGAATTTGTTTTGTTCAAGACTCGGTTAACAATATGCGAGGGGCATGATGGAACTGAGACGTCAAATGGGGATGTGCTAATCTTTCCAGATATGGTGAGATACAGGTAAAAAAATCTGAGTACTTATAGTTCTTTTTGATGGTCTTTGAAGTATGACTTGCCCATAGCAGATGTAGTTCTTTTTGATGGTCTTTGAAGTATGATTTTCCTATGGCACATTATGAAGTTGATGATGAATGCAGGAGATTGACTCATTTTGATATCGACACATTTGTTGATGATGTCCTTGTGAAGGATGGTGAATGGTCCCCTGGAACTCCTGAACCTCTGAGGGGCTGGTACATTTTTGTATGCTGTCATGGTTCTCGAGATCGGCGATGTGGTTTTTGTGGGCCTGCTCTGGTTAGTAAATTTAGTGAAGAGATTGAATCATGGGGCTTTCAGAATAAGGTGTCCGTCAGTCCATGCTCACATATTGGGGGTCACAAGTATGCTGGGAATGTTATCATATTTGGACCAAATGTTGGGAAAAAAGTTGCTGGTCACTGGTAAGGAAAATGCATCACTTTCCCTCAAATATTTTTAAAAAAAGGGTTTTCCCTTTTCTGAAATTATTAGAAAAAGTCATTAACCATTAACCATTTTGGTTTCAATGTTCAAATAGGTATGGATATGTAACACCAGATGATGTACCTATATTGCTTGAATGCCATATCGGTAAAGGAGAAGTTGTAGATTGCCTATGGAGGTAATTCTGGTTCTGCAGCCTGTGCTTCTACCGCTCTTATTATCTTGAAACCAGCCTTCTTATTATATTTGTAATTATGGTACAATTCAGGAATATTTTTAAACCAGTTGCCTGCTCATTTCATCAAATGCTATTTGTTTGCAACTAAAAAATTACTCTTTGATAATCAAAGCAAGGTCTATAGACATTCTTATGCTACTAGATCCAAGAGAACCTCCTGAGATGTGTGGTTTTCTTTTCATTTTTCTGGGAGTGGGATGTTTCCAGCTTTTCATGAGCTCTATATGGATCAGGTGTGCCTTCTCTGGAAAAAAATATTCTTCATTATATATAAATATATGCACACACTTATTTTGTACACACATTGGAACATTTTTTTTTTCTACACACACTTATTTTCTCCATTATATATAAATATATGCACACACTTACGTTCTACACACATTGGAACATTCGTTTTTCTAAGAAGAGTATGAAATCTCCCCCGCTTTCTTCATTGATGTGTGGAATCTGTCATTACATATCGTGGATGAATTAATATGCTAGAAACTGAATATCATGTCTTACCTCAGGGGACAGATGGGATTATCAGAAGAAGAACAGATACACTCGCAGGAGTTGAGGCGACAACTTAATGGTGATAGTAAGGTGGAAAGAAGCATTGAAGACTTCACACAAACAGATGATAGGGCCTATTTTTGTGAATCTCAAGCCAATGGCACTGGATGTTGCCAAGAAAAGGGAAGCTTCTCGTGTTGCCAGAACAATGAAAAGGGTAAGAGTCCTGATGCACATGAGGCTGCAAAAGCTACGACCGAAAAGAGTAAGAGGCTCAGGAAACAAATTTCTCCACATTCAACTAGCAAAGGGGCTTCCTATCAGAGGGTACGCAATCTACCTACGTGGTTTGAGAGCTGGGAACGTGAAGATACATATGCAGTTCTGGCTGTTATTGCTGCTGCAGCCTCAGTAGCCTTTGCTTATAATTGCTACAAACAGTTGAACTGAATTCTTTAAAGCTGGAGAGTTTACTGGCTGGTTTGAAACTCAAATCAAAGAAGGGGGGAAAAAAAAGGGTTCATTTGCCAACTAACATGTAAAGGCATGAATGCTGCTTGCTTCTTGTAAAGTTTCAGAAAGATCTAGTTTGGATTTGAAGGGGACATGGGCATACCATCATAGGATTTGGACGTAAAGAAAAGAAAATAGTGAATCTGGAATATGGTTTAAGGGGCAATTCAATTAAATGTTTGATTCCCTTGCTGATTGATGTAAATTATGTTCGTAACCAATATGGTTCTAGAAGTAGCATATTGTAAACCTAGTGAACCTGTGAATATCACAATTTACTCCTTGTAAAAAGACATGTTTATAATACTAATCTTCGAGTATGTACTGCTTCTAACAGACCCCAGAAACCGTCCTTCTTAAGAATATCTTCTCGAGTTCTTTCTACCTCTCCGGGTTGCCAATTAGACTCCATTCCTGAAACGGCTTTTCAGAACCCTGAAGATATTTTCAGCCGTCACAGCTTCTGGGGGAGGAGGACGCGGATGCCGGAGGCAATCAACAAGCCTCCAAATGCAATTGCAGATGGGACGGCTCCAGAAGAAGAGAACACCAATCTGGCCAACCAGTCCTCCAGTAAACGTCACAACCGCTAAGGGCTCCATGCTGAGCCATCAGCGTCCACCCCCAGGACTTAAAAATAGTTTCTTTCAACAGATAAAGAGATGGAAATGATAAATGCTGCAAGCGTTTCATGTGTTAAATAACGGACTTTCTCATCAGTTTAATTGTTGGGCATTTGAAGCCATTAATGTTTCATCTCCTTTTCCTTAGCTTAGATGCCCTCTGATCTCGGTTTTGCAGTATTACTTCTCGTCTGTTTGATAGAGTTCTTTTTTGCTTTTACAGCATGAATATTTACCCGTAAATATAAGGCTATTATTTCTTTGGTATTCCTTCCATTTGCAATTAAATATTCTTATTTTTGGTTTAAATTGTCTGAAATGGTTCAGGATCTCCTATTGCATAATTGTATGCAACTCCCTATTACATTAATAAAAATTTAATATGTATCCTTAAAAGATAAGGGTTTTAGAGTTTAGTTTATCTTTTTAAGTTTTAATATTAAAATATATTTAAAAGATAATAATTAAAAATTGGTGAATAAGATTTTTTTTTAATATTTCATTAATGTAACATAGAGTAACACACGTAAACGTAACATCCGAATCTAGATAAAATTAGATGTATCGTTTTTAAAAATAAATAGATTTTAAATATAAAATGTCACTAACAATCTTCTTAATAAAGATTTACATCCACTAGCATAAAATTATTACAATTAATTATACTAATGAAAAAAATAAATTAATAACTTTATAAAAGTTAAATTCTGATCAAGATGGAAAGTTCAATCGGAACGTTCAAACCATTCCTCAATTTATGAAAACTAAATCCATTCCCTAATATTTGATCCAGCATAAGATCCTCACATGTTCTTTCGAATCAAAGAAAAAGAACTTCAAAAGATTTGAATAAAAATTACTTCGTCACTAAATTAATTAAATATAAGTTATTTTAATTAACTTTTCTCATCATTAATTATAAGTCATTATGTTTAGTTAATTAAGTATTTAAATTTTTTTTCTTATATTATTATCCTTTTTAGGATATCTAGTGAAATGGTATTTGGATTTTTTAAATGGTTGATTAGGGAACATTTTTAGGATAAAAAATGATTACCTTAATTTTTATAAAATGACAACTAATAACTTATATTTAGTAAGAAAGTTAGTATAAATATCTTCAAAGGATTAAAATAAAATATTATATTTAGTTTAAAAGAAAATGATATAGAATATATCATTTTGACTTTATATTACATCACTAAATATAAATCATTTTAATTAATTTTTTTTTTACTAATTATAAGTCATTATTATCAGTTAATTAAATATTTTTCCATATTGATACAATGAAATAATATCCAAACTAAATGCAGTCTGACTGACCAAACGGTTTGAACATTGAAGAGTTGAGTTCTGATTTCAAACGTTTCGAAGCGCAATATTTGGTTTGAAAAATCATCCACATTCCGTGCACTGTGTTACATTTATATATTTGCCTAAAATCCATTACATATACATACAGAAGCATCAAAATGAATGAGGAAGAATATCAGCATTAACTCAACTCAGTAAATAAGATTCTTTTACAACTGTTACATGCTTTCTACAACATTTGATGGCCTAAAGGATTTTTATTTACCTCAAGACAAGACTAGCGTTCGCAGGTTACACACAGCTTAGGTTCTTCACCCCAGAAGAACCTATGCCAAGATGCATTGATGCTGCCTGCCTGCAGCTCTCTAGTCACATTGCCTACTACACATCTGAGGCAAAAGGCTTGGAGTATGCATTCCCGACCCATACTTGTAATAATATTGCTCAGGTTCAGTCAGAATTTATTCGGATGTCACGTAATGAGTTAGAAAGCCCATTTTGGTTCCCAATTTTGTGGAACTCAGATTCTATAACTTGAGCAATCCTGGCATCTTCCGGATCTGGTTCTGGGAAATCCACGTGGAATGACCCTGTTTTCACCGGTGCAACAGGCTCCAGGAGTGTGGCTTGCTGTTTGATATAGTTATAGACCTGTTGGTGGAAGCTATGGTCCAAGGAGTAGCAGTCTTCAATCGAATTTGTTCCATTTCTAGAATAGCGTGATGAACCTGAGCCTTCTCTTTTGCAAAAATGTGGGAGGGATGCATAATCCATTATCTGCAAAGTAAGTTGTTATCAGCACATCTTAAGTTAAGGAGCAAGACAATCAGAATCGAGCTAATTTCAATCATATGCATCATAATGGATGAGGGATCCAACTGAAGAAAAGGTAAGATTGGGACATTGGAATCGGGAGGATCACTGCTAGAGCTGGCAATGCTTCTTCACAGGATTTACTCTTTTTCTGTCTGAACCTATCTTCAAATTCTATCGCCTCATGAAGAACTGCCCTGTGAAGACTAGCATGTATCCATCCTATTCATCCCTCACTAAAGCCAAATATTTTTCAGCAAAGCAATTCTTTGCTAATTCACTGTCCTTGTTATTTTGAAATTTAAGGGTTTGCACTAATTAAACAAACTTCACTTACCTTTAACAGTTCATCTCTTCCACTACCAGGCAGCACCTGAACTTTCTTCCTGGTTCTTTCCTGCAGAAGAGGTCTCACTACCTGCAAATGATGTATCATCAACCAGAGAGGCATAGAATGTTCAGTGAAAATGCATTCAACATTTCCACCTTAATGGGTTTCCTAAGCATCTAGTGTAATGTTAAGATTTATGAAGCATATATGCCTGCCAACCTTCCAACATGCTGAAAAGATGTATGGAGCATTGACGATATAATATGTCTCTGTCTTCTCCGGATAATTTAGATCATCAATTGTAGACATAACTGTTACTATCTGCAAGCAAACAGTAAATGAAAGTCTTGATTAGGTAAAAAATACCAGCAAGTTAACAGCAGAGCTTCTAGCAAACAATTGACCGCCAGAAGTTCAACCATACATTATAAAGTGAAATATTTTGATAGGTTAATCATCCCCGGGCGGGGGGGCAAGTGTCTAAAAAATTCCCCTGCCATGCTCTCTACAATGTTGAAGACAGTTCTAAAATTCAAGTGCATGTGATAAGGTCTTTCTTGTGAAATTAGTATGTTCAATTACTGACTATGCACCAATCAGAATTGAGATTCAAAACCAAAAGGAATTGTCATCAAGTTAAAAAACCAAAAACAATGATTTTTGTAATGTTTAGTAATGCCAAACACATGAAATACCTTAATCTGGTTGAGTGCAGAAAGTCTAAGACCAGTCATGTCCAAGACTTTTATACAGGTGGTAATGTGTTTGCCAAATTTCTTTGTTGCAGAAGGCTACCAAAAACATAAACAAAATGGAGAGTTAGCCAAAAGGATATGCTGCACATGATTGCATACCAGAACAACTCAGCGGAATGAAACTTACCAATATAACACGATCTCGGTACTCATTCATTTGGATGTGAGACTGGACATAGTAATGAACCTAGAGGGCAAATGTCATCTTGAGTATGAATGAATCAAACTAAGGAGACTGTATGTCATCAACAGTTATCCACTTACAAACTTAAGCAGTTGCTTAAAATTTTTCTATGGAAAATTTAAAAGAAAATTTGAAAGGATAAACCAGTTAAATAGTTTTGGTATCCTTACAGATGCTTTGTCGAACGTACTGAGCCCTACACCAACAGCAATGACAGGCAGACCCTAAGCATATCAGCAAGATAACATAAAATTTCAGAGCTAAGAATTAACCAAGGTAATGATGTCAACACGCTAACAGAAATGTTGGGAAGATCCTAATCACATCAGCATGATACTTCTTTCTCGCTGCAGGGATACAATTTTACCACAAACTTGAAGCAACAGAAAAAACAATTGATAAATATATGCTAGGAAACAAAATTACACTGCAAATTAGAAATTTAGCATTGAAAGATAACCATTTGCCATACCTCTTTTGAGTATCCAGACATTCCTAAGAGTTGTGAATCCCGTATTGCTCGGTATACATCAGGGGTTATTGGCTTCTGCAAGAAAAGAACCAGTTCCATTCGGAGCAGGAACAGAAAGTGCATTTCTTCTATTTGTTAGTATTTAGCGAACCAAAAACAAAGTGCTAAAACAAAGAAAACATATGAACTGAAACTCTAATAAAGTTAACAAAATATTCGAAATTCATTTCGGTTTCAATAAAACAGTATCCAATTAGAGGACTGAATCATGTTGGATAATCACTAGAAAAAAAGACAAAACTGCTCATCTTGTGCAAAATATTGCTTTCTCTAGGTTCTAGAGAAGAGGCAACCAAAAAGTTTTTTCTGTTTACTATTACTTTCAAAGAAACAAAGGTAGATTGTCTCACATGCCAAAGCAAATAATTAGTAAATGTTAAAGGAAGTCAACAAAGAAACAACTATTGGCTGTACTGATTATCAATGGACCAAAAGGGAATATATGACAAACTGAAAATGTCATAATTGGCCATAAGGAATGATCATCAGAAACATTTTCATGATGAACAGACTTACCGCTAAGATTTCATCGATTTCGTTTTGTATTCTCCAGTTTAAACAATCAATAAGCTGCAAATGTTGAACAAAAGAATGAAATTCCAACAATAATGCCTAAAAGGAATGATCTTCCAAAGTTCAATTAGAATAACCAGACCATTTTATGGGCTTTGCAGATGCTGCCATCCCTTGCTTTGAGAAACCTGACCAGAGTCTCAGTTGGGCATCCTTGATGCATATTCTGCAAGTTAAGCCATATAAAAATTACTCAGATCACTGAGGATTAGAAACATCTAATATGAAAGTTATCCCAACTCTAATGGCATGTTCCATTGACCAAAAGGAAAGGTTGTACAGCAAAGCAGTGATCCATTTCATTTATTTAGAATCGTTCCTGCTTCTATCTGAATTGGTGTTCAGCTTTCCAGAGATAAGCACCACCTTTCCAAGATTTTTGGATAGATAACTCATCTTCAAGATACGAGAGGAAGATAGAAAATTAACAACCTCAACAGGAACCGAGAATAATTCTAGATTGACCCACTAACAGTCCTTTTAGTACTCGTCTAGTTAAAAAATGTTTCAGTCAGGGTAAGTACTGTCCACGGAGTCAAAAGCAGAACTACAGGATCTAGAACAGTCAAGTAATTTTCTATGGTTTCACATCTCCATATGCCGGAGGAAAAACTCTAAAGGGCTGAGAACTTCTTTTTTCCTTTCACTGATCCCGTTGATGACCCTAATCAGATCCGAATCGAGATCAACCATTTCAACTTAATATTTTTTCTTTTCTCTCTTTTGCCTAAAACTAACTAGAGCTTAAATATCAAGCAAAATCTAGCAACTTTATAGAACAAGCATGAGAAGATAAGAGAAGCAATTTCGCTCAAGATTAGCCCAAACCTATAAGCACTTAAAACGCCTATTATGTTCTCAAATGGCGGAAGTAAGTAGCTGCAAGAAGCAGCTGCATTCTAGTTTTCATAGTTCACCAGACTCAAATCCAGTACACGAAGCAACTTCTGACTTGGCATTGACCAATAGTCCAAATATTGGATGGTAATTAGAGGGGAAAAAAGTTGAGATGGAATTCATAAGAAGGAAAACACAAGGAAACAAGAAAGCAAGAAAGGCCAAACTATAGCAGAAATCCCAGATCAGGTTCACCTGTGCAAAGTATTAACCGTTTTCCTTCATCCCTATAAGGTAGGTCAACCCATTCATTTGAGATATCATCATATTACAAATATCTACAGAAACAAGAACAAAAAGGAAAATGGGCTGCAGGGCAAACCTGGAATGTCTTCTTGAGTGGCTCATCAACTGCAATAAGCAAATGGAAGAGTATAAATGACAGATCCATAGAAAAAAAAAAAATTCTCCAAGTCAAAAAAATGCGAAGTGAAAGAATTCAAGAGGAAGCTGACTTTGATCCATCAACGTTTGAAACTGCTTGATCATATCTTCAGAAATGAACACCATTTTTCCTCTTTCCTGTATTCTTGCACTTAAAAATCTAAACCCTGATTTTTGAATTCCTAGTCCTCCTCAAGTTCAGCTTTTGTACAATAATACCCTTTGGATTTTACAGTATACTATGCTAATTACACCATACCAATTTGTGATAATATTTTTGTGGGTTTTTCTGGTGAAAGGTTGTTTCAGACAAGGCCAATGGTGACCCTTGTGAAAGTACGACTCGAGCCTCTTTTTCTTTTCTGTACACGAGCCTCTGGCTTTCTTCCCCCCTTTTAAATGTCCCCAAAATTATGCCCCAAAAAAAATAGAAAAAAAAATTTCTGGAGCATTGTTGATACAAGGGAGAATATAATTGTTGGGTATAACAGTAAACTATTAAGCTACGGAATCCCGCTCACCCTCCCCGCAAAATTGTGAAAATAACTCAGAGTTCTTAATTTAATTAGTTATGCAGACATACGAAAAAACACCTACCGTGCTAAGTTTGACAGTGAGGTCTACAAAATAAGTAGTAATCAAGGCCCACCAATCCAGAAGCCCCCACACAATGTCCACCCCACTCCCCAAAAAGAAAAAAAAAAAAAAAAAAAACAAACGAAGCGAAAGAAAACCAGTTGCTTGTTGCGGAACCTGGACGGTGGACACCTGGCGGACATGTGCTTGGTTCACCATGTCTATACAATTCAACGTGTTTTGACAATTTCGGGAGGGATATTCTTACCAGTGCCTGGTCCATAACCTATTCGTGAACCGGATTGTTCTGAGATATTACCACGTGTCCTTTTGATTTTTCAAGGTAACATTCTCGAGGCATCACAAATACTTTCCCAAAAATATTTTCCTTAACAAGTTTCTCTCCACAATATATATTCTATTTATATAATTTGCTCAATACCTTTTACTATTTATATTCATATTTTTGCATGTTGAGAATATAGGTGATTATGTAAACATTAAACAATATACTCCTAAGAGTTTTATTTATTTTTAAATTTAAAGTGAGACATGTTAAAGATGAATTAAATTAAAACATTTTATTAGTTCAATATGTAAAAAGTACTTAAATTTGTAGACTGAAACAAGTTTTTGCTGCAACAAGAATGCTTGAGAAATAAATAAATAAAAAGTAAGTACTTAATTTTTTTAATATTTTAAATATTTGAATTATCAAATTATTTTTTATAATTAATGCAAATAGTGATGGGATCGAGTTAAGGACACGTAAATATCTTCAAGAAATAAATTATTAGTGAAACTTTAAAATTTTAAAATATGGAAAATTTTAATTTAAAAATTTTTTATGACAAAAAATAAAATGGGAGAACCTATTTCATCTTTCTTTCGGCCGGTTCAGGTGCAATGTGACCTCGTATTCTTCTCCCTTCTGGTGGTGAGAGAATATGCCAAAAAAAAAAAAAAAAATAGAGTTTTTAAGCAAGTTGATCCTATAAGTTTAGACAAAAAATAATTTGATCCCTTAATTTTTTTTTTAAAATTATAATTATCCCTTAAATTTTTACGGGTCCAGAATGGTCTCAACTATCAATTTTCAACTACTCACGTGGTGGGACTGGTCATATGTATTGCACATGAGTAGTAAAATCGTCATTCCATCATAAAATGACAGGTCGTTTTGAAGCTAAATTTTTTTTTAAAAAAAATTTTTTTAAATCCTTCTTCTCCAGCGACTTCTTTTCTTCCGACAGCAATACCTATGTTGTTTTATATGGTAACACTATTGGTTTTCATGTGGCTGAAGGAAAAAATATACGAATAAGACACATTAGAGCAACAGCTCTCAGCTTTAGCTTAGATTAACCAAATTTACTAATTAGAAGTTTGTTTCTTTTCTTTCTTAATTTTTCTGGTGGACATAATTATATTGTTCAAACCTAACTGCTGAAGCTTTTTCCTTGACAAATGTTCTTGTGCTCAGTAGTGCCTTCCTGCCCCACGAAATGCTTATCTTTGCTTATGAGAGGGTGCTCTTTGTGGAATCATCAATCTGGATTGCTGACCGGCAACCTTACCAACCAATAATTAGCTCAAAGGCGATGGTCAGACGGGCTGGCAGGGGCTCCAAAACCAAAAAGAGATACGAGCTTTATTTCTTTCTCTGCTATTGGATGTCACAGTGTAGGATGTCTTTCTAACTTCCAGTCAATATAAAACTAGTTAGCAGAGGTAAGTCTGCCACCCTTCTTTCATAACAGAGCCGTTATTTCCGGCTAGCATTGTAGTTCCTCACGACCGAAGGAGATGCATTTCTGGTGTTGGTGGTATGACTGTCATCATTTATTCCTTTCTGCAAGAGGTTCTTTTGGCCGGTGAGGATCTATGGAGGCAGTATGATTGGGCTGTCGAAAGAAAATGGCGAGTGAAGAAAGGATTTTTTTTTTTAATTGAAATCTAGTTTCAAAACGGCGTTGTTTCATGGTGAAATGATGATTTTACCTCTCACGTACAGTGCACGTGACCGACTCCGCCGTGAGTGTCTCCAGAAATTGATGATCGTGACCATTCCGACTAATCATAAACAAAAAGTAAGTACTTAATTTTTTTTAATATTTTAAATATTTGAATTATCAAATTATTTTTTATAATTAATGCAAATAGTGGTGGGATCGAGTTAATGACACGTAAATATCTTCATGAAATAAATTATTAGTGAAACTTTAAAATTTTAAAATATGGAAAATTTTAATTTAAAAATTTTTTATGACAAAAAATAAAATGGGAGAACCTATTTCATCTTTCTTTCGGCCGTTTCGAGTGCAATGTGACCTCATCTTCTTCTCCCTTCGAGTGCTGAGAGAATATGCCATAAAAAAGAAACAATAGTACATAAAAATTTTACTGACTTTTCTAAAAACGAAAGAAGAATCATTCTTTTAATAATTAATTATCATAGGCAGATGGGAAATAAATTTAGTAATTTGCAAGTGGTGATTGGAACTTTGGAAGTTAGTTAGCTCTTGCTTATTATAAATAAATACAGATGACTTTTACCAATTCAATTCAATGTAAAGAATTTGGTCTAGTTTAAATTTCAATGTACTTAGGATCTAGAGCCCGTTTGTTTTGGTCTTTAAAAAAAAAAAAATTATTTTGTTTCAATAAACACTTAAATAAAAGAAAATTTTGTTTTTTTTGATATTTGGAACAAAGCATAAGTTGAGAAATAAGTCAAAATTTGATTTATTTTTTAAGTTAAAAGAAATAGCTCATAAAAAAAACACTTTTTAGCTCCCAACTTTCATATTAGCTTTTCTTAATTTTTTGCTTCTTATTTTCTCTCTCATTTTTAAAACAAGATTTTCTTTTATTTGAGTGTTTATTAAAACAAAATAAGAGTTTTTTTTAAAGCCAAAACAAACAAGGCTCCTTAATCTATGTTCACCTATATATATAGAATATTAATACACGAATACCATCTTATCAATTTTAAATTAAATAAAGCCTTATAATTTATCAAGACCTGCAAGAAGTATACACTGCCTCTCTCTTTTTTATCAGTTTGAAAAGGAGAAGATAACGGACAAAAGGGAATTGAGGAAGCAAAAGTTTTCTCTCAATGAAAATGAGGGATATTATAAATTGGATTCGATAAAAGTTTGAATTTAACTTGACAAAATTAAGATTGAAGTATGGCTCATTTGTTGAATGAGTCAAGTAAAACTTGTATCACAAATATTCAATTCGTAAAATTTACGAGTTTAAATTATATATATAAAATACTTCATTTATACATTATATAATATAACTTTATATTATTAATAATTACTAGCTTTCATTTATGAATATTAGATTGTATTCGATGGAGTGGAATTTGGATTCTTGGTCATCTCACGGGAAAACAGCCAGTGCCACACAAGCAAAGCAAGAAATAAGATCGGAGTGGGTTCTTAATCTTGAAAATAACTTTAATGCTTAAGTCAACTAAAATATAATCGAAAAAGTGTATGAGTGAACTGAGGAATATCACTACGTATTTCATGTTTAGTTTGTCATTACTTTTTTTGTGATCTCCCTCTTCCTTTTTTATCTTGAAATGTTAACCTATCTTGGAGTTTCTCAATTTAGAGAGATCATATGAAAACTTTAATTTTTCTCTATTTTGTCACTTTAACAATGAAAACTTATCTAACGAAACACTTTCGTCCATTCTTCCCGTTAAGGTTGGATGGAATGCTATCATGGGCACCCCATGCGATAAGACTCAGGGGTATTATTGGAAACACGAACTTCTTCCTTTTTCTTTGTTCCTTCCAGTGAAAGAGTACAATGCACCCCATCCCAACATCGAAGCTTTTTTCTCCAAATGGCATTCTTGAAAGGTCTTCCAGATACTAAATCATCCATTTTTGGGTGAAATCCAAGAAGAATGCTAAGCAAACACAAAGGTTGACGAGGCAAAGACATGGGGAGGTTAGTTTTAGAAAGGTCGGGCAATCTGTGAATGATATATTGAGCAATAGTGAAGAAAATGTCCAAGGCAAGTTGGGGTGGATTCGAGCCGAGCTAAGCTCGAGCTGATCCTTGGCTCCAATCGATTATATCTGGCTCAGTTCAAGCTCAACTTGATAAGAAAACGAGCTCATTTTCTTGGCTCATTATGAGCTTGTGAGCTGCTCGAGCTCAATGAGTTGGCTCATTTAATTTTCAAACTTTGTATTTTTGTTAAATTTTATAATTTCATCCATATTTTAACATATATTTTTTTCATTTATTTATTTCTTAATAAGTTTAAAATATACTAATACTACATAATGATCAACTTGTAAGTTATTCATTACCTATAAACAAAATATTGAAGATTATTGTAATTTTCAACAACATTGAGAAAAAAGGGGGGAAAAAGGTAGAGATAATTTCAAAAAGACAAAAGGATGAATTGGCATTTTTTTTTTTATAATATAAATCAACTAAAGTTGATAATATTTTTTAAAAAATATAATAATAGTAAATATTTATACCTATGTAATTGTATATAAGTTAATTATTAAGGTCATATATTATATTGAATATATAATAAACATTATCCAGCTGTCTCACAAGCGTATGAGTTGAGCCTATCAAATCTCAAACTCCTCTCATCTACTAAATGAGTCCAATTCTTGAGCTCAAGCTCGACTTATTTACTCATGAATCTAGCTTATTGTGCTGTTAACAAGTCGAGCAGTGAGCAACTAACGAATTGGCTTGCCTTATTGGCACCCCTAATGGCAGGGCTCAAAGGTATGTATTGTCTAGCACAAGTACACAATTTCAACAATTGAAAAACATGTTGCACGTTAATCAGAGATGGATTCATTTGTTAGTGACAATTTGAGAGGCTTTGAGGGCATTTGGGGTTGAATTTAGTTGTTTGTTTCCTTGTCGGTCTAAGTGCTTTTCGATGCGGGAGAGGGAAGAAAAGGTAAAAAATGCTCAAAAACGTGGTGCTTATGTTGGGTGATGAGTTCTTTGGACCGTTTCACTCGAGTACTCTGTAATTTTAAGGGCAAACTCAATGGATAAATACGTAATTTTGGGATCTCTAAGGATTTTCCTTCTTACTGCTCTTGTTGTCAGACAAGTCATCAGAGGTAGCTGATTCCTTTGCAAGCTCGACAACATGAAGCTTTACCTATCAAAATAGTTGCAAGACGGTATGGTTGGAATTGATTTATAATAAAAAATCAGTTCAACTTCGTTACCATCACCGCTAATCTTGATTGCATCTTGTCTCTTAGAGGTCCGAAAAACCTTCACTTGACGATTCAATTCATACCATATAGTTCATCGAAAAATGGAATGGGAGCACGATACTCTTTACTTGAAAGAACAAGACTGAAGGGAGAAGACCGTGTTTCCAATAATGCTCCTGAGTCTTTCCAACAAGAGTGATGGTATTTCGTCCATCCTCAAAGTAAAAATGGATGGAAGTACTCAATTCAATAAGTTTTCATAATTGGAGTGTCAAAAAAAAAAAAAAAAAAAACTAATTCAAGCACTTAAATAAAAAAAATTGAAAAGTTCAACAGTTTTTAGTACTTTTTACCCTTTATTCTTTGACATGATTCTTTGAAAGATATGATTACTTGGTTTTCTTAATTTTTTCATTTTAGCCCAACTGAAACTTAACGCTAAAATTATTCTAAAGAATCTTCCATCTAATCTTGAAACTAGGAAACTTTCAATTTATTGGGTGCTAATAATCCAGTAAGGGACAAAGCCAAAAAATTGTTTGTCATCATAATTTAGGGAAAATTGAGTTCTTCACCCAAAAAAAAAAAAAAAAAAAAAAAAAAAACCCCAAAACAAATCAATGAAGGGTGAAGTGCACAAGGTTTTTTCCGTGCTAAAAGGCATGGTGCATTAATCAAATGCATTATGTTTGCTTATCTCAAAATAAAATAAAATAAAATAAAAAATCGAAAATAATTCAATACAAAGGTAAAATGCGCAAGACTCTTTTCTGTGCCATAAGACATGATGCATTTATCAAATGCATCATCCTATTTTTCCCTTTGGCAAATGAGGTGGGATGGTCAAATACATCATACTCATAGGAGCCATTACTACAAAAGAAGAACCCATTTACGGAGTGGGTATTAAAAATTAATCCAAATTGAGTAAAATCCCGAAATCAACACTGCATCTCTTGAGAGATTGTGAAACCAACAAGACATTGTGGATGTAACTTGTGCCTTTGAATTTTTTAATGAAAGATATGTTCCCTTAGATTTCAATTTTTTTTTTTATTATTATAATAGACAAACTTTACTTTCGAATGCTCCATCTTATTTTGAAGGGTGCTTGTTTAAATGATGAAACGTACCTTAGAAAAGGCCTCTCTGTTGGCTAAGTGCAGCATGAGCAAGAGCAATAAGGCTTTAGTTGTTGTTTCTTGAGTTTTGTTTAATACACAAATTTGATCCCATTCTTCTGAAAAAGAAAAAACGAAAAAAAAAAAAATCTTGATTTGTTTTATTTGTCTTTCAATTTTACTTGTTTGGTATGTGAGGGTGAGGGGGAGTAACGCAATATATTTCCCCTTATGAATTTACTTCAATTTTATTTGGTGTGGGTGAAGGAAAAGTAAATACGAAATACTTTTTTTCGTTTGATTAGATTGAAAAGTGGAAGGAGAGGGAAGTAAATTTTGTCAAGTTTAATTTTATATCCATTTGAATAAATGAGCATTTATATGATTTTTCATCAATAATGTCTGATTTTATATTTACATAAATATTATTTTATACACTATTTTTTTTCCTTGGAATTATGATGATAATATATAATAGGAATAAATTAATAATATTGAATCAATATTATTATGATGATTGTATCAATATTGAATCAATTTTTTCAAAACAACAAGTAGTATTAATATTATTATTAAAAAAAGAACTTCCATATTTTGTCAAAAATATATATATATTTTGCCAAAAAAATAAAAATAAAGGCAACAAACCTGCTCTGTTATTTAATTATGAGTTGAAGAAATAAAGAAACAAAACAATAATAAATCAAGCGGGTGTGGAAGGGAAAAAAAGGTAGGAGAAGGGAAGAAAGTGATTTGTGAGATAAAAGAGCAATCCAATAAATCAAAATTGGGAAGATGAAAAATCTTGCCACCCACACGACCTCAATTTTTATTTTCATTTAATGTTTCAAATTTCCATATTTGTGAATTATAAATCGAACATTCGATTCTACTTTACTTCTTTTCCATGCTGTCCCCCAAATTTTTTAAGAAAGAAATTTAAATCTAAATCTTATACTAATAATAAATTAACTTTCTAAATTAATATTATCAGCATTGCATATTCCTTTGCTCTTGCCGTCACAAAGATCGTGGAGGAAATAATATAAAGGTTCGAAAGTAGATACCATATGCCATTGAAATTGCACTATCTACGACACACGACTTTTCCTTTCATTATTAAAGAATGATTAAGAAAGGGATGTCGAATCTAAATAATAGAATTTTTTTTATTTAGTATGGTATCAAGACAATAAATTTTGTATTTAAATATTGATGATGAATGTAAAGATCTTTTTTTTTTTCAATTAATTTTTCTTTTATACAAAAATTTAAATACCATAAAAGATGAACTATAATTTATGGCCATTAACAACTAAGCAAGTCTTTGGAATTTGTTGTCAAGTCTAGCTAGTTTAGTGATAAGTAGCAATATTTGGAATTGAAAGGTATCGAGTTCGAGATGAGTCGATAGTAAGTGGAGTGACACTATTGATCCTTGAGGAAGGGGTATAGGGAAGGGGTGGGATGGATAAAAAGAAGAAAACAATGGGGGAGAGAAAAAAGCCTTCGGAATTTGCTTGTTCATAGCTATATGATGGGATTAGCAGGGTTTCTGCAAGAGGGCAGTGAAGACAGCCGAGGTCATTTTCGATGTAGCTAAGATAGAAGAATATAATTCATGCTTGCATGCAACCCTTTGATCAAATCGTTCAAGAAAATGCCGGAGTTTAGATCTCAAACTAGCAGGTCCTTTTTAATTTGGGCCTTTCCTAAGAACGATGATTTGGGGCTTTTTGCTTTTGTTTTTTTTTATTTAAATGATATTTTCTTTTGAAATTGAATATCTTATTTTAAATGGAAAAAAAATTAAGATGTGACGTTAAATAAAAATACTACTTTATCCTTGGCATCAGTGTATAGTAAGGTTAGACCTTTGAATTAGTGAATACAAATATTCAAATTAATGAGAAATTAATAAAATTTTAATATTAAAAGTATATCAATGAGGTAAGACATCAAATAATAAGTACTTATAAGATTATTTTTGTTGCACATCATGGCATATATATATATATATATATTTATAAATATACTTCTGTGTATTACGTAACACAAATTCGCATGCTACTGATGGAAAAAATAGAGGTAATTTTCTGCGATATT
>JAOXNR010000022.1:18522381-18563709 GCA_028571225.1 Parsonsia alboflavescens
CCCCCCCCCCCCCCCCCCCCCCCCCCCCCCCCCCCCCCCCCCCCCCCCCCCCCCCCCCCCCCCCCCCCCCCCCCCGAGAGAGAGGATTATTAATTTGTTATTTATAGGAAGTAATACATTTTTTACATTCTTATAAGTTATCAGTGAGTTAATGTAATTAGTAAGTAATATATGAATAATTTAAACTAAGAAAAACATGATAATAAAGTAGACAATATGTTTCCAAAATGTGGTCGAGTGTTTCGAATGTGAGTTTTGCATAATATAACTTGTGATTTCAATTTGATTTTTCTATGTATAATAATTTTGGTGAATTGCAAAGTTGACATAGGTGCAAACTGATCCAAACACTAATAAAAATAAATAAAGTAGAGAACATTCAATTGAATATATAATATAATTTATATCTATATATAGATGTCAAAAAAATAAAATAAAATAAAGACGAGTAATCGGGATAGATGAAATTTTATCCAAGAATCAACTTTCATAATAAAGTTCAATGAATATAAATAAAAAAATTATATTATGAATTGGATCCATTGAATCTTGTGACTTACGTTAAGTCACATCACATATTTATTTTGTGGTAAAAAGAATAAATAATATCCTAATTTGATATAAATCACAAAGTCCTTGTATGAGGGTTTATATTAGAAATTTTCAAAAATTTTATTATAGATCGGGTTCATTCTATATTGTGGATTATATTAAGCCACATCACAGATTTTCCATATAAAATACTGATATTTTATATTAAAAAAAAAATCTTTTGATTTGATATACAAAGACATGAACCATTCCATATCAAATTTTTCTGTATAAAGTACTAATATAATTCTTAAATTTTTGTCTCAAAGCCTCTTATTTCTTAAGAAAAAGCCACTTATTATTAAAAATTGTGAAATAATTATTTTATTTAAATATAACTTATTCTTGAAAAGATTATTCCCACCAGGTAACAAATTAAGTTAAATGTACTAAAATAATTATTTCCTTTTTTTTTTCTTAACAAGTGGTGTATAGGCTAAGTTTACATACTTACATCGACTATTTCACTAGAAGTTGGATTTAAAAAATATCTTGATTGATAGTTTATTATATAAAAAAAAACTAATTTTTCAACTCATTAAAAGAAGAAAAAAACCAAGACTCCTCAATTGGATTTAATGAAAAAAAAGGGCAGTTTTCTCGAGAAAAAAAAAATTCATGGTTTTCTTTTCCACTTAAGTTATTATTATTATAATTAAAAAGAAGACTTTATGATAATTTAATTTAATTGATGAATTACTATTTCCATAGGCCTGGGCGTTCAGTCGTGGGTCCCAGCATTTACCTTAGACCGGCTAGTCTCTACCAGCCGAAGGATCAAAAAAATTTTACGACACAAAATATACCTATTCGCTATTCCTCGCCTTCTGGGCCTCACCTTCTCCCTCTGCAGCAGCTGCTCCTCCAAAGGGTTTCAAAGTCCTCCTCAAAGCTTCTGCAACTTCTTCCATGCTTACACTGTCTACCCGCCGGCACCTACCCATTTCCCCTTCTCCTTCTCCTTCTCCTACTCCTCTTCCTCCCATTATCTCATCTGTACTCTATTTTCTTTTTCAGAGGTTTTCTTTAGAGAAAAAATTAGGAGAAAAGGTTCTTTCTCTCTCTCTTTCTTGGTCCTACTGCTGAGGACAGCCATCAGGGGTGCTGTTTAGCTCCAAAACTTTTTATAATTCTCTTTTGTCGTTTAGGTTTTTTTGTGTTATTGTTAATTTTGTTGCCCATTTGATTTTCTTGAGATTTTTCTCATCCCAGTGGTGACTCCTGAAAGTTAGGTCGGTATTTGTGGGTGTAGTCTATCTCCTTGGACTTGAGTTCTGATCTTCATTACAGATCTTCTGGACCGTAGGATTTGAGGGTTATCTTTAGTTTCGGCAAAACCCAACTTTTGTTTGTTAAGGGTCCTTTTGACTTTGGGCTGAATTTCTTGTAGACTTTGGAGAGTTGGCTAGGTCTGAGTGTCAAGTTGTTCAAGATTTTCGTTTTTTAATTTTCCGTTCTTGCGAAGGTTTCAGCTTCTGAGCACTTTTTGGCTTGGGAACCCTTTTTGGTCGGCCTTGAAGGTGACCGCTGGCAGATTGTGGTCCTTTTAGGGGTTTGATGGTTTATTCCGCTGCCTAGGTGGGTTTCTACTGAAACATGGCTTCAGATGACCACTGCTTTGTCGAATGGAAGGAACAATTTGTTTCCAAGGAGAGGGGAAACCGTATTGTTCACTATTTCTTGAAAGATTCCTCCGGGGATTCTGTCCTTGCTGTTGTGGGTACAGAGAGGAGTGTTAGACATATGTTCTATGTTGTCTCTGACGAGTTCTTGAATGCATATGGAGCGGAGAACTCTGTCTACACTGGCTTCAGATGGAGATCAAGGAGAGAGGTCGTCAACTGGCTCACTTCCATGTTATCCAAGCAACATAGACAAAGTGATTGCTCGAGTATGTCTGTGCCTTACATTTTTCTGTAATTTGTTCTTTGCTCTTTTCATTTCTTTTTCCGCTTCCTAATCTATTCCTTTCTGCTTATCCCATTCATAATTTTAGTTTAGGAACATTCATGCTATTTTAGAGTAGCATACTGACTAAAGGTTTGATTGACTTTATTATGTTTTAGCTGTGAAAACTTTATGGTCTTCTTCACCCCTTCATTAGTTTTGAACTTACTGCTAATGTGTTCCTAGTGTAGTAGCGTTATAATTATCTTTTGTTTTCCATTCAGCACTATATAAAGAATACTGGTTTTTATGCAATTAATATGTTTGTACAATATTTCTGGAGTATCCTTCTGAAAGAAATGCACATATTTTTAAGTAACTTTGTCTTTTTATGATCCTGAAATATTTTCCATTATTTGGTGGTACTCCAGATTAGCTATTCAGAAGTTGTCCTGGTTTAGGAAATACTTGGTCATAAAGGAAAGCCTGAAACTATGTTGAGTAGAAGTTTCCCAACCTGGAGATTCTATCTTAAATTTCTGAAATTCTTACTATAAAAATTTGTCGCATCAGTGTTATGATTTATCAAACCAATTAATTTTTGGCTTTTAGCCTTTATACCTATAGATAGACGACAGTTCAAGTGTTGGTAGTAGGGTCAGCAGAAGTTGCCAAGGTAGGTCATGATTTGAAGTTGACCAACAAAACAGCACGACTGCTAGATCACTCCGTAGTTTTTTCCCTTATGATCTTATTTGGCTTTATTTTGAATTTTATGAAACCTTCTTATGTGCATATCATTTGCTTCCCATGAAACTGTTGGTTAGTAGAGGAGTATTTTTTCTGGGTTTAGATATGGTTGGATTTCGTCAAATTATCGTTTTGGTACACAACTGAGACTTCATGTTATTTAATGAAATTCTGACCTTAATAAACGGCTGACTTACTATAGCTATAGCTGATACCTGACTCTTAAGAAGTCCTCAATGCATGGTGGTTTGTCTTCATATATAATTCATTTTCTTTACTTTGTTTTCTTTCTCTTTTTTTTGGTCTTTTGTAATTTTTGAGAGTTCTAGTTAGAATGTGAAGTATGTGATGAGGCTGGTGTCTTTTACTAAATCTGATGCTTATCTAATTTTTTTTCCTCTTTTCCAGCAAGGCTTATAGTTTCTTATATGAGTTTCATGCAAGTTTCCTTTATATTTATCCCTTTGCTTAATTACAGGGTCACCAAAAGATGACGCAAACCTTGACGTTCCACAAACTCAAATACGAGAATCTAAGGTACCTGTTCTTTCCTCTATTTATTTCCATCAAATCTGTTGGTTTATTTATCTATTTTTAGTAAGTC
Source organism: Parsonsia alboflavescens (assembly GCA_028571225.1). Taxonomy (NCBI): domain Eukaryota; kingdom Viridiplantae; phylum Streptophyta; class Magnoliopsida; order Gentianales; family Apocynaceae; genus Parsonsia; species Parsonsia alboflavescens. Next base: position 18,526,214 of record JAOXNR010000022.1, read on the forward strand.
TGACACGTGAATAGCAGGGCCGACTTGCAAGGAGTCTCAAAGGACATCCTTCAGATATAGTGTGGTCGGGTGTAGCATGCACATGCGGAAAACAGCTTAAACATTACCCAGCATTTTGCAGGAATGGCATTACAATAGCGGTTAGTATTCAAGCTTCTCAGAAATGTTATAAACTGTACAATGTGATTCTGACAGGAAAATTTTCCTTTAGCACTATGATGAGATCTAAAACATAGAATATCTTCTCAATGTCTGTTGGGACTTCTCATTCTAAGGAAATAGAAGACTTTTTTTAGTAAAACTTTTATGTTGTGATCTTGAGTGATTCAACTATGCATTTGGTTTCTCCAATTTCTTTATTCTCTGGAAATTCTTTTGTTCATTAAATACTCTTGGCATCTGTTGTTGGATGATGGCAGCATACTCGGGTGCTGGGGCAAGCCACATTGATCTATTATTTATGATTATAACATATTTTCTCTCCTTCCTGATTAAATGATGTCTGTTGCTTTTTGACATGATTTTATTTGACTTTCTGTGCCTTATGGTTAATGCTCTTGTTTTCTGATTTTGATTATCAGATACATTCATTTGTCTATGTCATGGCTGAGAAAGAGAACCGTTATCTTGCATATCTAGAAGACATGTATGAAGATAGAAAGAGCCAAAAGAAGGTCAAAGTAAGATGGTTTCACCATAATCGAGAAGTCAAGGGTGTCGTTGCTTTAAGAAATCCTCATCCTAAAGAAGTTTTCATTACACCGTATGCACAAGTTATTAGTGCTGAATGTGTTGATGGTCCTGCCATAGTCTTAACTCGTGAGCATTATGAGAAGTGTGCATCAGTTTTCCCAAATGATTTGCTGGCCAGAGCTCATTTTTGCTTTAGACAATTCAAAAGCAATCGCGTAAAGCCCTTCAAAATGAGTAAATTGCGTGGTTATCTGGATCAACCAATTTTCTCATGCTTCAGCCCCGATTTCTTTGAAGATGAACAGTTTAGCTCTGGAGATGAAGTGAAGGTGGGTGCTAAAAGGACTAGAAGTTGCAGAGATCGTGAGCAAACACAGCTATCAAATAGACTGTCAAGCCAGAGACTGAAGTATGGTATGCTGAGTAGGGGGCTGAACCTCCACAAGCGTATTGAAGACCAAGCTTGGCATTTTCCTATTTTTAGTGTCGGTGAAAAGGTTGAGTTTCTTTGCCAAGATAGTGGTCTTCGAGGCTGCTGGTTCAGGTGCACAGTATTAGAAGTTTCTCGGAAACAGGTTAAAGTCCAATATGATGATGTCAAGGATGAAGACAGCTGTGGTAACCTTGAGGTATTGTCTTTGTGTTTTTCATTTTGCATGGTAATCAATCTTAAGTACATAGAAGAGGCTGCCATGTATCTTCAATCTTTCTGAAGGCTTTTTTGACATAGATTGTTTATTCTTGTCTTAACAATTCATTTCCTGAATGCAAATTTGTTTTCCTTAAAGATCAGAAATTGATGTTTCCTTTTAAATAGGAATGGGTCCCTGCATTTCGACTTGCAAATCCTGATAAATTTGGAATGAGATATCCTGGCCGTCCAACAATCAGGCCTGCTGTGACTTCTCTCCCGCTGGAAGTTGCTCCCAATGTTGGAGATCCTGTTGATTGCTGGTGGAGTGATGGCTGGTGGGAAGGGGTAATAACTGCTACTAATGACTCAGGAAATGAAAATTATCAAGTTTATATTGCCAGTAAGTTTTCATTTTTAATGCCTGTTTCCCCCTTCGTTCTCTGTTCTTCTGTTTCTCCAATTTCTTTCCTCAACTTGGAAAACTCTTTCTAATGGGATTTTGATGTTTGTGTCATTGATGACAGGTGAAAACTTGTTTTTGACTATAGAAAGAAAGCTGCTAAGGGTTTCAAGAGATTGGGTGGGAAGTCAATGGGTGGACATAGAGAGAAATCCTGAAATTCTTTCAATCTTATCTGCAGCTATGAGTTTAGAGAGTAAACTTTCTGTATCATCGGCTATCACCAAGGAGGTCAAATCTGATGGTTCTCCTGCATCATGCCATAAAGTTCAAGGTGATGCCAAACCTAGTGTTGTCTATGAGACCCTGCAGAAAGACTCTGCTAATAGTTATCAGCAGCCAGTTGATGCTGAGGATGGGAAAAATACTGCCAAACCTGTCGATGAAAGTGATCTAAAGGCTAATACTGATTCTCCGCTTGCTCAAAGTAATCATATCAACAAATCAAATAACAGCAATGATGACAAGGGCGATGATGTTGATGATACTGATGAGGGAAGTGATGAGGGAAAGTCGCCAGAATTTGAGACAGTTGGGCAACAAAGTGAAGCAGAGGCAGTGGCAGTGGCTACATAATGTCATCTACAAGAGAGGTCGAATCCCAATCATCAGAACTTGCTGTTGTGTTGTAGTTGGTTAGTTGTACATACATATAGGAGAGTACAGAAGAATTGCTTCCTTCTAGTTTTTACTTGGGATATTGGGGTGTACAGAGGGGACAAACTTAGTTGTCCTCCATTCCTCAGTTGATGATTGTTGGATGGTCTTTCCCTACAGAGGGAATGTCTCGGTTAGAAGTCCTTCCACAATCACCACTACTTACAACACAACATAGTTCGTTAAAGAGCACAGCTTCATGGGGAGAGTGCGAATTTGGTCAACAAATTAGGGTTCAGTTAGGAGCCCTTTTACCCCCATCTTGAGGTTATGTTCTGGTCTTAAGTTTTACTCATCTGTTTCTTTATCAGTAAACGTTAAAAACCCATGTAACCTTTGACTATGTGAACTTGAGTTTAGTAGGTGTGGTTGCCAGTGTAATCCCTGATAATGGGGAACTTTGTGTTCATTTTCATGCAAAGAACTGCATCTTTAGGGTTAACTTCAGTGAAAGCCCTTAAATTTCTGAAAAAAAAGTGTAGAGGAAGAAGATATGAAAATGGAAACACGCACTGAAGATTATATTATAGAATCAAAACTTCAATGATTTCTATTTTAGTCAAAGGTCATTGCCACCCCTGAGGAGGATCATCTATGAATGCTTTAGTCCCATAAGGGTCTAACCAAGATCTTCCATTAATGAATTGCGTGGTTAAAGCATACTCAATCTGACGAAAACTATACGACTTCGACCATGGCACTCGTCCTGCTCTGTTTGCTCCATCTCCTCTGCACTGGAACTCCCCAAATTCCGCAGTCCTATCTTTACCCGGCATTCCCCAATCATCCCATCCTTTGGAGTTTACAATTTTATCAAAATTACTGTAAGAATAAATTACTTTAGCATAATTTCCCCAAGCTCTACCCAAGTAGACCCTCCCACTTCCTGTCACGTTACAATTCACGAAAGAGAATCCTGTATCTTCATATGGCGATTGTCTGTGGTGAGCAGCTACCGCTCCCATTCCCCTAGCTACCGAGTTCAGAGTACAAGCCTGTAAGAAAACCAACCAAATCCAAAACTTCAACCAATCGAAAGAGGAGCAGATGAAAAGGGGATGTGGGTTCTTGGGGGAGGGACAAGAAAAGAAAGTACCTGAAACAGAGATTTGGCATTGCCACAAATGAAGTCAACAGAACCTTGAATGAAACATTCATCATAGAAATGTTGTCCGGATTCATCTAAAAGCGAATCTTGTGTTCCCAAAATCCTTACCTTGTGCAGCCACGCTTTATCACCGCCTAATCTCAATGCCACAGCTTGCATATCATTTCTCCAGGGCAGTGAAATTACAGTGTTCTGAAGAAGAAGAATCTCAAAAAAACAATCTTTTTGACTACAAATGCATTTGTTACAAACATAAAGTGAGGTTATTACCTGAAATGTGATATGGCTTGCACAAAAATAATCAGATTCTACAGTAACAGATGCCGATCCGTAAGTTCCCAATTCTTTCCCAAATTTGTCTGTGTCTGATGCTTTGTCGTGCCAAGTAATAACAGTTTCAGCCGCCTTACCCATTTCTCCAAGAAAGGAAATATATGGCTTCGTTTTGGGTACATACACCTTTTCACTGCCAACAGTTCCGAACAAAAATTTGTCAAATTCCATTCCATGACAACCTTATATAATTTTCTCCCACATAAAACAGACCCTGGAAGTAAAATGTTATCCCTGTCCCCTGCCTCAAAGCCCCACTTCAAGGGAGTGTAACTTAACTTCCCCTACAAACTAAACCCACGTCTTACATTTTCTTTCATCCTGAAAAATGAAATGGATGCTGTAACCCCACGTACTACCATTCCAGGAAAAACCCAAATCTCAAATGCGAAAACTTTACAGGTAACCAAAAGCAGCATGAAAAAATGGTGGAGATCACACAGACCTGTAAATCCCTCGACGAATATAAAGTTTATATCTGATGAGGTTCTGATCAGGAACCATGTTAACGGCTTCTTGGATTGTACGGGCAGTTCCAAATCCTTTCTTATCAACCACGATCGTCTTACTGACTTTTGATTTTGTTGAAGCCGGAAGAGGACTGAAGTCATTCCAGTCAATAAAAGTCTCCCCGTTATTCACAGTCTCATTAGTCCCCGGCTCCGGGGATGGGGATGGGGATGGGGAAGGACTCTGTGAACTACCCTTTATAAGAATCTCACCATGAAACAAAAAAAACAAAATCATCACAACCCAAGTACCAGAATCTGTCATGATTAATTAATTTCTAACTAAAAATGATCTGTTTTCAATTGTGAGCGAGACGTCAGGAAGTAATGATCAGTGACACTGGACAACAACAAATAGCAGTATGAAAAACCTATAAATACATATATCATTCATTGGAACAAGAAAAAATGAAATTTTCATTTGATGTTGAAGCTGAAGATGGAGAGATAGATAGAGATAATTACATTGATACAAATCTCTCTCCTACTGAATTGAACTACAAGAACGGAAGTAATTCTCTTGAATCAATGTTTGAGTTAATGAATAATGTGGAAATGAATCGAATTCTTGAAAGATTTCAGAACAATAAATATGGAAGAAGAAGAAGATCTGTTTAGGAGTAGTTATGGAACTATCAAGTGCACTACTTACTCATCAGTTATGCTTTGCTTTATTAGCTATAAGTGTACATTATATAGTTATAATATAACTTCCCTAGATTTTCTAATTAGTGAATAGCTCGATCCAACAAATATATAAACTAATTTTATTTTCAATTAAAATGTTTCAATTTCAAAATAAAATTGTTATAGATTACTAATGCTTCCATTTCAAAATGCGTTTTTTTAATTTGGGATAATCTGTTTTACAAGATTTTGATAAGATTTTTTAAATTATTCCTTGATTTACCATGGAATTTACAAGAGTTAATTAATTAGGTTATAAGTTACAGTTTTTAATAGGGTTTAACTAATTAATGCAATAAGTTGTGTAGTAATTCACACTAAAAAAAGGTAATTGAAATGGAAATAATCTCTTTGGAAGAAAGAATGGAGATAACAAGTCCCATATTATTATTAGGGAAAAATAGAGATAGAGTAATTTCATGCATAGAAAAGCTATACTATATTAATATTGTTTGAGGTACAAACATTTATATACCTATTACATTTTAGATATATATTCTCAATGGGAGTTGATTAATAAATGTAGAATAAGATTGATAATTGTAGAGCAATCACTCTCTTCATTTCTTTTTAAAAATCATTTCAATTAATCAAGTTTATTTCAAAACAAAAGTTACACTTTTCAAGGATTTTTTTTTTATTTCCCATCAAACATATTAAATATTATAATTGGATTCATATAAGCATTATTTATTATAAAAGGTATTTTAATCCAAGAAAAATATTAATTATTAAAAAAATTATTGGTTTAGTAAACCTTAAATGATTTTTTAAAATAAACAAAGGGAGTAACATTTTAGGAAGGAGAGAATATTATTTATTAGAGGCTGAAGTTAATAATTCTTTTAAAAAGGTTTAATTACAAAATAGCCAGTAAAATATGTGGCCTTGTGTATTGGATAACCTTTTACAAAATAAGTACTAAACACTAATTCAGATCAATACATAACTTAGAGAAATTAGAGGAATAAGTAAATAAGTGCAATGTTACTAATATAACTGACTTTCTTCAATTTTAACATTTTTTTACATTCTTTTCACTTACTTCGAATTTTTTATTATACATTTATATATAACTTTCTATTATACTAATAAAATATTAACAAAAATCTTACAAATAGCATTTAATATATTTTATATACTAAATCATAAAAATATAAACTAAACTCTAAGAATATTTAATTTTTTAGTGACATGAAGTATAATAGATAATGTAACACACAAATATCTAATTAATTAGAGATTCAGAACCTTTCTCTCCATTAAAAAAAGGAGATATGTCGAGCCACAAATGAAATGAAATCTTGTCAATACTAAAACTAAGGGTAGTAAATTTTTACTTGTAATTTTGAAATATAATTAAAAAATAATCGGAAAAGGTGAATGGAGAGAAAGAATTGAGGAAAGTGGGTAAAAAGAAAAAGGGAATGAAATAAGAGGGGTATTCTACAAATTCACTAAAGTTCACTAGAGTAGACTCAGTAGAGGATTTTGTAATTTAGGCAAACATTAGGGCGAGACCAATGTAATTTTATCAAAAAAATCAGAATTAAAAGTTTTTTTTGATATTTCTCTGGATAAACCGACTGGAAACTTTGCAAAGTTGCTACCTAAGGGAGGAACAATCCTCAACACCAGTGTACTCTCTAAGTACTTATCTTTTGATAAAGCAAATTTGAGAGAAGAGAAGCAAATTGTGTCCATGGCTATTTCTTCTTCATCCGTTTCGACAGCACTTTTTCCTTTGTGCAATTCGTCCGCTACCATTTTCACAAGACCAAAGCTTTCTCTTCTATCCTTGCCCTCCAATTCACCAAAATTGCAACCCCTTTTGGAGAAACACGCTCGATTGCTGGTTCCGAGTGTCTCTGCCGCCCCTGAAGTTTTAGACACTCAAGAAACCGCTGCCGACTCCACTGGCCTTCAGGTTTGGTACCTTTCATTTTATTAGTGGGAAACTGACCAAGATTTTATTGGTTTTGAATTATCCAATAATTTATTTTTATGCTGCTTTTTGTTGTTGTTTTTTCTTTTTAAATAATAGGATGAAGGTTCTAGGATGGAAACTCTAAGCGCTGTGGCGGATTCTGACAAGGTAAGTCTATTTACATTGTACATTTTCCAGGGTCCTTAATTTTCTTTCCTTTTTGTTTCTGAATTAGTTCGTCAAAGATAAGTGAGCAGCAATGTGAATAATGTTATGCGCTTATTGCATAGTTTTAGAAGCATTTGGGAATGCCTGGGAAAGGGTTGATTCATGATTGTTTCAGTGATATTACATTGTGCTTTATATTGGCTTTTGATTAGTTCCATCTTTTCTATGGCTCTGGTATAGACAGTTAATCAAATTTGGAATTTTTGAAATAAAGGTGCATTCTTGAACTTCTTAAATGTCTTTGATTCTATCTTGAACTTGTGAACTAAGCTATTTAGGAAATTGACCCTTTTCCTGTTTTCTTTTAATGTTTCTGTTTAACATTTAGCCACTCTCTTAGTACTAGGAGATCCTCTACTTATCTGTTTTCTGACTCGAATAGTCTCCTTTCCACAGCCAGGAACAATTTTGTGACAATCTTGCAGTACATTACATGTACATTAGGTTATAAGATTATACTATTTTTCATCTGAGTTTTTTACTGCTAGATCATGAAATAAGCCACTTTCTATTGGACTTGCTTGCTTCGTCTGCCTCAAGGTGTCAGATTCAATAAAAGTGATTCAATTCAGAGGATAACTTGATGTTTCATCAGCTTAGGCTGAGTAAATTTCAAGATCCTTTTTTTTTCCCTTAAAACTGGTTTACTAATTTGTTGCAACAATAAAGTTAAAACTTGAATGTTTTTAGTTGCGCTCTGATCACATGCTGTCATCATTGATGTGAAATTTGTCAAGTCCATTTCTCTGGCTTTGAAATTTCAAATTTTAGTGATCTACTCTCTTTTTGCATGCCAAAAACATGTAAGACAGTATGAATTAGATTTTATTAAGTGCAATATTTTTTTGAATATTTCTGAAGCAATATAAACATGCTGGCTGTGTTCTTTCAATGAGATGGTCTCCAATATTCACTTCGGAATGCTATATGATCTGAGGGAGTACAATACAGTGGACTAGGGAGTTTTTATCTATTTTGGGGTGTGTGAGAGAAATGATTTTATTTTGGTGTTGGAAAGTTTGGGTTGGTCAATTATGGGGTTTCCTGATCACCTGTGTGGCGAAACAAAGTGTCCTGCCGACAGGGGAGGTGAAACTACACTGTCTCGTCAGCTGCTCAGGCAGAACAAAACTTTTTAACAAGTCCTGCCATTCCAAATGGCGGAACAAGCAGTCCCACCATTTGGAATGACAGGATAAGAAATCCAAATGGCAGCTGTGAGTAGGGGTTCAATTAATTAATTTAATGAATTTGTATTGTAATATCAGACTTGATTAGGTTATATGTTTTGGTTTGCTTTCAATCTGTATATACATATTACAAAATGGGAATGTGTGCTTGGAGTCCCATTGTAGCAACTGGAAAGCAATATTTTTATGTATTAATATAAAATATAGTCTCTTATGTCTCATTCTGATTCATACAAATATTTCTTTTAAAAAAAAAAAAAAATGGCTTACCTCATTTTAATGTCAATTTCTTAGTTTCAACTAATTTAGTAGTAAATAAGACATTTAATTCTAAAAAATTAACTAATTTAATTTTGTGTTGCCTCTGTTTGAAATAAAATTTCCATATTTCTATTTTAGTTTGTCAAAAAATGAATGTCTAATTTCTAAAAAGAAATAGGTTTCAATATAAAATCTAATTTAGGATTTACATCTACTTGCATAATGTTCCCATGGCTAATTACATTAGTTACTTTGTGAAAAGAAAAATATCTTTAATTTTTTATTCAGATAAAATGAGATATTTAATTTTAAAAGAAAAAAGGGAGTAATTTAATTAATCTCATTTATACTACCATTCATAGTTTAAGTTTAATTTATTGGAGAGTCTAATATATATTGTATGATAGAAGATCAAAGTTGTATCTATTTGAATTGAAGTTAAAGGAACGTCCAACGGATGTGCATGGAGGGAGTCAAGGGACAAGTTTCCCCCATTGAAAATGCAAGGTGAGAGACTGCAAAGATCAGCCTTTTCATTAATCCTTTTCCAAACTCCTCATGATACTCATATTTTTTAATTAATTAATTGAATCCGTACTCAGTAAAATCACAGCTTCCATCAGTTATTGGATTTCTTGTTCCACCATTTGGAATGGCGGGACTTGTAAAAAGGGTTTTTTTCTGCCTGAGCAGCTGGCGAGACAGTGTTGTTCTGCCTCCCCTGTTGGCAGGACACTTTCTTTCACCACGCTTGATCGGGACACCTCATAGTTGTCCAACCCAAACTTAAAGCACCAAAATAAAACCATTTCTCTCATACGTCCCAAAATTGATAAAAACTCTGGACTAGGAGGAAACTGAGCCTTGCAATTTTAAGGTGTCGTGGTTTCTGAAATCTTTGGGGCTTTTATTGTTTTGAAATAGGAATATTTTGGGTTTGAACAATTGTTAATTTGCCTCTGTTTATGTCTGTTAAATGAGTCCTGACAGAGTCAAGAGTCATTGAATTATTTAATCTTGTAATTGATGTAATTTTAATGGCCCTCTTCATTTATAATATGTTTTCTTTGAACTTGCATATAATTGCTTCAAAGAGGCCATGACATTAAGTTATAGTGCCCTGTTAGAGGATGTTATCTTGAAGTTTCGATTAGATTGTATCACTTTATTGTTTTCCTAGATTATCTCTAAGACATTGCAGTGACTACTACAAACCTTTGCTCTTTGAACTGCTGAAACATGGTCATCAAACTGCATAAGGTAGATATGAACACAGATGCTTGTAGTAACTTCTTGAAAGAATTGAACTTTGGGCTTCAAAAGAATTGTGGTTCTTGTCTATGATATTTTGCTGACATAATTGAGAAAGGAGAGTCTCAGGTGACCTTGGAAAACCTCACTGGTCCTAGAATATCTGACACACATCCATCTTATTATCCTATCAATATGAGATCCCTTGAAATTTTATCTTGTTCTGTGTTCATCTCTAATTGCACCTGCAGAATAGAATTCACTGTTTATTAATCAAAATCTAACTAATCTTGTGATGATTCATCTGTGTGTTGTGGTTTGTTTTATATCATCTCAGGGATGCATGCTATATAGATCTTCTGCATTAAATTGTGGAACTGGAAATCTATGCTTCCATTTTTTATCATATTAGTTCCCAATGACAAAGAAGCAAAACAGAGGCTCAAAGTGCTGCCTTTTTGAGGGCACAAAAGTACCAAATAGCACAAGAAATCAACAATGAGCACCTGTTATCCAATGTTATTCTGGCATTTCTGTATTTCTCCCTCGATCCAACCATCCCATGAAGATAGGCTCACTTTCCTTCTTCTTTTCCAAATTAGGTCTATTTCCTTTGATTACTTAAGTCTTAGTTTCTTAATGTCCTTAATTATTATATCCAAGTCTCTCAAGGAATATTCAAACTTGAACCACCCTCTAATTTTTTTTCCATTTTTTATTCTGTTCAAGTACTTTATTATTTGTTGGCATTGATTAGTGTCTTATAGCTTCAAAGACAATTAATGAACTTATGAAAGGTATAGAAGAGAAATGTATTATATAAAAATGATTGATTTCCATTTTAATCTTTGGGAAAAGAGAAGTGAGCGTATCACTTTAGAACAGAGGAATTATGTTTACTTGCTGCACTTAATTTGGTCATATTAAAAGGATATTTTCTGATCCCAGAATTTACTTTTACTTCTCAGATGGCACCCAAGCCGAAGATCAGGATCAAATTGAGGTCATATTGGGTACAGCTGATAGAAGATTCATGCAAGCAGATAATGGATGCCGCGAAGAACAGCAATGCAAAAACTATGGGTCCTGTGCCATTACCGACGAAGAAGCGAGTATACTGTGTTCTAAAATCTCCACATGTTCACAAAGATGCCAGATTTCATTTTGAAATCAGAACCCATCAACGTCTCATCGACATTCTTCACCCAACTGCCCAAACAATAGATTCACTGATGCAACTTGATCTTCCTGCAGGAGTTGATGTGGAGGTGAAGCTATAAAAAGGTAAAAATGGAAAAAATTTTGCCCCTCCACTTAATCATGTACAATTCCTTTTCCTATTTTGCTAAGCCATGGTCATTCCGAAAACCTGAGACTTGTAGAATGATTGCCGAACACAGAATGAATCAATTGGGTGCAATTCTTTTCATGTCACTGTAATGGGATCTTTCATTATGTCACTTTTTGGTTCGTGATGTGCGATGGGTGTTCCCTTGGTTCTTTTTAATGACTATCCAACAACCCATGACATGAAATATCTTTGTGAGATTTCAGTTCTGGCTGAATCTGAATATGGCAGTACATCATCCATTTGAGGCAATCATGCATTATTCTCACCTATACCCCTAGCTTCTTGTAGATCATTAGTGCACAAAAATTATCATTTCTTTTGTCTCGAACAGAGATCAAAGTGTCACATAACTTGGCATCTCTTTTGGTGATATCTTTCATGAAAAGCTGATTCCACTAACACGATCCCGACATATTTTCTTAACAAGAAAAGAAAAATCGGCTTCTGCAAAGGAATGAATGAATGAGAATATGAAAGGTGGGGGCGTATGTAGGCGGCTCTTGGAGAGCTCATACAGTTAAAATAAAAATTAAAGAGGATGTTTCTGCTTCGGTTTTGAAAAGCCACCTTCCCCACAAAACACCAAAACCACCTGAGAGCGACTTGAGTTAAGGTCTTGCAAGTCCTAGCAATGATTCAATAATTTCGAAATTAAATAGTTCATATTATATTTTATTTTGAATTATTTAAAAATGAATATCCTATTATATTAATTAGATAAAATTTATTAGAAATACGGATGTTGCAATTTAAAATCAACTTGGCCAAATTTTTTTTATTAAAATAAATGTTAAGTCAAAATAAGACATTCAATTTGAGATAGATAAAGTATTTCCTAAATTGTATTTCCTCTATCCCTAGGGCATTTGTATTCTTTCTTCTTCCCCCTCTTTTTTTTTTTCAAATTTTAAATCAATATATGTAGTTTAGTGTATTTTTTACTCAACTTTTTTTCCGATATGACTCATTTTCTTTATAAAATGTTTTTTTTTTTCTCTATTTCTTTTTTAATGTTCATCCGTCTAAAGCGAAAAAAAAAAACATTATCTTAATATTAACAAATTCATTATAAAATTTAAAAATATAGATGGTGGGATTATTCATTGCCGTCGCCAGAGGTCCACAACTTGCCAAGGCAGAGCCACCACCAAAAAGATTTTGTCGGTTTGCAAGGCTTCGATGTAATTAAAAGAAACGATCATTTCTTCTTGACTTGTTATCGGCAAATTATTTTTATTTTTTTAAACAGAGATTTTTTGTCCAACGTACGTTAAAACCATAATCTGCTGACTTCTTCCAAACGCAATGGATTACATAATAAAATGAGAATGGACGATGTTCTGGTGCGAAAGAGTCAATTCTACAAAACAAATCACTTATATAGCAATAAACCATAAATTAATAAGTTAGTGCATGAATGATCCGTTTCTATTTTAAAATTTTATTAAAAAGTTATTACTCTCCTTATTTGAAGTTAAATATCTCATTTTATTTTTTTTTTTAAATTATTACTTTACGTTAGGTATCGTTTATGACTACGTACGTCGATTAAAAAGTTCTTATTTTTAGATGGTTTTAAAATGTAAGTAGTCTAAATTATCCCATATCTTTTCCTATTAATGATATATCCCTTATAGACTATTAATTATCTAGTAAATTATTATAGGAATAAAATAAAGGATAGTATTAAAAAAAAATCTCAATTAATGGATCTTGATAATATAAAATGATAAATATTATGGAATTGATTTTTTTTGCTTGGAAAGATTTTTATTTTGGAATGAAAGAAATATTAGTATAGCCTTTCATTAATGTAGTTAGAGTGAAGGTAAATCCTTAAATATAAATAAAATTTTATATTAAAAACTTATTTTATTTTATAAATGAAACATTTCATTTAGAAATAAATTAAAAAATATATAAAATATTTAATTTTGAATTTAAAAAGTAATGTTATTTTAATAAATAACAAAATTATTTCCTTTTAAAATTTATTTAATTCAAAAAAAAATATTTAATTTTGGACGAATGATTGAGAGTGTGTGTGTGTGTGTGAAAGTGAAGTCCAAGCAGCATCACCCAATGTGCCGTCTGAGATAAAATAAAAGAGTTTTTGTTCTTTTCCTTTCTTTATTGTGGGCCATGGGGCAAGCCTGGGTCAAACCGGTTAGACTATCGACTTTAGATATAGGAACGTCGGCTTTGGGTTCTTCTCTCTAGAGTCCAGACCAGGATATGATGGGGTCCGTAGAATCTAATTTGCATGACGAAAGCAGATAGATCATTCACTGTGGCAGCCCGCCACCCCTTCCACTTGAGCAGCTCAATTCAATTTTGAAAAAGTTTACGTTTTTATACATAAAACTTATGTTCATAATCAATATGTGTGGTAATTCAATATGAATACAATGTTCAATGAATTTGATTTATGATAGAAATTTTCTTCGATTTTGCTTCTAGATTTGATTCCATGATAAGGATAAGTTTAGTTATCCTTAAATTGTTAAACATTTTTTGATTGAATAATTTATAATTATTGTAATGTTCAATTCTTACTATTAAAAGAAATTTTATATTTTAACCAATTATACTTGATTCAAGATGAGTTGAATTATTATTATTATTATTATTTTTTTGCTACTTAAACCAGTTTTAATCCTACAATTTATCAAAAGATCACCTGTCCATAACATTTTTCTTCTCGTGATATAATTATGTTTTGTGATTATTTAGCACACAATCAATTGTTTAAGTCAAAGAAATATTTTTCTTTTGTCCTTGCCCATTTATCCCCTCTTAAAATTCAACAAAAGAAAACTTTTATATCATTATTGGTTCAACTTGAATAATGTCAAATTCTACCGTACTTTTAGATCTGTGGAGGAAACTCCTTGTTATTCTCTCTATATTCCTTTTTCTTTTCTTTTCTTTTTTCTTTTTTCCTTTTCCTAATAGAAGAAGGAAATATTTTTAATTTCCATGAGAGCTCTGGTAATACTTCTATCCCCACCTCCTCCTCCTCCTCTATATAGCTGGACCTTGTCAACTCCGCGTTTTCTTGCACCTCTCCTTCCTATGTCCACAAGTTTTCTTGGATCTCCGACTATTTTGAGAATCCTTTGCTCTTCTCTCAAACCTCACAAGAAGAATTCATCAACTCGTAACATGGCGGCTTGTATTCACACTTCAAGAACAGAGGCTCCTCGCAAGAAGAATTCCCTATCATATGATCCAAAAAGTTCCCAACTTGATGACCATGTCTATAATTATGTCAAATACTTCAGGCCCAGTCATCCAGATCTTGTTTCTTGCGCACCCATCTCCGAGAATCAGACCAAAGATGATATACATGGCGGTGCAGATGTGGAGCTTATCAACGACCCTAATGAAAATAAAGACGAAGATGATCTGTGGGTGAAGATGAGATATGAGGCCAGGTCAGATATTGAGCAAGAACCCATTTTGTCAACCTACTATTACTTTTCTATTTTGGCACATAATTCTTTGGAAAGTGCTTTATCTAATCATCTTGCCATGAAATTGGGAAATTCTAGCATTCCTAGTAGTACTCTGTATGATCTCTTCGTAAGCGTATTTGCAGAGGATCAAGAAATTATGAGCGCTGTTAAATGCGATCTGAGAGCCGTTAAAGAAAGGGACCCTGCTTGTATTAGTTTCGTGCACTGTTTCTTGAATTTTAAGGGTTTTTTGGTTTGCCAAGCTCATAGGGTTGCACATAAACTCTGGTCTAATAAGAGGAAAGTTTTGGCCTTACTGATCCAAAACAGAGTGTCTGAAGTATTTTCAGTGGACATTCATCCCGGTGCAACAATCGGAAAGGGAATACTGCTTGATCATGCCACCGGAGTTGTAGTCGGAGAAACGGCCGTGATTGGGAATAATGTTTCAATCTTGCACAATGTGACCCTTGGTGGGACTGGCAAAGTCTCTGGAGACAGGCATCCAAAAATTGGAGATGGAGTACTAATTGGTGCAGGAACTTGTGTATTGGGGAATGTTAAAATTGGGGATGGGGCTAAGGTTGGTGCTGGTTCGGTAGTTCTGAAAGAGGTCCCTGCAAGAACCACTGCAGTAGGGAACCCAGCTAGGCTGCTTGGGGGAAAAGAGAATCCAAAGAAGCTTGACAAAATCCCCAGTCTCACCATGGACCATACATCACATATAACGGAGTGGTCTGATTATGTTATTTAGAGGATCATTGCAGCTTCAGAGAGATCTTTTTGCGGAAGAATTTCTTACATGTTATCCTTGAGAACCGAAGTTCTCCTAGTATTTTAATGAAAGATAAAGATCGAATAATTCATGTTTTTGTTCTTGGATGAAGAAAGAAAAAGATCAGCCTTATTATATTATGTAAATATATATAAGTTGCAGTATTTTAATGAAAATTCAGCTTAATAATTGCGGTCCCATTATTATTATTATTATTTTATTTCCTTTTTTCTTGGGTAGCGGGATGGTGTTCGGGATCGGGGGTTTTGCCGAGTTTTCTATAACCTTATACTGCACGTAACATCGTACTCTTTTTACCAAGAAGAATCGGAAAAGGATTTTTTATTTAGAATAAAAAAAAAGGGATTAGCATCTGAAGACCTAATTTTGGGTACAAGCTTGGTCAACAGTCAAAGCTGTTGAAGTTAAAAGTTACTGCATTTTTTAAAGATTTTAAAAACAATTCTCTTCTTTAATTTTTTTTTTTTCATAATGGTATTTTTATGTTTTAACGAGTAGTTAAAATGATCTTAATCATCAATTTTTGATCATTTTACAATGGAATCATGTATATAAAGGGTCACAATCATCATTTCATTATATATGGATAAAATCATCATTTCATCATATAAGAAATAAAATTATCATTTCATTATGAAACTATGTCGTTTTCTTTTAAAGTTGGATTAAAAAAAAAAAAAAAGTTTGAAAGCCAGCCATCGGTTTTTTTGACATCCGTGACTGTTGCTCAGAAGCTATTGTTGAGGTGAGGTTTGTTTTTCTTTCCGATTGAAGAATTGAAATTGCCGTGTCCATCAAAGATCTTGCATTTCATGGGATTACCGTGTCCATTTTGTGGGATTCTCTATGCACTACTGCTTCTGCTGCCTCCATGGTGACCCATTTGTCACGTCCCCAGGTTCATATCGGGTCAGCCGATCAAATCTTGGTTCTTGGCTCATTCTCCGACTGGGCAATGGCACCTGGAAGCCTCCGACTGTACTTGTCCAATTTTTTTTTTCTTTAAATTTTTTATTTTTTAAAATCCAACTTCAAAGGAAAATGATATCGTTTCTTGAAGAAATGATGAGTACCTTGCACGTGACTGGTTCTATCATGGGAATGGTCAGAAATTAGTAGTTGAAACCATTCCGACTGTTCGTAAAAATATGAGCGATTGTCATGACTAGAAAAAAACTTAAATGATCAAATGATTTTTTATCCAAATTTGTGAGACCAAACCAGCTAAAAATCGAAGAAGAAGTTGAATGGATTAATGTTAGGGGTTGAGAAACTGACTCTGAGTTTGGAGGAAATAATTTTACCTTAGAACTCCTTGCTAGGCCTATGAGTTTGTAAAGCAAATGGATCTTATGCTTGCAGAAATGGCCCACTAGTTTCATCCCCCTTTTTTTTTTTTTTTTGGGGGCCATCTCTCAAATATTAAATTCCTTAGAAAGGTTAGAGGAAGAGCTAGTATCAATAATAATAAAAAAAGTCTTTAATAAAATATATATACTTTTTCCACCTTGAATAAATTATATATTTAATAAAGAAAAATTCTATTATGAATATTTGAGTCATGTCATAAATTTTTCCAACAAAGTACTGGGTTACATGTGAGATTCATATTGAAAATTTCCTTTAGTAAATGAGTTTTTAATTTAATTTATTTTTTATATAATAATATTTAACTTGATAAACCTTTCAATCTCAAATACTATTACACTAATCAAAACAAAACTTGAGAATATGCATATAAACTTGATAATGACTTCAATTAATCATCATGTCATCGTCCCACAAAATGAGCAACTTAAATATTATCTGTATATTATTAAAGCTGCTTCCTTGGAATGGAGAATTCGGAAAGTCAAACATAGAAAGAAGATACAAAAACTCCCATGTTATCAGCAGCCATGTCAGTATATGTAGAATTAAGAAACAAAAAAATTGGAACATGGAAGAATCTGGAGCATCTTTTAAGCAAACTATAAACATAATAGCTAATATAATAAGGAAACTGATCTGTAATGACACCAAATGAGATATAATCGTTGAAGGAAAATGCTAAGCATTTGATTCCCATAACATAATTCCAGCAAGCACTTTCTTTCCTCCTGAATCATCATGGAGATCATCATCTCAACGATCTGTTTCCTTCTCTTCCTGTTTCTACTCATAAAGACTAATCTGCTTAGATCCAAGAAGAACCCATCTCTGCAGTTACCTCCGGGGCCAAAGCCGCTTCCAATCATCGGAAACATCCACCAATTGGTTGGGTCCCCTATGCATCACCTCCTGAGAGACATGGCCGAGAAATATGGACCACTAATGTACCTTCAGCTAGGTGAAGTTTCCACTTACATTGTGACTTCACCGGAAATTGCTGAAGTTTTCTTGAAAACTCATGACACCATATTTGCCAACAGGCCCCAACTCCTCTGCCCCAGAGTCTTCAATGATAATTGCAATGACATTGTCTTTGCACCATTTGGTGAGTACTGGAGACAGATGCGCAAGATTTGTGTGATGGAGCTCCTGAGTTCAAAGCGAGTCCAGAGTTTCTGTTCTATCAGAGAAAAGGAGTCACTATATCTAATGAGGTCTATTTCACTAAACAGGGGATCAGTATTCAATCTCAGCAAAGAACTTATGTCATTCACATATGGCCTTACTGCGCAAATAGCCTTTGGGAAGAAGAGCAAGTACCAAGAAGACTTCATTTCAATCGTACTGGAGAATATAAAGATTGCGTCAGGATTTCACATTGCAGATTTGTACCCTTCCCTGAAATTCATTCAGATTATCAGTGAGATGAGTCCAAAGATCAGGAAGAATCAAAAGCGGAACGATGTGATACTTGATAACATCATTGATGAGCATAAGAAGAATAGAGAAATGGGAAAAGACGCAGATGGAGAAAAGAAAGAGGATCTGGTTGATGTTCTTCTGAGGGTTCAAGAATCTGGTGATTTTGGAACCCCATTGACCAACAACAACATCAAATCTGTCATCATGGTGAGTGATGAGTATTGTAAGGATTTCCCTTGGGGATGAAAAAAATATTGTGTCATTCGGTGAATTTCAGTTCTCCTAATCAGGAAAAGAAAACTTTGAAAAGAGCCTAAGCAAAATCCAATTATTTTTTACATCTTTTTCCAAAACTCAAATTTAATTGCCTTGTTTCAGGACATTTTCAGTGCTGGAAGTGAGACAACATCCACAGCTTTAGAGTGGGCCATGTCTGAATTGATGAAAAACCCAGCAAGCATGAAGAAGGCACAAGATGAAGTGAGAAAAATCTACTGTGGATGTGGCAATGTTGAAGAATCAGGCCTCAATGAATTAAAGTACTTACAAGCAGTTATCAAGGAGACTCTGAGATTACACCCTCCAGTTCCTCTGTTAATTCCCAGGGAGAGCAGTGAGCAATGTGAAATCAATGGATATGCAGTACCTGAAAAGAGCAGAGTCATTGTCAATGCTTGGGCAATTGGCAGAGATCCTAGGTACTGGCCTGATGCTGAAAAATTCAATCCAGAGAGATGGTTTCTAGATTCTCCTCTTGATTACCATGGGAAGGATTTCAAATACATTCCATTTGGAGCTGGAAGAAGGATATGCCCAGGAATATCATTTGGTGTGGCGAGTATTGAACTGTTACTTGCACAATTACTCTACCATTTTGACTGGAAACTCCCAGATGGATTGAGCAATGAACTAGACATGACTGAGCTCTTTGGTTTGTCTGTGAGGCGTAAAAATGATCTGTGCTTGGTACCAGTTCCCTACAGTCACTCCCTTTAGGAATAAAAATAATGATTTTATGCAGCAGAGGTAGCCAACTTATTCCACTCTATTGATGAATTGATAAAAAAGAAGAATAATAATGGATTGTTAGTAATGCATTGTATTTTATCTCTACTATTCTTAATATGTTTTAGTGGTTGCTTTGCTTCTAATAAGATATTTTTCTTGTTTCTTGTATCAAAAACCTTCAGCCGCTGCATATTTCTACATTAGAAATAAACAAAAGCTCACTATTACTGTCATTGTGATTCAGTTTGGGAGTTGAGAATATTGATTATCAAGGTAGAGAACCCCCAGTTACTGCGATGAAGCCGAAAAATTCATCGCCGGCAGATTTCTTGATTATTATGAGAACATTGAATATGAGGGGGAAGATTTCAATTTCATTCCTTTTGGCACTGGAAGAAGGATATGCCCTAGTATTTCATTTGCACTACCCAATATAGAGCTGCTACTTGCCCAACCGCAGTACTGCATTGAGTGGAAACTTCCAAATGAACAAAAGAATGAAGACCAAGATATGACTGAAGAACACAAAAAGATGCTGGACCTGGTCTGGTATCCAATAAGAATATGCATGATGGCAATTGTCAAAATTTCCCTATTTTCATCTTGTCAATAAATCTTAGTACTATTTTGTTATATTATATGGATACAAGAACCCTATTGTTCTATGGTGTAATGATTAATACATCAAGTAAATGCTATTATCTATCAGCAACTTACCATGTTCCATTATTACAACGAATATTCTTTTTTGGGAGAGGGTTCACCATTCATGTCCCTAAGACCCGGCTCACCATGCTTTGTTGTCTTCATACTCCTGCCTAGATTATAAGCCCCCAAAGGCTCCACCATCTTATTAGTTTACCCGCAATTGTTCTTTCATATGCAAGAAACAAGAAACTCAGCTTAAGTCCTGATCTCAAACCCTGATTTGAACAGACTATGGTAAGTCAGTATATCAAGTTTTATTCACCTACAAAGCTGGAGAATGGCAACATTGACCATTTTAATATTTCAGACAGACTAGGGAAATTATGCATTTCCTTCTCTCCGCTGACATTCCTTTCCCAATATAATCACATAATCAACCCCTCCCCCCAACCCCAATAGCCAAAAAGGAATCTAGTGTCATATTTTATTCTTCTTTCTATTGGCATTATCAATTATTAGCATTGACAAAGATTTTTCAGACATTTTTAAAAGAACATACAACGTCCCGAGACCACACTTTGTGAGATCATTCAGTTGTCCCATCTGTTCACCAATACCAATTACCAGTCACAAGAAAAATGCATAGCCCAGAAAATGAGAAAAACTAATTTCTCAAAATAATAATACTAAAAAGGAATGGATGGAACAGGATTCACTCACAGTCATCACATGATTGAGAAACCTTTCTGTCAATCTTGGATTGTTTGGAATCACTCAGTTGGCACGACATCCAACTTTATGCTTGCAATCACATCGAGGACACAGATGCCTCAGAATTCAAGACTCGTGCCCCCTGCTCAGTAAAAATTTACCCTTGCCCCAAATTTCAAGATTTCTCGTTGAGGGTTGGATGGGAAAGATTGGCAAAATTCCACATCACCGGGGAATCAAGGATAGAGAGAACCACACATTTCTTTTGGAAAAATTGGGAACCATTTAGTCCATGATTTTAATAAACAGGACCATTGTCATGCTTTTCCAATTAGATGTGATGGCATAATGATCATCAACCAGCATACTAGTAAAGGCATGAGCATCAACGCCGCATTGCGGTGAAAGAACTTCCAAGTGTTAAATTTTTATATTATTTACAAATTTAAAAATACGCCTATTATCAGAGGGGTGTCACTGACAAACCATCCTCCTTTTAAATTTTCATAATAATAATACGTCCGAGATTTCATATCTTTTATTATTAATAAAATATATTTGTGTAAGTATTTTATTTATTCTATTCACAATTGGAAGGGAGGATAAAGACATATAAGTAATAATTTATAATTTTTAAATTTAACATGAATCAGTTTTAATTTATTGTTTTTTAATACATTTAAGTATAAGATCTAGGTACATCAAAGACTTAAATTATTAGTGTCTTTGTTGTCCATTTCCTAATAAACAATTTTTTTTCCCTTCTGATTCACTATTGAATTGGAAATAATACTCAGTTTAATTCTTAATTATAAGTTATTTACTTTTTTTATCCATTATTATAAATTATTATTGATAATTTAATGATTATTTTATTCTTTTTTTTCAATATTATTTATGATCTCTTTTTATAAATTTTTTTTTTTTAATTTTTCTCTAATAGAGATATTGTGAAATAAAAGAAAACTTTACTATAAAATGACGCTTATCATTAAAAATAAAGAAAGTATATTAATTTAATAATAATAATAATAATAGTAAGGAATACAGGAGTATAGAGAAATGGTGAAAAGTTAGTACGTTTTAAAACAATTTTTAACATCTTGAGATTCTAATAATCTACTGTAAAACCGGTGAGGAAATAGCATTTTTCAAGAACCCTAAAAGGTGACATAATTTTATATAAGTCTTAAGCTGAAGGGTGAAGTCTAGTTTCCAAGATAACTAGATAAGCACAGAGCACTTTAACCTCTTCAATATTGACTCGACTTCTCACCATCATCGCAACTTCTCCGCCTCTCTATTTTGTGCAATTGCAGAGAAAATTGGGAAATTTGGGTAGGGTTCTTCATTCCATTAATCTTATATGTTCCATATACGAATTCCTCAGAAGATCTTTATTCCAATATATGTGCGTCATAGAAGAATATTCCTAAAGATTCCCCATTCGTATGTAGGAGTAGGACAAAAACAAGATTTTACGAAAGTTAAAGAGGTAATTTCCCGAAACGACTGCCATTCCAAATTCACCATCGTTAATTTGTCAGCCCCTCCAATCTCTGCACCCTCCGCCAAGGCGCCAACTGATCAGTCTTGCTCACCACGTTAACACTCGCCCAAGGAAACCAGGAGGTCCCTAGTTTGACTCTGCACTCGACTTTGGACTCCATTATTGGTCATGTCAACCGGCTTCCTCACGCCTTCTTCTTGGACTTTGTTCGTACCATCTTCTCTCTATATAAAGACTTCTTCTTGGAACGTCTCTACACGAGTCTTAGAGTAGTGGAGTAACAAAGTCTCAAAGCAGAATTTCAAGAGCAGAACTGACCTACCCAACGCAAAGTCTCCATCTTTTTTCACTAACCATGGAACTTCTAGTTGAAATATCATCTCAAATGGGTATGTCGTTCTTATCTTTTGTTTCATCAGACAGTCATTTTCTGCTCAACCCCATATTACTGCGTTCAGTTTCTGGAATTCTACACCTCCTTCTCATCCTGCTTCTACTCATTTATTGGGTTTGGAGGAAAATGAATGCTAATCATTCCGAAACTCAAAAATCTGTTAGGAACTCCAAGGTTTTGTATTACAAACCCGTCTTCTCTGGTTGTCTGGGTCTCGTAGTGTTTCATCTTGCTCTCTGTTTGTTGACCAACTTCTATTGGTATAGAAATGGTTGGTCAGATGAAAAGATTCTAGTGCTTACAGATTTGGTTTTGAAAACTCTTGCTTGGTTCGTAGTTTCTATCTTTCTGCATACACAGTTATTGAGGTCAGGTGAAACTAAGTATCCATTTGTTTTGAGAACTTGGTGGGTAGTTTTCTTCCTAGTATCTTCTTATTGTCTGGTGATGGATTTTATTTATTACCAAAAACGTAGAACATTGTCAATTCTTTTTTGGGTATCTGACATAGTTTCCGCTGCAATGGGATTATTTTTCTGTATTTTGGGATTTTCGGGTAGACAAGAAGGGGAAGATAACCTTCAGGAACCCCTTCTGAATGGTAATTCCACCAATGTTACCCAGACTAAGAAGTCTACTGGGGAGGATACTGTAACTCCATATGCTACTGCTGGTATATTTAGCATTCTTAGTTTCTCTTGGATGGGGCCTTTAATATCACTTGGCTACAAGAAGACACTGGACCTCGAGGATATTCCTCAACTTACTGGTCTTGATACTATTAGAGGGGCCTTTCCACTTTTAAGGGACAAACTAGAGTCTGATAGCCATGGCAGTAACCGGGTTACCACACTTATGTTGGTGAAGGCCTTGTTTGCCACTGCATGGAAAGAAGTAATTTTGTCAGCTCTTTTTGTTCTTCTATACACATTGGCCTCGTATGTCGGTCCCTACCTTATTGACACTTTTGTTCAATTCCTCAATGGGCACCAAGAATTTGATAATGAAGGGTATTTCTTGGTATCTGCTTTCTTCTCTGCGAAACTTGTAGAATGTTTGGCACAAAGACACTGGTTCTTTAGGGTGCAGCAGGCTGGATACAGAGCCAGGGCAGCTTTGGTTGCAAAAGTCTACAGCAAGGGCTTGACACTTTCCTCTCAATCAAAGCACGGACATACAAGTGGGGAAATAATTAATTTTATGGCTGTTGATGCTGAGAGAATTGGTGACTTTGGCTGGTACATGCATGATCCTTGGCTGGTTCTCATACAAGTTAGTCTAGCACTATTTATCCTATATAAGAATCTTGGACTTTCTTTCCTTGCTACATTTGCTGCAACTGTGTTGATCATGCTGGCGAATGTTCCACTAGGAAAATTGGAAGAGAAGTTTCAGGATAAGCTTATGAAATCAAAAGATAAAAGGATGAATGCAACATCTGAAGTTTTGAGGAACATGAGGATACTCAAGCTCCAGGCCTGGGAAATGAAGTTCTTGTCGAGAATCATGGAGCTTAGGAAGACTGAGGCTGGGTGGCTGAAAAAGTATCTATACACTTCAGCTACGGTCAGTTTTCTGTTCTGGGCTGCTCCTACGTTTGTGTCTGTGAGCACTTTTGGTGCCTGTATACTAATGGGCATTCCACTTGAGTCAGGGAAGATATTGTCTGCACTTGCAACATTCAGAATACTTCAGGAGCCTATTTACAATCTTCCTGATACAATTTCGATGATTATTCAGACTAAGGTCTCACTTGACAGAATTGCTGCTTTTCTCTCCCTTGATGACTTGCCCTCTAATGCCATAGAGAAGCTTCCAAGAGGTAGTTCTAACACTGCAATTGAGATTGTTGATGGGGAGTTCACCTGGGATTTCTCTTCCAACTCTCCATTTCTGAGAGAAATAAATCTTGCGGTTTCTCATGGCATGAGGGTTGCTATCTGCGGTGCTGTTGGTTCAGGCAAGTCTAGTTTACTTTCTTGTATATTGGGAGAAATGCCAAAATTGTCTGGGAAAGTTAAACTTTGTGGTACGAAGGCCTATGTTGGTCAGTCTCCATGGATACAGAGTGGAAAAATTGAAGAGAATGTATTATTTGGCAAGGAAATGGATAGAGAAAAGTATGACCGTGTTTTGGAAGCATGTGCCTTGAAAAAAGACTTGGAAATTCTCTCTTTTGGTGATCAAACAGTCATTGGTGAGAGGGGAATTAATTTGAGTGGTGGGCAGAAGCAAAGAATACAGATTGCACGTGCACTATACCAGGATGCTGATATTTACCTCTTTGATGATCCGTTTAGTGCTGTGGATGCTCATACAGGAAGTCACCTCTTCAATGTAATTGCTCCTTCTTCTCTAATTTATGTGCTCTCAACAATTGTGCTCTTTGTTTTTCTCAGCATTTTTCCTCAGTTCTTGAAGTCTTGGTTTCCTTTGATATCTGAATGGCAGGAGTGCATACTGAGTCTTCTGCATTCGAAAACAGTTGTTTATGTTACGCACCAAGTAGAATTTTTGCCCGCTGCAGATATTGTTTTGGTAAGTTAATTCATGTTTTATCACGTGACAGACTTGTTTATCATCTTCAGTGCACAAGTAATCCAATTTAATGATGTTTCCAGGTTATGAAAGATGGAAAGATAACACAAAGTGGAAAGCACAATGATATTCTGGAATTGGGAAGTGACTTTATGGAGCTTGTGGGTGCACACAGGGAAGCGTTATCTATACTTGGTTCTGTTGAAGCAGGATCTTCAAGCATAAGAGAGGATGTCAATGGCATGGGGAGTGCTGAGAAAGTTGTGCAGAAACTTACTAGAGATGGTCAAAATGGCGAATCAGATGACATGCCTGGGGAGAAAAAACAACTCGTTCAAGAAGAAGAACGAGAGAAAGGCAAAGTTGGTTTTCCTGTTTACTGGAAATATTTGACAACGGCATATGGAGGATGGCTTGTTCCCTTCATATTATTGGCACAGGTTCTATTCCAGACATTGCAAATTGGGAGCAATTACTGGATGGCTTGGGCAACACCCGTGTCTGAGGATGTCACCCCTCCAGTTGGAATGTCCACTCTCATCTTAGTCTACATTGCTTTGGCTATTGGGAGTTCTTTTTGCATTCTTTTCAGAGCCTTACTTCTGGTGACAGCAGGATTCAAGACTGCCCAATTACTTTTCAATAAAATGCATTCAGCCATTTTTCGTGCTCCCATGTCCTTTTTTGATGCTACCCCAAGTGGTCGAGTTCTGAATAGAGTAAGAGACCTTTTGTATTAGAAACCATCATCACCTTTATAGGGCATTGTGAACTGATACTTCAAAGATTTAAAAGTATTGTTTAATTGTTCAGGTTTTTCTTAAACTGACTCTTCTCCTGATGTGCAGGCTTCTACAGATCAAAGTGCAGTTGATCTTAACATTCAATTTCAAGTTGGTTCCTTTGCATTCTCATTGATCCAACTATTCGGAATTATTGCAGTAATGTCACAAGTTTCATGGCAAGTCTTCATCATTTTTATACCAGTGATTTTGTTATGCATCTGGTTGCAGGTACCTTCTAGTTTCACCATTTCTATCATCTTTGTGTATTTTGATGTAGTGTTGTAATTTTTTAGAATTCTGCTGTGCATGTAAAGTTCATGCACTTATTCCAGTTCATTTAAGCTATATCTTAATTGATAAAAAGTGTATGAATTTGATAATGGTGAAGGAAAATAATTTATTGAACTCATTCCAAAATAAAATTGTCCACGTTTTGACAAAAACAAACAGCTTTTGCTTGTGTTAACATTGAAGATTACTAACGGTTATTTTCTTCAGCGATATTATATAGGTTCAGCAAGAGAACTATCACGATTAGTTGGGGTTTGCAAAGCTCCTGTTATACAGCATTTTGCTGAGACAATATCTGGTGCAAGTACAATTCGAAGTTTTGATCAGGAATCTAGATTCCTGGACACAAGTATGAAACTCATTGATGCTTACTCTCGCCCAAAGTTTCACAATTCTGCTGCAATGGAGTGGCTTTGCTTTCGCTTGGATGTATTATCCCTCATTACCTTTACTTTCTCATTAGTTTTATTGATCTGTATTCCAGAGGGAGCAATTGATCCAAGTAAGCAAATGTTTACTTTTACTGTCATTGAATCTCCCCTTCAGCAATGCTACAGAACAATCTATTAATCTCATCACTTTTCTTTCTCTGATTTTTATGATAAATGAATATGAAGGTGTTGCGGGTTTAGCAGTGACATATGGACTTAATCTTAACATGTTACAAGCTTGGGTTGTATGGAATATTTGCATGATGGAGAACAAAATAATCTCAGTTGAAAGAATATTGCAGTATACCTCTATTCCAAGTGAGCCTCCGCTAGTTGTAGATTCAACCAGACCTGAGAGTCACTGGCCATCACAAGGAGAGGTTGATATACGTGGACTTAAGGTAATTGATTTCATAAAACTGTAGTTAGATGGATGGTCCTGTCCTACTAGTTGATCGTTATGGAAAAAAAATAATTGTTTGTGCTCAAGTCTTATTAATGTACGTAAGAATATGTATAGGTCCGATATGCTCCACACATGCCTCTTGTGTTACGAGGCCTCACATGCACTTTCTTTGGAGGAAAGAAAACCGGAATTGTGGGGAGGACAGGCAGTGGAAAATCTACACTTATACAGACACTGTTTCGTATTGTTGAACCAGCTGATGGACAAATATCAATAGACGGTATCAGTATCTTCTCAATTGGATTGCATGATCTGCGGTCCAGACTGAGCATAATCCCACAGGATCCCACCATGTTCGAGGGTACAGTGCGTAGTAATTTGGATCCACTTGAAGAGTACACAGACGAACAGATTTGGGAGGTTCGTTTCAGTTCGGTCTTATCTGATTGTCCTATGAACTAAGTTAAACAAAACTTATGTTCTTCTAGAATTGGCCTTGTCCGTTACCTATCGTTTGAATGTGTATCTTACCTCCCTTCTTTGTTTTAGGCTCTTGACAAGTGCCAGCTTGGTGATGAAGTTAGGAAGAAGGAAGGCAAGCTTGATGCTACAGGTTTCTTTTCTCACCCGTCTGCTTTTATCTTTCAGAATCTTGTTAACTTGTATCTTTTATACTAGTTTCTTATATTTCAATGTTTTCCCACAATTATGCAGTTTCTGAGAATGGGGAGAATTGGAGTGTTGGTCAAAGACAGCTGGTCTGTCTTGGCCGTGTGCTCCTCAAGAAAAGCAAAGTTCTAGTACTTGACGAGGCTACAGCATCTGTTGATACAGCCACCGATAATCTGATTCAGCAAACTCTCAGACAACATTTCTTGGATTCAACTGTTATCACAATTGCACATAGGATAACATCTGTTCTAGACAGTGACATGGTCTTACTTCTAGATCATGGTATTAAAGATAATCATCCATCTATTGTTATATCATATACCCTTATTTGGAAGTTCTGTTTTATGATTCTCTCTCTATCGTGCAGGGCTTATTGAAGAGTATGATTCTCCAGCAAAATTGCTGGAAGACAGGTCATCTTCTTTTGCAAAACTTGTTGCTGAATATACCATGAGATCAAGTTCTAGCCAAGGAACCTGAGGAAAAAAACCTGAAATGCAGTTTTGATCAACTTCCTTTTTAGCCTGTCTACTCCTAGTGCTTGATGATGGCTACAAAGTAGACATTGTTAACCAAATTTTCACTAAAATTTAGCAACTTCAGAAGAGAGAGATCTTTGATTCTTGGCTCAGGAAAGATTGTTAAGCCAAGATTCTGTAGTGCCGTGGAATAATAAGGGTGTCTCTGCCCCATTACCTATTTTTGTATCTAAACATCCACATGGATACTACTACTGGCAAGACTGTATTCAAAGAATTACTAATGTAATTTCTGGTGAAAAATCTACAAATTATTTACACATTCCTGGTTTGACTGACCTTGCAGCTGTAGTTCTCTGTGTTAAACTTTTTGTTTTTTTAATTATTCCCTAGTTGTAATATGAAAGATATACCATTTGGGGCCTAAATTTTAAGGTTTTGTGTAGAAAATCTTCTGGATCATATCGGCAGGAAGGTAAGAAGATATAGAGGGGCTAAAATACTGCTTAGTTGTGGCCCATCTCCAATATAAAGGATAATGGTGGAAATAAAGAGCTTAATAGGGGTAATCTCCGTCATTTTCAGCCACTGCCACTTGCATTCCGACTTGGCTTTGAAGCACCGAAGAGAAGAAAGGAAAAGAAAAGAAAAATCCGCGGAGGATCTTCCCTTCCAGAGGACGATGACCTGTTCAGCTGCCCGATTTCATCTCTTCAAACTCCGGAAAAAGCCCTAGCTTTCTCTCTCCTTGGCTTATTTTCTCTCTTTCTATATGCTTATAGATATTAATTGCTTTATTTTTTGTCATTGGAATTGCTGTTGCTTCAAGAATCGATAAATGGAGGCAGCTATGGAAACTTCATTGCTCAATCGCTGCACGTTCATCACAGCCTCTAAACATTCACTTTTTGGTCGGCGGAACCAAAGTTTCAGATACGGGCAAAAATTCCCCTCTAGAAGCCGGTTTTTTTCATATCGGCCATCAACAACCGGTTACGCGGCAGAGTGTAAATCTGGAGCTTTCCCCACTTCGGACTTTACAAGTAATAGGAAGCAGTATTTGATGAGTTCATTTGTAAATAAGCCCAGCTGTGCAGTTCAAGATATGCAAAATTCGGCTGCAGCAGTGGTAGTGGTGGAATTGGGTTTTCTGGAAGCCTTGGTGAGGAGAGGTTTTGTATTGGTGGCAATGGTTTGTGGGGTTTTGATTTTCAGTTGCCGGAACGCTGTGGCAGTTCAGGGGGTAATGGATGCGGGTTGGCAAGGTGCTTTCGAGAGGAGTGGGGTGGCGTTGAGGAGTTCTTGGCCAAAGGTTCTGCAGGTACTAACGCTTTTTAAAGAGCAGGGCTTGATTTTGGCTGCGTTGTTGGGTCTCTCGGCATTTTTTTCTATGGCTGAGACCTCTATTACTACACTTTGGCCCTGGAAGGTATTCGACTTATTCCCTTCAAATGATGTTCCTTTCCTTCTCCTTTTGGCTTGGGAATCGGGTGGGGGGGGGGGGGGGATGTCGAACTTGTCGTGCTCATGAAAATTGTAAATTTTGTTAAATATGGGTGCGATGTTGTCTATTTTGTTCATTATCTCTCTTGCTATCTTAAGTGCTTGGAGATTACATGTGATGCACATCATTTTCTTAGAAGTTGGATGAAACCGTTTTGATTCCAAATAAAATATCTGCCATATGTAAAGCATGAATCTTGAAATTATTGTTGGTGACTTGAGGGAGGATTGGAGGCCTTAATGTTTCTCAATTCTATTATTATTGTTGTAATACCATTCAACTCTGGTTGAATTCTGTAAGAGACGTAGGTTGTATTGCAATTCCTCTCTTGCTTATCGCTTTCTAAATTGTTGAAAATGGTGTATATCAGGTGCGAGAATTGGCTGAGAAAGAATCTGAAAACGGTGTCTTTAAAATGCTCCGAAGTGATGTCACACGTTTTCTGACAACCATTCTTATTGGCACAACGTACTGATCCTTCTTGTTACAGTCTCACAATTAGCTGTTCTCTCTTCTTGAATATATGCATTATTTTTTATTGTAGATTTTGTTTGTGTACTCAGTGTGGTAAATATTGGAGCCACAGCTTTAGTTACCGAGGCAGCAACTGCAATATTCGGTGAAGCTGGTGTAAGTGCAGCAACTGGAGTGATGACGGTATGAGTGGGTTTTTCTTATGTGCTGAATTTGGCAACTTAGTCCTGCATATTGTTTCAAATATCCTTTTTCATATTCATGAAATATCTAAATTCAAATTTCTAGGGATTATTACCTTCTGTATTAGTTTTTCTTGCCAATTATTACCTCTTTACTTTTTTTTTTTTGGTAACTCAGTTCCTCTTTACTGACTAGTCCCTTTTATGTGTTCTGGTTTTCCAGGTTGCTATTTTGCTTCTTACCGAAATCACACCAAAAAGTGTAGCAGTTCACAATGCAACAGAGGTTGCCAGGTTTGTGGTAAGTTAGGCGCTTCTGTCTTTGGTAACAAGTCAAAGCTACTGAGTATTTGTTGCTTTGGGGGGGAAATATTTAATATCTTTTCTAGTTAAGTTATAGCTTTTTAAAATATCTATGACTAGGTGTGATTATGATGCTCTAGGTCAGGCCTGTGGCATGGCTTTCCTTGATATTGTATCCTGTTGGAAGAGTGGTTACATACCTATCAATGGGCATGTTGAAGCTTCTTGGTCTGAAAGGAAGAAGGTCTACTTTATTTCCCTTTAGAACTTTGTTACTTTGCATTGTCATTTTTTGGTTTAATATACAACTGAAATGTTCTTTTTGACTTGATCATGCGTTCATTCTGTAATGTATTAGTGAACCATATGTTACTGAGGATGAATTGAAGTTGATGTTGCGGGGAGCAGAATTAAGTGGGGCAATTGAGGAGGAAGAACAGGTGCCAAAATGGACTTCTTTCATATTTTGATGTGCAGGGTCCATGTGTTGGGACCTATCATGACTTTAGAATTTAGATTCATAAATATCATATTTGCAATGAACTAAGCAGCTTACACTGATATTACAATTGAACTTATACTTCGATTATAACTGTTACCTAGATCCTCTCATGTTATTTAGCTGCATCTCTTACCTGTTACATTTATCTTGGGATTTGTAAAATAGGAATCTCTTACTTGGATGCATGCCAAATATTGTCCTGCTAAACTGAGAATCACTTCTGAACTTCATAAAATATGAAGCTAGAACTATTATGGAGATGAAATCTTATCTTTTGAAACAAATTATACATGTCAGAGCTCAAACTAAAAATAAATAATTAGCTTACCTCTGAAATTTGTAAAAGGGTCAAATCTACTAGGAATGAAAAATAAAATCAATCTAATTAATTATTCTTAGAAAAGGAAACAAATCCTGCTTCTTGTTCCTAAATTATTATGAGAAATTACTAAAGGGGTTGCTAATGAATTTTAACTATGGTAGCCTTAGGACTGTGAAATGGTAATGTATTTTAGCAAAAAATAATAAAAACAATAAAGAAAATATATGAATGAAATTTCATGTCAACAAGAACCATCCATCATCTTTGGAAACTTCATCATAAACATAAAAGATAATCTAATCCAATTGGATTGGCAATAAATAAAATTCATAACTAAATTTCTTAGTTTTTCCTTAAGAATAGTTCAAACTCTAGTTTCCAAATTGATTTAGTGACTAGACTTTTACTCTAATTTGAAAAGATGATTGTCATTACTTGGCAGTACTTTCAATGAACAAATTTCATGTTTTTTCTCTGCCATGAAGTCACTGAATTGTCAAAAACATGCATCATTCCATTGTAAATGTTCTGATTTTTTAATATTTTCCGAAAATAAGTCTGATAGACATGCCATTCAATATTTTGACTAGTTGGGCCGCATCTGATTATTTTATCTCAGGATATGATTGAAAATGTGTTGGAGATAAAAGATACACATGTTAGAGAGGTTATGACACCACTTGTTGATGTAGTTGCCATTGATGCTAGTGCAACACTTGTTGATTTTCATAATTTATGGGTGACCCATCAGTACTCCAGGTATTTGAGGCTGTTTTACAGTCTTTATTTATAACTTGTCCTCAGCATGCTAAGAAAACATGTATGCAGGGTGCCCGTCTTTGAAGAACGTATTGACAATATAGTTGGCATTGGCTATGCAATGGATCTTTTGGATTATGTGCAGAAGGTTAAGTAACTAGGCAGCCCTAAATTCTCTCTCTCTCTCTCTCTCTATATATATATATATAATATTCTCTAATAATGCATAAAAATATCTGATATGGTCCAGAATTGCATTCTTTTTCATTTTTGAAGGGGGACTTGCTTGAAAGTTCTGTTGTAGGAGATATGGCACATAAACCAGCATATTTTGTGCCTGGTAATCAAGCTTCACTTGACTTTTCTGCTTAAATTTATGTATCTCACTTGCATGACATCTTTATTATTCATGACTGCCTTTTGGAAAGTTCATACTCAGCCACTTCAAGGTATGCCTGCAAGGGGGTTGTTTCTGGAGGGGGAAGAGAAACAGAGATGGAATTATTTTATTAATGATTTGTACTCTCCAGCAAATCTGTCTACGGTTGGAGCCACCTCTGACCTTCTATGATGTAGTAACCTGAGTTGATAATAAAGCAGGGTACCTTGCTGACGTTTCATGCAGCAGAGAGCTTAGTTTCATGGGATTTTTTTTCTTGCACATCCTAGTCAGCCATTCTTATGTGAAAAGACAAAACGATCTCCGCATGTGCACCTGTATTTATAACTGTGGTCACACATGGCTTCTGTATATGATTTAAACATTCAGCATTTTTTTCTTGCAACAGTCAAAAAAATGACCTTTGGAATGTTGCAGATTCTATGTCTGTTTGGAATCTTCTAAGAGAATTCCGAATCAGAAAGGTTCACATGGCTGTTGTCCTCAATGAGTATGGTGGAACTGTTGGAGTAAGTTTTCTCCATTAATAGTTATTCAGTTTAAGAGACTTTTATCTTTGAAGTTTGGTTATATGGTATTATCATCTTTTAACACTGTGAGTGAAGCAGATTGTAACCCTTGAAGACGTGGTTGAGGAAATTGTTGGTGAGATCTTTGATGAAAATGACTCCTGTGTAAGGCTTGATAATTGCATTAGTTTGTATATTAAACATCTATTTGTTTTCGTATTTTTTGTTCGTTTGATTTTAACTGCACCACATATTCAAATCTGGGATATCCAACTAAATTGTTTTCTTTTCTTTTCCCGGAGCAATTGACTGACAATGAAACCCTTTCTATAGTTGGTCTCTTATTCCTATTGAAGATTAAAGTACTCTTTATATACTCCAGCCTCTCCCAACAAACAAGTGTTTCTGAAATGAGACTGGCTGACGAAAATTTTGATATTAACTTCATTTATAGACATCTTTTCCTTTGTGGATTTTTTTCACATACTTTTTGAAATTTAACAGGAAGAAATCCAGAAGAAAACTGGGTACATTGTAATGCGGGCTGAAGGAATCTATGATGTGGATGCCAACACATCTATTGATCAGCTTTCAGAGGATCTGAATATCAAAATGCCTGAGGTATTTCAGTTATTTATAATATTGTTAGACATGATTGTAAGCAAATTGTTTCCACAGTAGATTACACTTGTCCATTTGTGCAACATATTTTTAGTTGTAGACATACATTTTACTAGCGGAGAAAATCCCTAAAATCATATGAAGCCAAACCCCTCACCCCAAAGAAAAAAATGATCCCTAAGATATAACTTGTATAAGAGATTAAACTGTAGAACTATTTTAATGCAAAGTCTCTCTTTAATGATCTGATTCATTTTAATTCTTACATTTCTATTCAGGGTCATCAATATGAGACAGTGTCGGGTTTCGTGTGTGAGGCATTTGGTTACATCCCAAGAACTGGTGAGACTATAAAGGTGGTGCTTGAGAGGGAAGATCTAGAAGAACAGCATGATTATAGTGGAGGAGAATCCGATCGAACAGATCAGAATGGAAAGAATCAGATATTTAAGCTTGAGGTTTGTTTCTTGCTTTTGCTCAACTTCATTATTGAAAGGGGTTAGGTTTTACGACATAAATAAATATTGGTTGTAGATATTGGCCGGAAATGCCAGAAAGGTGAGTGCTGTTCGGTTTGAAAGAATAAATCCTGATGATGAACTTCTTGAGACTAAAGGTGTAAGGCGATTGGTTCCAAAAATCATGAAAAGAAAAGGGAGCAGCGGCAGCGATGATTCAGATAGGACAGAGACAGATGATGAAGAAGGTTCGGTGGCGATCGAGAGAAAGGATCAATCTTTCCCAAATAATCTTGTAGTGACTGAACATGTTGAGAATTACCAAGAAAACAAACAGTAATTGCATCGCTCCCTCATTCTCTATCTTATACAGAGTATTCTGTAGTCTTACGAGTTCTAGACAAAATAGAAGATGAAATTAGTAGTAACAACCTTGAAAAGTACCCCTCACCTCCGGATCATCAAAGCTTATAGATCATAAATGATTTTTTCACCAAAAAAAAAAAAAATTTTGACAGAATTTTTCTTGCGTTCAAATTATGGGTTAGCCTGTTGTACAGATGATGGGATCTTTTTCTTGGTAAAAGAATGCTGAGAAATAAATCTCTTACACAAGATTTGTTCGTTTGTATAATGCCAGCGGTATGAATATCTCCTCTTATATAAAATTGTATTACTCTTGTTACATTAATAAAATACTACTTCCTTTAATGAATGTTCAATATTTCATATTAAGATGTCTGAAATTGAATATCTTATTTTTAATATTTTATAAATTAAGTTAAACTTTTTAATTAAAACTAGATAAATGTCTTTGCATTGCGCAATTATTATAATATTATTTAAATTTTTTTTAGTCATTTAATTTAATGTTTTTTATACACATTAATATATTTTAGGTTGAATGACTCGATCTCTATATGATATATATAATGACAAATTTTTGTTTTGATAATTTTTGGGAAGGAGTTAGAATGGTGATAGGTAGGAAATCTATGCAAACGTTTATTATTGGATTTTCATGATAATTGAAAATATTAATAAATTTAGAAATTATATATATATATATATATATATATATATATATATATTTATATGATTTGAAATGTTAGTGCGGGTCATGGAGCACACACTATTAAGTGCTTCTGTTAATTTTTTAACGGTCAACTATCTTATTTTTTTAAAATAATTAATTAAAATTTAATCAATTACCTTCAGTTTATCTTTTTAGGATTTAGTTTATAAAAAATAATTTTTTAATCGTTAAAGACTTGAGTGGAACACTTACTAATGTATGCAACGTAACACACATTATCATTCCTCTATATATGTTTTTATAAAGAAAATAAAAATTTTTGAATATGTTTGTGTAATATTTGATTTCCAAAATTCTACAGAGATAATTTTAATATGGGAATTTCTCCAAATCATGTAAAAAATTGGGAATTTCGATAAGCTTATGAGATATTTTGTGATGAAAATGCCTCCGCTTTTACAAAATTAACTCATTAACTTATATAATTAGTGGGGAAAAAAATTTATTAAAGTGACTGATATTTTGTTGTTAATCTTAAAAATATAAACTAAGATCAAATTTAAAACTTGCCTCTGGGAACGTATGAACAAAATCTCTGCAATCCTTCGCTATGGAATTTTCCACAAACCAGTGGTTTAAATTTGCTCCTGTCGTTTCCGAGCAATTTCATTGTCTACTCCGGCAGATGTGCAATGTGGGACCATGTTTTGTACTGTCTTGCGCAGTCTTCCACGAGCCTTGACCGCTACCCGCATTGCCGTTTGTTTCTTCTGTTTATATGGAAACCCACTCAGCTGACTCAGCTCATGTTTCTTTGCCCTTTATATCCACCGACCACCCTGGACCCTTTTCTACCCTTACACAGCAACCTTTCACCTTCAGTAGGGTCACCTCTTCTAAGTTCTAAGTTCTAAGTTCTAACGGGCACCATTTTGTTTGAATTATTTATTATATTTTTATAGTCATTTTTATCTGAATTCATATTCATACTAACTCAATCATAATCATTCAAAAAATAATGCTAATACAGATATTGATGCGGTGGAATGGGTTGACTTGTATATTGATTTGACCCCAAAAAAAAAATTGACAAGAAAAAATATGATGAATGTCCATCGTTAAATATCAGGTATAAGTGAAGAATATAAAATTTTAAAAAATAATGAATTTTGATTATTATAATTTATATATATATATATATATATATATATTTATAATAAAAATCAATATCGATAGAAAACGCTTCATAAGTGATCCTAACTCATTTATTTATATATATATTTATATCAAGTCAAAAAACGCGATGTCCCTTTTACAAGTTCTTTTTCATTTCCAAGTCATCTTTCCTTAAACTTTTGCACAGCTGTCGACCTCATAATCTCTTTCATGAATATTACCAAGAATCTATGACTCGGATGATAACACCACTTTTGATTATGATCTGGATTCCTTCCCAATTTTTTCTTTTGGTTATCCAATTCCATTTTATTATTCAAAAAAAAGTGCATGAAAATCACTCCAAATATCTTGTGATTCTGGGTCTATTTTTTTTTTAAAAAAAAATTAAATTTCTCATCTTGTCTCTGTCTCAGATTAGCTGCAATGGAAGTTTCTAGCTCTTAAAAATTCTCCG
Organism: Parsonsia alboflavescens; assembly: GCA_028571225.1. Classification (NCBI taxonomy): domain Eukaryota; kingdom Viridiplantae; phylum Streptophyta; class Magnoliopsida; order Gentianales; family Apocynaceae; genus Parsonsia; species Parsonsia alboflavescens. The sequence continues at coordinate 18,563,126 of JAOXNR010000022.1, forward strand.
TCCACACCAGGATTTAGATAATATTTCCTTTCTCATGTATTATAATTACTTCCTCAATCATTATTTATAAGTAACTAAAACTCATCTTTTTTTTTTGTGCTCAATATAAATAATTATTATTAATTTTTTAGGTATTTTATTGATTCTTTTATTATGTTATCCATATTTCTCTCTTTTTTCTCTAGTCAATGTGATTTTTAAAATATATATATAGTAATTTATATTTACTGACAATGAGAGAATTTTTATTTTTTATATATATATATATAATATAAATCTTTTTATAATTATGAATGTATATATTCTAACCATCTAACAAAAGATGGAAACTCCTAATTGGCTTAAGTTCTAACCCCACTGGACATGCAAGATAGTGCACATAGCTTATTTATTTTATTTCGTGTATAAGTCGTAAATGAAAATTAATAATTAGCAAGAAAATTATGAATTTAAAATACTTTAAATATTGCATTTTTCATGCTATATATGTATGTATATATATATATTTATATGTACAATTTCTTCTTGGGATAATAAAACAGTACCGTCTATAATACTACCATATACATAATTGAGGTTACAGA
>JAOXNR010000022.1:18569129-18583525 GCA_028571225.1 Parsonsia alboflavescens
CCATCAACATCATAGTAATGAGAGCATAGGGACAGAATAAAATCAGGGGCACCATTCCAGTGCAGGATCTGATGAACGTGTTGCAGGTTTGCTTCTTCGAATTCACCTTTCTTTAGAATTGAAATGCAACAGTTCCCGTCAGCACTGATCAATTTCTCACTGTACAGAATAGTAGTGGAAATATATCTATACCTTTCATCCATATCGTCGATTCCAAGAACTTTGGTACTCCAAAAAAACAGAGAATACATAATTAAGTCCTGAACAGAGGAATTTACACCAAATCCAATCCCTTCTCTAATGATTTTGAGAAGTTGGTTATTTACTTCTTTTGGGACATCCGTTACCCGTTTGAGACCAATCCATAAATCAGCCATTTCTGAATGCTGCAAGGTCAAGTAATCAGTCTTGCCAAGACAAACTGAAGTTACCAACCCAACAGTAACACATGCGGCAAGTTTTTGAACCTTCGCCCCAAATGACTTCTTCATTTTCCTTGATGAGGAAAAGCACAAAACAAGAATTCCCAAAGGCAATCCATCCCTTGTAGCAAGATAAAATATACAAAGCAAGGAGAAAAACCCACTACTTTTTCCCCCATGCTTTTTCATCATTTTGGTTGATTCATTCATAATTTCCTCTACCATGTTCTTTACCCCCTTGGGGTCTGGCTTGTGAGACTCCTCTGCTGCTGATTTCTGTATGAAACAGAGAAGAACTTGCATGGAAAGAATGAACAGTGAGAGAATCAACCACAGATTTTCCAGACGACAATTCATCTTATCAATAGCAGCTTGAAACTTGCTGGGCTCCCGTAGATCACGGTCTCTCAATACCGTCCCTATGAAGTTGCTCCTTTCTGTGTTCTTCCCAACTGCTATCACAAGCATTCGACAGCTTCCTTCCACCACTTTTGCACCACTGAACATGGACCTATCAAGAAGACCATCATCGAGCTTGAATGAAACAGTACCATTGATGAACAACCCATCAGCAGGGACCAGATTTCCTCCCTCTAAAAAGACCACATCTCCAACCACAAGTTCAGAAACTGGAATTTCTTGCATCCCACCATTTCGAATAACTGAAACAACCCTTTCCTGCTTCTTCATTGATTTCCTGAGAATTAGCCTTGTCTTGAGGAATGTAGACAAAAGGCTGAAGTTCAGGACTAGAATGATAGAAAGGATTATAATTGCTCCATCTAGCAGTCCTTCTTGGGGTCCATTAGTCTTGACGTCAATCACAAGAGACAGCATCGCGCAGCACAGTAAAAGAATGATTGTACTGTCCTGGAAAGCTTCCAAAACGAGTTCATTAAAACTTTTCCTCGTAATTGGATTATCGTACTCTTCGAACTTCCAGGTGTTGAAACCGAATGCTCTCCGCCTGCAGCCAATATCAGTTTTGTCCCCTATTATTCCAACATCAACGTCAGATTCCAAGGCAGCAGCAATTTGCAGGAGTCCAAGGTTTTGTTGAAGTGAGACAGCATTATTGGTCTGAATAAGCTTTGCTAATCTTTCTGGACTAATTATAGAAAAGCTTGGCCCATGACGATCATCTTGGACATGATCAGTAGTACTACTCTCCATGATATCAACTAAAACAGTATGGGATTGATAAGGGAAACTAGTATTCATACGAATCGGAGAAACAATACTAGTATTTTGCTGGTAAATTAAGAACAGAAATTCAGCTTACTGGTGGAATATGTTCAGTTTAAGTAGATCAAAGTTCATTGAGTTCTTGAGTTGAAGAGAGAGTACCAGCATGTTCGGGAAGACAAACATGCATATATATATATATATATATATTTACGCACGCTACCCCCCTTCATATCGAATGTTCATTTTTTAATTAATTAAAATTTTATAAATTTGGAAATTGTGGATCCATCATCCAGCCAATATGAGTAGTAGTAGTACCCTTCTTTCTTCATAAGGAGAAAGGTTTGTCGGTCAAAAGTTCCATTCCATACAAATACGGCTAAGAACATCGCTTAATTAATGCTTTGAAGTTTTTTATTCTTTCTCTGTGTTTTAAATTTATTATGGAAATTAATAATCATTTTAGTAAAATGCCATGGGATCCTCTCTCTCCACTCCTCTTTCTCGTCTCTTTGTTTGATTCATAACCAACTGCAATAACCATCACCGACTCAGATGAAATACTACTCCACAAATGGAGTATTTAGTCCATTACTATTACTAGTATTAACTATTAAGAGGAAAGAGATACAAAATTAAATGAACGAAAGGGACACACAAATATATATTAACTTACTTTATCAATGGAATAAGTTATTCATGATCGACGTTTATATTTTTTATTTTTTATTTTTATTTTTTTTTTTAAAAAAAAAAAACGGAAATCAAAAGGAGTACACAGATTCTTAAAAAATGGGCAAAATATCTCTTCACTATCTCCACTATAAAAATCCACATATTATATGGATATTCCTTTTCCAAAAAAGCTACCTCAAAAGATCCATGCGTGCCTGAATCGGGTCCCAAACTAGCGTTATTGGCAGATTGCTATGAATACTAATTTGCTCTATTGGTTGCCCGATCCTTTGTAATTTCTTTAATCAACGATTTAATACACACAAATTGCCCTGGGATCTCTTTTAGTCAAAAAATGATTGTTATATGTATAGTCCTTCCCCAAAAAACAAGAGTTTAAAATTGACTCACTAGGAAAGTATACTCTCTCATCTGGAAGCCAGCTAGGGGTGAAAGTGAGAGTGCACTTCCAAGGATGGTATTCTTAGGATATTGGATAAATCAATGCACTATATATTTTGTATAATTTATTTTTAATATACCCTTTTTTTTTCTTCTTCCTTTTTCCTCCAATGTAGAGGTATATTCTTTTTCATGACTACAGGAATTCTTTATTAATTTTCGTCTGACATCCATCCTCTCATCAAAATTTCAACTTTTCTTTTAAAATTAATATAGAATTGAATTAAATATATTATTATGATTTATACACATTTTAATAATAAAAAACTTTTGATGTTAATTCATTAACATAATATAATAATTTTTTTAATAAAAATTTTATTAATTTATAAAACGAGACATTTAATTCTCAATAAATCAAGATAAAATATAAATATCAACCAAAAGTACAAGTAAATTAGTTGGACTAATTAAATATGCTTGTTTTTTGGAGACGGAGGAAATACTGTATTAGTACGGTTGGAATCTTTTCTTTTAGAAGTACAGTTGGAATTTGAATCCTTTTGCAAGAATAAAGCCAAAAAGTCTCCCCGTATCACAATTAATTAAGCGAGACGGAAGACGGCGACATTAACTGCCAGCCGCCTTCCCCTTTTGGAACTTCCAAATATAATAATTTTTAACGACTTCCAGATCTCTTTCTGCGAGCGTTCTCTTATTAAGTTTAAACTAAATAATTTTAAAAAAATAATCTAGGATTAGATTTCCAACGACTCTGGCTATCCATTAAATACTTTTTTTAAAAAAAATTAGGACCCAAACATTGCAGTATAATTTTAAATTCTGAGTAGCGAGTAAAATAAAGCACCAACTGCCAGGAAAACAACAATCAACAGAGACCACGCTCAATTCAATAGCACAAAGTGAGATATAAAGTGAAAGGTTAGTTCCAAAACTCGTGAGATATAAGTAGGGGCATTATTGTCTCTATAGTTTGGCATTTGATGCTTGAGTTTTGTCTATATTCTAAAGCCGGGAAAGAACAGATCTGTCCCACAACGACCTCAACGCATTTTCCTGTGTTCAACGAGGTGAAAATGCACAGAAGGGGCCCCATATATTTATTTTATTTGATTCAAAGGGAAAGTTCCCATCAGTATCAAAGGGAAAGTTCCCTTCTACTGATCACAGAACGTCGTGTGTCAGTGCAGTATAAATCGAGGGATATACACGAACTGATAGAGAATATTTCGAAAAGACATAACAAATAGACTGTCAATTTGAGACATTGCCTTTGCCGAGATTCAAACCCTCACCTGTACATTGGAGTTAACCAAAATTCACACCTATTTTTCTTGATCCATCATCCTTCAGACAAGCTGAATGACAGAATTATTTGAACTAAAATCTTCTGCAAAGAGGTAAACTAAGCCTCAAAAGTCAAGTTCCATTAAAGTCGCCAAAGTTTATAGTGGTATGGTCCAAAATCTTCAAGTCGGTTTGATTGGAGATGTTCTTTTCAAAGTCTATCGACAACATCCTCCCAAGGAACAGAACATTTTTGTTTGTAGTAAGAGAACTGAGAAAGGAAAGGGCCCCTCTTATCTTATCTGTCTTTTGAGACCATTTCGAAAAACAATCTATCTGAAGAAAATGCACCTTCATTACCACGAAAGAATCTTGTCTTCAGGTAGAATTCCTGAACTAGTGGAATATATTACATAGTACTACAGACATATGATCAGCGCAGAAAAATACAAAATATACCTTCATCTTCTGCAACTACCATCAAAATGCCAAGAATTACTAACAAAGGAATCACCAGCAAACTAGTATGAGATTGAACGTAATACTGTAAAAGATAACAGGGTCATACAGATAAATTTTCTTCTTTGTGGCTTTAGGCTGCTACTCTCAAGCTCAATATTATATGAGCCGATCCTATATATACAGATAAAGTTTGCAGATCAAGGGGAAAACCAACGTACAAGTGTATAGAACAAGACAGCAAATACTACTTGAATATCAGATCTCATGGTCTAAAATCAAGAAAAGAGATTATTTGAGTCTAAAATCACTGCCAATGGACTAAGATACTTAAAGAAAACAAAACATGTACTTGCTGAGAGAAGAATCGTTTTTGCAAGGGTTAATATCTGAAGATCAGAACTCGAGTAAAGTTGAGCCTTTCATCTTTTTCATCACCAAATAAAAACATAATCTGTTAATGTAAATGTCAGGGGAAGTGGGTTGGCAGATTTACAAGTTGGAAGCACGAGAGACTGTTCAGGAATTCAATTCAACAGAACAATCAATACTCAACTTACAGAGTCTATGAAAGACTGGGGTTCATGAGTGAAATGCTCAATGGTCATCTCTCTCAAAGAAGTCTCTAAGTGTGCATCAGATGAGCGAATTTGCATGAGTCTGTCCTGCATATTCTGGAATGAAGGATTTTCCAGCACACAAGATATTCTATCAGCCAGTAAGGGATCCTCTGAGAAATTGACAAGTGCTTCTGCCACATTATCTCTCAGTTCCTCTGATTCATTCCGTAAAAGATCAATAAGAAGTGGAATTGCTCCGGAATCAGTAAGGGCCAGCCGCTCTGCAGTGTCATAACTCAACCGGGCAACAGCCCCAGAAACCTTTTCCTTGATCTCACCACTGCCATCAGTCAGAAGATCAACTATCAATGGAATTACACCCGAGTTCAGCACAACACTTGCCAAGTGCTTATAACTTGACACGTTCCAAAGAACATCTGTAGCTGCCACTTTAGCTTCCTCATTACCTCCTCTTAGGATTCTGACCAAGTGATGAAAAATTTCAGCAGCATTTTCTTCAAAAACAGCTAATATGCAGAGTACATCTTTAGCAATCTCTTTGCCCATTGATTCACATTCCTCAAGAATCTCGGCAAACAATGGAATGCCTCCAGCTTCAGCAACTCGTCTGATGTAATCAACATGGGATGAGATCACACCAAGTGCATTAGCAGCTGCCAGTTTAGCTGAAGTGTTCCCAGTCTGAATCAATTCAATAAGCACTTCCACTGCACCATTACAGACAAGACTTTGCCTTGCTCTCTTATCCAATCCAAGGGACCCAACTGCCTGAGCAGCTCTAGTTCTAGATATCATGCTACCATATCGAACAGATTCAACAAGAAAAGATACGTCCCCTGAATATAAGATAGCTCTTCTAACCTCCTTCAAAAGAGCCAATGCACTCAAAACTTCCAGCAATGTCTGTCCGAAACCACTAGAATTGGTTTTTAACAAATTAAGAACAATGCCAACACCACCATTCTCTACTACAATCTTGCGATCAGTACGACCAAAAGTAATGATATTCCGAAGGCATTTCAACGATACCCTCAGTAGACTACCTTCTGAATGTTGTAATAAACTCAACAAGGAAGGAATCGCCCCAGACTGTCCAATAATCATAGACAACCTACCTCCTCCTTGAGAAGCAATGCATTTTAAGCAGTAAGCAGATGCTTCCTGAACTGATGGTCTCTCATCTTCCAATGGTCTTCTTAGAAGGTCCACCAAGATTGGCACCACAAGAGCTAAAATATTTTCTGGGGCATGATTGGACATATGTGCCAGCTTGAGCGTGGCTTTAATTTGCAAACACTTGTTGTGGCATGAAATGACACTTTCATAAAGCTGAAATGCTTTATCCCAGTTTGTGCTTAATTCTGCAGGTCTTTTGTCCAAACTACCCATCAGCAGCCAAGTTCTAAAAGCATGCAGCAGAAATTCCTGAGGAAAAGGAAGCAATGAAAATTGAAGATTTAACAAATGAGAGAAGTTTTTGTGAAGTACGGACATACAAGGAAGCATACATATTTTTCATATGCATTTATCAGACAAACAGAAAGAGTTAAAAAAGTAGCTCAAAGAATCCCCCCTCCCCGATCTTACATACATACATATATATATATATATATTGGGAGAGAGAGAGACATAATAAGTTTGCTAGACTCATCTTAGAGAGCTAATTCGTAGTAAATGGGATTAACTAACAAATTCGAGAAGAAGATAGAAATCAGTGACACATAAGAATCAAGAATTCTCAAAAACCCGAGATAAAATTATCACGTTTAAAACTTCATGCAAGAGACACAGTGTCTAGAAATCTACAAGGTGAACTTTTTGGGGAATCAGCTCATTCTGAATTATAATTTTCCCAATTTATTTCAAATGTTAATACTCCTCTAATCTCCTATAACTTATACAAATAAAATCCCATCTACACCATAACCTCATGAGGCATACAAAAAGATATTCAGAAAATAATACCACTGTTTCATTACTTGCACTTCTCTCCATCTTGAGGTTGTAGGGCGGTTTACAAAAATCTAAAGTTATCAAGATTGTAGTAGAACGTTCTTTTAACATAAAAGAATCACAACAAAATGGACGGAAAGCAATCTAATGTAGCAACTAAGACCTTACATATTCAGGTATGCGTCAGGAATATTGGGAAAAAGCATTAGCATGCAATTCAAATGCTTCATTTTATGGAAAAAAAAAACAGTTGAAGGACTGTAAACATCCGTACAGCAAGCAAAATCCAAAGAATCAACAATACCCCAGTTCATAAATCGCATATTTCTACAATTCTTTCTTTCCAACGATTCAGAAATTGCCCCAAAAGAAAAAAGCGAAGAAAAAGCATTAGCCCAATCAACTTTCACATCTTTTAGGAACATGAAAGCACAATTATAAATTCACAAAATTAACTTAAGTCATCAAGGAGAAGAAGAAACCTTGGACGGCGGCTAACTTAAGTCATTATCCAACACAGGTCTCTTTGGTTTGATCCTGTCTCAACGAGTGATGAGTCACCACAAACCCCACATCCCCTTCTCAGTTCAATATATATTTAAAACATGCCACGACTTCCATATGGTCGGTAAAACGGGAGGGATGGGTGGCCCACTTTCCCAAGTGTAATCGTGGAGAAATTTTAAGGAGTGGGCTGAATCCTACCTGGACCAGTTCTTAATGAACAACAAGCCCATAATTAAAAACAACAGGGGCCTGGGCTCACATTCCATTGAGTATCGATCCAATGGGTATGAAACTTTGACCAATCATCAACAAAGTAAGTCGAATGCGTTATTACTAAGCAAATGTTGTAAGTACTCCTTACTAAGCACTGGTACCTAGTTTTAACAAAAGAACATTATCATTATTAATCCCACACATGAAGAAAAGGGCAATCCCTTCCTCCGACTGCCGCCGTCACCCCTCCTGCAAAAGGATAAGAATGAAGTTGAGTTAAATTTAGCGGTCATTTTTATTCAGATTTTAGTTTAAAATTTTAAAACATAAATAGAATCTGATAAAATAATCTTGAATTAAAATTGTTTTGCCAATCCTATAGTATTAATTGTAAGTAGTAAGTACATTTAATTCGAATTGAATGGCACAATTCTCTGTTGGAGTATGTCTTGTATTTTAGTTTTGCTTGAAAGGAAAAGTAAATGGATTATTGGTTGAGAATGTCAAAATCATGTGGAGAAAGGAAAGTTGGTTAGGTACTAAACTCTACATTCTTGTCAAATAATTCATGTACTTGCATATAAAACCGATTTTACACTAAACAAATCTAATAAATTCTCTCATTTCATTCTTTTGTATTCTTTATATATATATATATATATATATATATATAATTGCTATAAAACGTAATTGGCGCAGCGCAACTGCCAAAACGACTGCGAAATAAGTGAATAAAAAAATAAAAAATATTTAAATGAAATGTAAAGATTAATTTTTCACATTAAATTGACATAAAGTTTTTCTATCATTACAATATATTAGGATCATAGTAGTTTGCACATCTTTGTCTGTTATACTTTTGCACAACAAAATGATGTTTCATCCATTAAAAAATAAAAAAACCTTCCAACTTTTTTATTTTCCCATTATTCTTCTTTTATTTCTTATCAAGATCAATATAGAATCCATCTCACAAATCTCCACCGCATCCATATTGCTTTAGCTTCATTTGGATAAAATACAAGATATGGTCCCTTGAACTTTGGACCACATATTTGAATTTCTTCAATTCTTGGATTCACCATCTCCATTTAATCTTTATTTGGAGGTATAAAACTAGTTATTCCGTTGGGTTGGAGTTGTCTATGGTATTAATATAAAATTACACTTAACACAATAATCTCAATACAACAATTGAATAGTAACAGTTTAAATTCATCAATTTGTTAATCTTAAATTTTCAGTTTAACTTGAGGTGGAGAGCTAAATTCAAATCTCAGCATTTGTGAGTTTAAATTCTTACATGATATATTTAAACTTCAAGTAGAATAATCAATAAGCTCATTTTTTAAATAATAATGAAAAAAATTGATATTGGTTTTGATATATAACTTAGTTCACTTTTTTTTTTTTTTAAACCGTTTGATTCAGTTTTCAAGCACATCGACTGTTCCACTATGATCTGCAATTCATCAAAGCTAAAGAATATCAAAAGATCAAATCAAATTCACGACATTCATTATGTAAGTCTTACTTCCGAACCGTCAGTTCATTTACCCATATAACTTTTATGGTTATAAATGCCTTGAGGAATGTCTCAACATGACACCATTATGAAAATTTATAAGCATAATTTACCGGTAACTGTCAACTTTATAGAAATATCCCAACATGAAGCTAGGAACAAGTCATGAGTGACTAGGGTTTGGGAGGGAGGATTGTGGTCTGTTTGATTTGATGTACACATAACAGTGACAAAATTTTGTTGCTTTGTCTGTAACTTAGTGACACATGATTTTTAGCTTCCAATTTGTTCCCAATAATGGTAACTGGCATAAATGTGTCACTCCCTCTACTTTGGTAAGGCCATAGTGGCACCAATCTAATTAATTATTTCACAAATTATAAATGCTAATCATACTATTTTTTTTTGCACCTGCCATATATGGTAAGGTAAGATTCCAATTTCCACCTTCTAAATATGGTCTGTTTGTGGACAAGTAATCTTTGGCCATTGGCTTTTTTTTACCTCCTTTAATTTTTTGTTTTTCAAATTTTTTTTTAAATAAAAAATTACCCATTTGAATAACCCCCACAAAAAAAAAAAGAAAGAATAAATTGAGCAACAGTCCTTACGATGTTTTTAATAACAACGTACGAAAAATTTTGGCACCAAGATAATGTTTTTATATTAGATATTTTTCGGAGAGAGAAGAAATTGTGTAGTGAATTTTGAAGAGACAGGGTGGACCTCACCCATTTGATAGCCAATAATTGGGAAGGTCCACGATTTCATATATGATCAAGGTTTGATAAGACTTGAGGATATATATATATATATATATTTATTTATTTATTATTAATACTATTCCAATACCCACCTAAAGTTAAACGTATTACTCATTGCCCTAAAGAAATTTATAAAAGCATGAAATTATTAGGCCTTTTTTTACGTGAGATTGTTTAAAGGTTGAATCTCACCCTTATCATTATCATTATTTTTTTGAAAACTCGGGTTGACTACGTTAAACACCACCCTCCCCTTTCTCAAAAATAAATAAATCTAAAATTTATATTGACTCGAGAAGCAATGAATTTTAATTTTATTAAAGTTTAAGATAATTTTTAATTTTAAAAGTTGAAATGAAATATTCAATTAAAATAAAATAATATTATATAATATCCTTTCCACATATTTCTTCGATAAATGATTAATAAAATAAATTTTTAAAAGTTTTTTTTTTTAAAAAAAAAAAAGGAGGAAAGGGAGATTAACAGAATCTGGGGAGTCAAAGTCACGTGGAAAAATGAACATTCTCATAACTGAAACCCGATCGAATAAAAACTGCTTATCGTAAATCTCTCCATCTGAATTTTACTTCATCCCTCTAAATATTTACTGACTTGATTTTCTCGTTCCTCAAATCTCATTCAGGCTTTGACAATATCTTTCTCTTGAAATGGTCATCCCGGAATTAATTCTTTTTAACTTTTACTAAAAAAGAAATAAAATTTTATTTATCATTTCCCCCTCCTTCCCCTTTGCCGAAAAAGATAAATTTATGTTTTTTTTAAAAAATATAAATATATATTGGTCATATGGCATAAAATAAGACAGAGATGTAAACGTCTTAAAAATTTGAGTGGGTCCTACCAAGTTGCTAATGAAATGGCCCCTCCTTTAATGATCGAGGACAAATAATAATAATATAATAATTTGCAGCTTCTGAGTTTTTTTTTTTTTTTCAAAAATTATAAAAAAAAAAATTTTTAATTATCAGGAAATTTATCCGAAGCGGATAGCTTCGTCGGATCAAATTATTCTGGAAAGACAAAAATGCCCCTACCCCTTTGCCACTAAGAAGATGCTTTAGGCTGACATGTGTAGTCCCAGCCGTCTCCTACTGTTAACGTTGGAATTTCCGACATCTAACGTTGTCATGATATTATTATTACTCAAAATTTTATGCTAATATAAAACTAGAAACTTATTTTACAATGTAGATTTTGTAACTTATCAATTGAACAGTTTTTTTATATATTTTTTTAATGTTAATACATTAATAATTTATTCTTTACTGCAAAAAATAAAAAAAAACTTAAAAGTTATTTATTTAAAATTTAGTAATATAATCAAAATCTATATTATAACAATCATCCCCTCCAAAATTTGTTCGAGGTTTTCCGGTCAGGGGTAAAATGGTGACTGAGGGGTCGAGCTGTCTTCAACCAATTTCGTAAATTGGGGATATAGTTTTCTTTTTTCATGAATCAAGAAATGCCAGCTGTAAATTAGAAAAAAATAAATAAAATATTTTGAGTTACCATAATAAAGTGATTGGCATTAACAACTTTTCTTGAGAAAAGAAATTCAAATTAAAGTAATTCAATTTCGTAGTAGTAAGCAGTATATTAGCAACAGACACGGTTCAATATATTTTTTTGCCATATTATTATTATTATTATTCTTTTTTTTCCATTCTGTCATTTACTTCCTTCAGTGAGATTAAGACATTTGCTTCATTTGCCACAAGATTGCGGTTTCAGTTTTCTTCGTTTTCCTAATCAAACCCCAAAATCAAATAATTTGATTTGAAGATGTTCAGAAAGGAAGAAGAATTGTTGGGGATGGTAAAGAAGGGTTGTTAGAGAAAAGCAAGATGAAGTGAGGAATCAGAGAGGAGGATTATATATTATAGTTATTTCTTGAAGTGTTAACATGGTTTCCAATCGTTCTTGACTTTTTGAGTTTCTTATTCGCACTGAAAGCTTCGGTGGGTACGTTAATATGTATTCTTTCATATGTGGTTTTGCTCTGTAATAATCTTTTGTTAGTGGGTTCTGCCGGAAACATTGTTTTGCTCGTCAAGAAATACTTACTCTTATAGAGAGTCCTCAAGTGACTGTCAGAAATATTTTTTGGCTTTTTTTTTGGTTAAATCTTGAGGATTTGAATTCGAATCCAGTTCTCAGGATTTTTTGAATTTTGAAACTGTTTCTCATCCAAACGGGAATGGAACCGCGCCGATAGGCTTTGAGTCCAATAGCAACACGTACTTGGGTAGTTGAAAGTGGAAGTTTTTGCACTTTTCTCCCAATAAAGTTTTTACTTTTCTGTGTTTTCTTTGTTCCATATGCATATCCTACAAAAATCTGTTTTTATTATTGCTGTTGTGATGAAATAGATGCAGTCTCGTGGCTTCTGTCTCCGGGGAACCATTCTGGGAAAGGAAATTTCGCTGCTTCTTCTGTTATGTTCTTTTTATTTTTTCTTTTCGGTGATTTTTAGTGCGAGGGATACAAGTTTCTTGATTTTCTTATTCTAGTAAAGCCGTACTGTAGCCCTCTGGCACCATCATACGACTCTGTATTATCAAAGTTTTCATCTTTTTTTCGAATGGTTTGGAATAATTTGAGAATGGTGAAATTAGGGGGCCTGGGTGTTGTCTCTCTAATTTTCATAAGCTTCCTTTGGACCATACTGTAATGAGCTTACTGGGAAGGCTTGTAGTTACCTGGGCTAGATCCTCCAGTAATTTGGATTTAAATCAGAAATCTTGCTCTCAAATTTCACTGTCCTATGTATTTTTTGTTTTCATGTTATGGGAGATTCATCAATTTCTGATTCAGGGCTTTTAATATGTTTTTCAATAAATTTTGAATGCATTTATCAACTTCTTTGATTTTTAAGTATCTTCTATAATTTGTGGTTTTCCTACTTTTTCCGTCATGTTCCTGGGGTGCTGGGTCTTCTTTTTGCTAATTCTGTGTCTATTTCTGAATATGTACAGTAATTGGCGCAAAATGGATTCAATTCAGGCTGCGAAGATTGTGCACGACAGAATAATGAGATTAGAGCCAGAAAATGTTGCAAGAAAAATTGTTGGGTATATCTACTTGCATGATCTCCCTGACCAAGAGATGATAAGATTGGCTTTGGGACCTGACCAATTAATTCACAATCTAATACAGAAAGCCAAAGCTGCACTCATGTTGTCCTCAACACCAGCTCATTCACCACCAATTTCACCTGGTATAAGCCCATGTCCTAATTCAGATCCTTCCTTTCAGTTTGCTCCCTTTTCACTGGCTTCCCCTCGGCCTCTTTCATCTGCAGTAGCCTTCAATGTATCAACCCCTTATTGGGAACGCCAAGTAGCTACTGACCAACAATCTGGCCATAATACTGATACGCCCTTCATGTTTTCTGATTCAGTCCATGATGAATATAGGTTGCAGAACCATTTTATGTCTTTGGAGGAGCAGTTAGAACCTGTTAGCTTAAGAAATTCAGATTTTCATGGTGATTTCTATTACCCAGAAGTTGCCTACTGCAATACTAATACTGAAGGCAGCAGAATTCCTGTTAACCAACTTGAATTTCCTGTTAAAACTTGTCATTATTTTAATAAGGGGTTCTGCAAGCATGGCAGTAACTGTAGGTATTTTCATGGACAGTTGTATTCTGAGAGCTATCCCCAAGTTTTTGGTCCTAATTCAAATGAAAATGCTAGTGATGATCAATTAATTTCTCCCGGGTCACTAGAAAAATTAGAACTTGAAATCACCGAGCTCCTGAAATCTAAAAGAGGCAGCCCTGTTTCAATTGCGTCTTTGCCCATGATTTATTATGAGAAATATGGAAGAACCCTTCAAGCTGAAGGATACCTGACTGAAAGCCAGAGACATGGTAAAGCAGGTTATAGCTTGACAAAACTCCTTGCTCGACTGAAGAACAGCATTAGACTGATTGACAGGTCTATATTGTTAACTATACTGTTGCATTTTCCTTTTGCATGTGAGCACTATATCTTGTGGTTAATTCATTCATCTTTTACAATTTGTTTCAGGCCTCATGGGCAGCATTCAGTGATACTTGCAGAGGATGCACCAAAGTATTTTGAGACTCGGGGTGAAAGGAATGACCCTGGTCCAATTGTTAGTGGTTCGAGACAGATATATTTAACTTTTCCAGCTGAGAGTACTTTTACCGAGGAAGATGTCTGCAATTACTTCAGGTTAGAGATTTCTACCTGCCATTTTCTGGTCAATCTTGAAACAAAAATTCGCCTCATTTTTTCAAAATTGATTTTCCTTGAATCTCATTTTGCAGTACATTTGGGCAAGTTCAAGATGTGAGAATTCCCTGCCAGCAGAAGCGGATGTTTGGGTTTGTTACTTTTGGTAG
>JAOXNR010000022.1:18583658-18618306 GCA_028571225.1 Parsonsia alboflavescens
TGTTCTAGTGAAACCTTATAGGGAGAAGTCAAAGCTGGTCGAAAGGTGCATATTTGTATTTCTTTTAATATTACTGACCTACTAATTTATGTTATTAGTTCTGTCCTCCTTAAGAACACAAAATTTATCCAGTGACAATAGTTTCTGGTTGCATTTTTATCCAAGTCTCTGTACACTTTAATACCAGTAAACAGGTCCATGCCATGAACATGTCTTGCTTTCTCATAAATTTACTGATTCTTTTTTTTTTTTTTTTGGTCTGGTATGATCTATTTGCAATCATCTTTCCTTCTCTTTTCCCCCATGGTTTATTATTTGCTGCAGGAAATTCCAAGAGAAGTTTGAATCTCAATTATGCTACCATTTTGACCACATCATTGATTCAGAATTTCAAACAAGTAAGGATTTTAGTTTTACATCATTCTACTCAAATTGAGGAGCAATTTTCTTTTTCTTTTTCCTCTTCTTATGCAATCTTATGTTCTTTTACTCTTTTGAGTCCCATCTGTGATGAGCCTTGTAAGAAATAGTTGAATTAAGCACCTTTGTAATTTTCATTTCTGTGGGAAACAGGATTGCCATTTCCTAGAATGATCAGGAAGCAGCTAATTCAAGAACATGAGCAGGCCCTTGAATTGGAGGCCAGGCGTCTTTCCCAACTGCAGTTAGCAAGAAAACATCTGTCAAATCAAGCCTGCTTTGGCTATGCTATGGATGACTTGAAGTTTTCAGAAGGTTTGACATGTTTATCATAAGCTTCTTCCTCTGTCTCAGTGTGCATGTGCTTGCATATCTTTTCTTACACTTTTTCAAGTAATTATTTTTAGAAAATCTTTTTGCAGATAGTTCAAAGTTCCCATCATCAGAGCGTCTCCATCATTTACTAGATGTTTTGAACAATGGATCCACGAGCGATGATAACTTAAAACACACTGGCTCTCATTTTGTTGATCAGGAGAGGTATGATAAGTTTCTGATATTAATCTCTTTTTCTTCTATTTTTACTGCCTCTTAGAGATGAACCATACTGATCCTCCTGTTTTATCTGTGTCACACAGTTTTCTCAACTATTCAATTAACACTAGCATTGATACATCAAATCTTGTAACCATATTTTCACTTTAGTTGGATAAAACTGAGTATATATCAAGAGGAATTATACCTTCATTATTCATGGGTTTTGAAGTAGACAATTTTAGGGAGAAAAAAAAAATCTTAATGCACATTTTTGATTAATTTAGCAGCATTTCTGATAGGCTAATCATATATACTCTCTTTTTTTCTTCTTCTTTTGGGTAAATAAGAAAAACGTGATGCAAATGGCTAATCATATTTACTAGCTTTATCTCTGATTAGCTTTCTTGATTCTCCCTTTTTAACTGCAGTGAAGGTCTTAATCTCCCTGAATGCCCATTCGAAATGCCTGTGGCAAGCAGCATCGCTTCTGGTAGATAGGCTCAATAACACTTAAGGATTAAGCTCTGATTCAGAAAGGAAGTAACTTTGGTCTGACAGGATACAACACTCCTCTCATCTCCCGTTTGTTTAGATATCATAGTCTCCGGCAAATACATTCTAGTGAAGGAAGAAAATTCAGATGCATATCCTCTACGATAGAAGAATACAATGCAGAGGAAGTAAATGTGAAAGGTTTACAGGTTTTCTTTATGTTTTTCTTTATTTTTATATTCCAATGTTAGTCACAGGAAAAGAAAGAGGTCAACTAATAGAAAAAGGAGGATGTAATATAGGGTTTTAGAAGAAAGAAGCTATAGTACATATGCAGGTTTTCGAGAGATGAATATACGATTAGAGTCTGTGACAGCTATCAAATAGACTCAATTACTTTAAAAGGGTTTGATTCCATATTTTCTACAAATTTTATGAAAATCAGTTTCTAAGCCTTATATTCTAATACTTCTGTCTTGAGCAATTTCTTGTTTCTGCCCCATTATGTTGTTGTGGTTGATCTATTATTCATTATTTGCACCTTTTCTCAGTGGAGATGTTGACCCTCTGCTTATTGGAGTCTTGTTTTCTGCATTGTCCTGTTAACTTATTCAGTCTCCCTTTTGGCATAATACAACCGTTCCACTAACAATTTATGTACCGTTATCCTGGTGATCTGCAATGGAGAAACCTAGAGTAGCTAAAAATTACCAATTTCGCACTTAATCCCTTAATCCACCATTTGGGCTCAACATTTTATTGGTTTTCTTGATTGAAATTTCTGTCCTTGGTTGCTGTATTATTGCCCTGGAAGTGTAATAGAAAAATGTTAATGTATCTTGGATTTCAACCTTTTTGAGCAAATTTTTACCAGTTTTGAACAGGTCGAGGAGTCAAACCAACATGGACAAAACTCCTCGAGATGTATATAGATATATATATAAATATATATATATATATATTTATTTATTTATATTCATTTTTATGCTTTGAGATTCTCTATGTTCACTGGTAGAATGAATTCTTGATTTAGCCAAAGAAGAAAATGGTATAATTTCTTGGATTTTTGTACTTCCATCTGTAAGAAGATTTCCCCTCTCCGGTTCTGTCTCCGTGCCTATCGTTTGACAATTGAGCAACCAATCAATCTGAATTGGAAGAAGAGATATGGTCCCCAAGAAGCAAATGGACAGATACTAAATTTGAGATTTTTGTGCTCAGATGACCACATATTTGAGTTGAAATCTTGATATGCCGTGGGACACAGCCGGAGGTTTCTCCTTTTGTATGGCAATTCTTGAAAATGACATGCAAATGAACCATAGACAATTGCCAGATATGCTACAGATTTATGAAAGATTCAGTTGGGGAAGACTTGGAGTCAGCAGAGAGTATACATCAACATTGAAATAGCTCAAGAAAAGATGAGAAGTATTGTTCAACTGTAAATCATTTGATTCCATTTTGCTTTAGATTTATCAAGAATGCTAACTTTTTAGTTCATAATAACTGGAGAGCATATATACGTATACCTGCTACTTGTGATTTAGGGACCCTCCAATAAATTGCTTAGATAAAAGCTGCAAACGTCCCTTTCTTTTTTCCCATATTGAAAAAATGCTGTCCCAAAACTCAGGATTTTGGTAAGTAGTAATTTATCATCAAATTAACATATATTCGAATGGTTAAAATAAAATATTTAATTTTAAAAAATCTATTCGTTTAAAATGTTGTGGGACTGTGAGAGGGCTGCAAATTTATCGTCCGCAAATCTCGCATCAATTATATGGCACAGAGCAGCTCAGGATAGGTGCGGTTGACTAAGGAGGAACCTTTAAAGATAGCCCGGAGATGGAGGGGCTGTGACTATTTCGACTTTCCTTGGCTTTTTAAAAAGTCTAAAAATCCACCTTCTCCAGGCTTGCTGTTGTCCATGGTTTTTGACTCATTTCTTTATGTTTGAATTAATACATTTTGTTAATTATTAGCCTGTCTGGAGGGTACCTAAGGAGCAGTAAAAGTGACTTTCCATTCTCATGCATAAACTATCTTTGCTGGCTAAGGGCCCATATCAATGAATGAATGAATGTATGTTGAGAATTCAACGTCGGGTATTTGTAAGGGCATATTATAGTATATAAGAACTTAGATAATCCTTCCGGAGCTAACTTTTAAGATTAAGTTAGGCCCAAACTCGTATTTTAATTTAAAGTGCAACTGGAAACTTCATACAAGAAAGTGCAATATTTGACAAAATATGAGCATTCTCAACCAATATTATTTGATTCAAAAATATTTGAAGCTGAATATAATAAGACACATTAAGGTGTCTTGTGCAAGAACCAAAGCTAGTCAAGTCCTTGAGTACTCGTAGTATAATCGATAGGCGTTACACAGTTCAGCTGATTAGCCTTGTAAAAATTATCTTAAGAAGTATTTAAAGGCGGGGGGTTCAAAATTGTAGAAGAAAAGACGACGTTTACATGGTAGTCATTGGCATCTTGCAACCCACAATCAGGTTCAGTGTTCTTCTTTATTAGCTAATCAGACTGATGCACACCAGAGGGTAACCACATGTTTCCAGAAGAAACTTGGCTGAAAGATAAGCTTCCTACAAAATTGTGAAAGGGAAATGGTAATACTCAAAATCCACATAGGTTTTGGAATGCATCTAAGTAATGCAATGCAAACAGATTATTCTTGTTTTCTCCACCGAGAGCAATTTCATGCATTCAGGAAGTAACTTCCCACCACACTCACTACTCAGGCCTTATCCCACCCTGAAGCAGCATATTCTAAGAGGACAATTCTCAATTAACAAGACCAAGTGTCTCTTCTTCAGGCAACTAAGCACTTAAACTGACAATAATCTCTATCTCCAGATAGAATTAGTTAGTTGAATCTTATCTTAATTCAAGTAGTCAATTCCCTGCTGCAGATATTATTCAAAAGGAATTGATAAAGGTTAGATGGATGGTTTTGTCCAGAAAAAGGGTGTTCCATAAAGAAACTATTGATTGTTGACAACGGTAAAAGAAAAAGCAAAAGGCATTCAAGTATATCTGAAACACCAACTTTATCAAAGCATATTGCAAATGAAGAGAACGTAAAATTATCTGCTATCAGAATAACGGAAAGACATGAAGATAATTGCCATGACAAATTTTTAAATTTGAGAGTGGTGCTAAGTAATTTATTTTAAAACTTAAATTTACTATGTATTTGGC
This sequence comes from Parsonsia alboflavescens, assembly GCA_028571225.1. NCBI lineage: Eukaryota > Viridiplantae > Streptophyta > Magnoliopsida > Gentianales > Apocynaceae > Parsonsia > Parsonsia alboflavescens. The sequence continues at coordinate 18,588,335 of JAOXNR010000022.1, forward strand.
CCTGAGTTTCCCCAAAATACAAATAGACAAATAGAATCTTGGAGATCTGGGTCCTGATTTCAGCTCCTCCACTTAAAAATCTCCAAATCGACCAGAATCCTTTCCACTCCCTATCCAATATGCACTTTCATGTCTGCTTGGTGATTCTGCTTATTTTAATTTATTTTTTAGCTCAAATGAGATAAGCTAACCTTGGAAATGCAGACTTCTCCGTGGCTCCATTCCACTTGTGAAAGGATAAGAGATGATAATGCCAGTTCCTGGTACAGGTTAGAACTGCAAATAAGTTATGTGACCTAGGACTTTGGAGTCTTGTAAAAATTGCATCTGTATTTCATCTTAAGGGTCCCAATCACATCAACACTAGGTTAGGAAGTAAGAAGAGATGCCTGAAGCATATAATCTTGATGAAATTGGATCCCAAGATTTAAAGCAATAGCTAAGATATGATTGCACCACATTTGACCACTCATATCCAGTCACTGTCTGCACTCTTGATCTTGAAATGAATGTGACGGTGCAATTTGAATTGAGAAAGTAGCACTCCCTTACCTTGAGGGAATAAACTTGCTTAAGAACGTCATCCTGTATATTTCTGAAGTGTAAAGAGGTGTGTATAGGCCTCTTCGTGTATAGCAGAGATAATACTGCCTTCATACTACTCTCATATTGGATCACTATCTTTCATATTTCTTAGCAATAACCTTTGCCGGAAATCCAGGTATTTATCTAAGCTTGTTCCCGCCCACTGTTGACAGAAGCATTCATCAGTTGGAACCAGTGAACTCAACGGAAATGGCCCCTTTGGAGCTTTCTTCAGGGAAACCAAGAATCTGTGCCTAGGTCGAATCCTTTGGTCCAGAGACAAGCTCAAGTATGTAGGGTACTTGGTCAAGGAGTGCACCTCATTTTGAAGTTCATTGATTAAGTACATGTACTTGGGCTTTAAATTGTCCTCCAGAGAAAGTGAAAGCACCTGCATATAGGTCAATCATCCAATTAGTTGAAGGAGAAGATAACCAAGGATGATGAACATTACAAGTCAGTTGTTACTTCTCACCCAGTACCTTATGCTTAGCATTGTAAATCCTACATCAGATGTCATCAAATTAAGCAATATGATTTACACAAGGACTGATAAATTGCAAACTTTGAATGGCATAATTTAAACAATTGAGGTCAAGCTGAAATATTCCAAATAAAAATGGGTTGAGATTAATGGCAGACTGGAGACTTGCCCACCTGTGTAAGGCTAGTCAAGACTTTGAGTAAGTCAGCATTCCGAAGACCAATGCACCTCAAAAAATCAATTCGAGGAAGTAACCCATCTTCTATACTGTAGTGAAGTAACTGGGGATGTTTCGTGACCATCTTCACTATACTTTCTCTAGGAGCTCCCAATTCTTTGGTAAGAAAACTAAGACGAGTCTTCCATGAATTGTCAATCCGCTGAACCAATATTTGAGGGCTTAACTGCACAACCTTGCTGAGGTCAGTCTTCCTGATACCTACTTCCTCAAGCAGGTATCTGACAGTGGGTTTTAACGAGTTCTCCACGCTGTAAGAAAATATGGATGGTGTGGCCGCAATTATCTGTCCAATTTTTGAATCTGGAATGTCCAAACTATGCAGAAAAGCAACGTGAGATTTCAGATTACTTTCTACAGTATACTCTAGAATCTGAGGCTGTCTCATAATTATCTTTTTAATATCTCTATGCTTCACACCAACACTTAACAAATATTCCAATCTTTCTTGTGCAGAGAAAACATTAATCTGAAGCGAAGGCATGTGTCTCTCATACATTTGAATAAAGTGTGATTCCTTAAGTCCAAAACTGCTCAGATAATCAAGAAGTGGGATCCATCCTTCATCTAGATCAAGTTCTTCCGACAAACGACGATATCTGTTCTTCTTAGCAAAGTCCATTGCCTCCTGTGGTAGGCATAATTTAGCTATGTGTTATGGTTGAAGGTTATACTTTTATAGATTTTAATACCAATAACTAGTACCTTTTCTCCATCATCTCCAACTAAAAAGCCAACATTACTCCTAATCTTTCTCTTTTCTAGGGTATTTCTGCCAGTTCTTCTGCCCAACTCATGTGGTCTCAAATCAAAGCTTTTCCCTGAGTTCAGTGATCTTACACCCAATCCTCTTGAATCATTGTGTCTTCCTGCATAAATGAGATCACTTTAATGCCAATCTGAGAAGATAATTCAGACTAGGTATTCCTTTTATAAAAAGTAGTGGCATTACCTTGCCCTGCAGTACTTGCTTTCTGCAATTTTATTCGCTTCCTATAAGCTTCAGAATCTTTATGCTTAGGGAAATCATCCTGGAATATTGTATCACAGACAAAAGCAGACAGCAATTCAGCTGAGAAATGAATTTTTTTTCCTTCATTCAACAATTAGGTATTTCAATTAAACATTTACATAGAATTTTCAGAAGCTTGCATTACATGTAAAATAGGATCAGAACCAAAAAAAGGTAAACTGATGCCCCTGAAAAGAGCATGTTGAAAAAGGTTACTCTCAGATCTCTAGAAATGCAACCCAATAAAAGATTCAATTTTTAACTGAAATTTGCCCTGAAAACCAAAACATGCAAATTTCTCAGCCCAGTTTATGATAGAGAAAGAATTGTTTCCCTCAAAAAAATAAACACTTTGCAGTAGGAATAGATAATAAACACTTCGGTGAGATGCAAAATTTATCGTACTGCTTCTTCCCTGCATTCCTTGTTTTTCTCCAATTTTTTATACAATGCTCAAATGCTAACTAAACATTCCTAACAATGCCACCAATATAGCATTAACGCCTGAAGCTTTAATTGGGATAAACAAACATATTTTCACTTAGAATGATGTTACTTTCCTTTATCTCTATAATAATCCACTAGTCCAATAAAGTCTATGAAGAAACAAGTAAGCAAAACAAAGCCATACCACACAAACATGAAGCATAACAAACCAAGTGGTAATAATTAACAATCAGAAAGTTAAGGAAAAATAAAAACCCACGTCCGAAAACCAATTATCATCGTCAGTTTCGCTGCCAACACCGCCATCATCCTCCTCATCGGTATCATAAGGTGAGAGTGACTGGCCATACCTCGTCCTCCTATTAGACTTGAGAATCTTGGGATTGGAATGGGATGACCCAACCCGAAAGTTCCCAAACTTTGAACCTCTCCCATTTTCCCGATCTCGACCATTTACTGCTCGTGTTGAAGAATATGCCGATACGTGAAAAGCATTCAAGAAATGCAGAGAAGAGAATAAGTGGGAGGGAAGTCTGCTACAACTGAGTCCAGTATTGAAAATAGAGAAAAGTGGCATCTCTATTTCAATAAAACAACAGGTAGGGGAAGAAACTGCCATGGATGAAGATTAGGAGGAAGAATATACTCTAAAACCCTTAAAAGAGAAGATTTTTTGGGAATTTTTGTAGGGTCCGAACAGTATCTTATCTTCTCCAAACGTGTTTTCTTTCCCTCCTCTCATCTGTAATTCGTCATTACCCGCTTCTGCAGTCAAATTAGTCGTTAGCGTTTGTCTGACACTGGCGGTTGAATTTTTCTCCTTAATTTTTTTGTTTCTTTTTTCTTGAATTTTCTTTTTAGTATTTTTACTTTGATTTACTTAAAACAATCACTCTTGATATCTTATGAAGAATGAAAATCGCCTATTTTAAAATAAAAATATATACATATTCAATCTTGCCTCAATTTTGAATTTTTTTCTTAGGTTTTATCTATTAGTTATTTCTTTTTATTATTCAACATGTTTCTTTTTTAATTTTTTTTTTTAGGCTTGAGCATCATGTTTCATTATATAAATTAAAAGTAATAAAACTTTCTAAGAAAAGTATTTCAAAATTTTATTTTATTTTTTTTTTAAGAAAGAGTAGTGAAAAAAAAAATAAAGAGGATAATGGGCTGGAAAGAAATGGGTCTTGATACCAGTCCAAACCCAAAATCTTATCTCAAATCAGAAGCCCATAATACAAAATGTGTTGGAACGACGTGGAGTCTTGGTTATGGGTCCAACCCAGAAAATCCTATCCCAAACGTATAGCCGATAACATAGAACGGGTTGGAAAGAAATGGCTCTCGATTGCCTGACCAATAGCAAAATCTTATCCGAAATATAAAGCCCATAACACAGAATGGGTTTGAAAGAAATGGCACTTTATCACAGGTCCAACAGCAAAATCTAAGATCAAATTCAAATGGATCTTGATTTCGGGTCCAACAGCAAAATCTTAACCCTAATATAAAGCCTATAACAAATAATGGGTTGGAAGAAATGGGTCTTGAATCTTGATTAGCTGTAGCTAATTCTTAGCCCAAATATAAAGCCCATAACACAAACTGGGCAGGAAATAAATGGGTCTGGATTATAGGTCAAACTGAAAAATCTTAGCCCAAATATAAAGCCAGTACAGCTGACTTTGTTGGAAAGAAACGGGTCTTTATTACAGGTCTAGCAGCAAAATATCAGCCCAAATTTCAAACCCATAATACAGAATGGGTTGGAGATAAATGGGCCTTCATTACCTGTCCAACCCCAAAATCTTATCCCAAATCCAAAGCCCATAACAGAGAAGCGGTGATCTCGTCTCTCGGGCTTCCAAAATCAACGTCGTCCCGAGGAGAGGAGTGAGGGAAATCCAGTGTCGAGTTCGCAGAAACAGAGGAAGAACAAAGAGGAAAAATGAACACAGATATCACAGCATCGGCAAAGCCGGAATACCCCGTGATTGATCGGAATCCTCCTTTTACTAAGACTGTTGCCAACTTCAGCACCCTCGATTACCTCCGGCTCACCACCATAACAGGCGTTTCCGTCACTGTCGGCTACCTCTCCGGTATCCTTGTCATCTTTTATGTCTATTACTTGGGTCTTTTTGCTTCACTAGTTTTTTTTATCTTCAGAAACTGTAGAATGTGGGATTGATTTTCTTTTTATTCTTTTTAATGTTTTTTTGGTAGGAATAAAGCCTGGGATAAGGGGACCATCAATGGTGACAGGGGGACTAATTGGGCTTATGGGTGGATTCATGTACGCCTACCAGAATTCAGCTGGCAGGCTTATGGGGTTTTTTCCTAATGATGGAGAAGCAGCCAAGTACAAGAAATCGCTTTAGGGTTCTTCTGGTGATTTATGTCTTTACATTTGATAGACAAGTTCAAAGAAATTAAGGAACTTTCTGTAACCCTTTGTCTTGATTGGTTTTGTTATGGATTCGATGAAATGGTTTTCCAGTAATGCTATTGTTGCTATTCTTGGTTGGCTTACTGTGCGGTAAAACTCATTCTGAGCAATGCTTAATTAAATCAGTGATGTACCTTCAAATTGGATGAATTGAAATATTTGATTCTTCTCTAACTATCTTAGTGCATTCCCAGCTTGGCCTTGTACTAGCTATGGCCTTGTAATTCTGGTTTTGTCTGTTGCAATTGGAGGCTATATTCATCGAGTTTCTATGAGACTGCATTACTTCCACGAGAATTTTTAAGCCCTTGATTATATGGACAATGTTTGTTCAATGTAAGTATGCAGATTCATCATGAATGAATGGACTTCTGTATCTATCTGTGCTCTGTTTTGTTGAGTAGTTTTTCTATCCTAGGACCCAAAAAACTATGACATACGTTTCTCATGGTACTTTGATACATGTGTTTATGACCTCCAACTGCTTTTTATTATTTTTAAAATGAACGAAACTCTGTATATTACTGGAAATGCTGCTTAGTTATAGATTGATGGATCAACCTTAGTATGCTTTTGTTTGAAAATGGTTTGTGGCTTAAGGTGACCTATTGCATTATGTGTTTCCTTCTGTTGGGGGACGGCTACCGAGATGAACAGTAGGATAGGAAGTAAGGTAACCATTTTCAGTTGCTCATTATAAGTAGTCAAACTGACATGATTCTCAAACTAAGTTAATTGGAAATTAGAAAGAGTAACAAGTTAAATAGAAAGCTGAATCATTGTTTGTGTGTTCTTGTAACTAATTCAGCTCTGAAGAGGAATGTTTTCTTCTTACCCCAATCATTTTGAAGATACCATACTATTGTGTTTCAGTGGTGAAAGTACCAGACATGATGCATGTTATATATTCTTTTTTCATCAATTCCGCTCCCAAGATGTTCCCCCTTTTCTATCATCATCTTCTTACTCCTTTGCGGCAGCACAGTCTTTTAATTGAAGAAAGAGTTACATGTGCCTTGAATAAGTGGTTATTACTATGTGCACTTGTAGTTTTTAATCTTGGATGAGGTTACCTTGATATGATATTTCACCCCAGAGACAGCTAGTGTCATTGAAACATAAAGAGTGGTAGTTCCCAAAATTGGTTGCTGGACGTCACAGTGACTTTGTGCAATGGTTTTGGATTGACCATTGTTGTTAAGGTGTATCAAATGTAAGTATTTTCAAGAAAAAGTCTTTTGTCAAGTTGTGTGTGTAAATGTGATTCTCGCTACACCAAACAAATCCAATCACAATACCCTTTTTCCTAAAAAAACAATCTTGAAAGCCATTTCTGGATCCCCAAGCCCCGATGACAAATTAAGAAAGTTTCAGAAACTATCTAAAATCTTATAATTCCAAAAACTAGAGACTAACCTCCCAGAATATAACTGATGTCTAAATGGTTGAAAGTGCTCTCTTTTTCCAGAAACGTGCAGGAAAATATATAGCATACGAACGTGTGCCCTTTTCATTAGATTTCTTTGCTTTATGCCAAATAAACAGCTTATCATTCATTAGCTGCATTTCTCCCTCAAGAAAAATCAAATAAAAACTATGGAACTTTACATCAGAGATTTTCATTTAATAAAAATGGGAAAGTGATTTTAAAGATTAATGAGAGTGATTATCCAAGAGCAAAAAATTGAGGGAAAAATGCAAGAAAGGAACAGAGGGCCAGGCCACACAAACTAACTGAAATCCCAGTTAACTACGTGTAGGATCAGAAGCAACCTGAATCAGTGGCTCTCATTATTTGACCAAAATCTGCAGACTCTTGACATCCTTATCTATCCGTTCCTTCTGGAAATCATTTCTTCCTGGAGGCTTCCTCAACCACACTCATGGAAGCGGCCGCAATCTCTGCACCAGTCAAGGCATATCCAAGTTCAGAATTTCCAGGAAGCAGAAGTTTCATCCCGAAGCATTCCACTCAAATTTTCCTGTCCAGGAACTGTACCAATAACTCTATAAAAAGAAATAAATTTAGGTTCAGGACATCTGTAGTTGCAGAGGTTTCTGCCATCTCTACAGGTCCGGCCCAAGTAGAGATCACTTGGCAAATTGTGGTTGGTGCTTTAGGTATGATAATTTGCCCCCTTTCTTGATCTAGTCATGTTCAGTCATCAAATTATGCTGTGAAAACACCCCAATGTCAAAAAAGATCGTTTCTTTTGTTAATAAAGAATCATGAAAGAAGGAGGAAGATCAGCTCATTTCTACTGCAAGAAAGACTAAAAAACTTAGCCCTTTTCTTATGAATTTCAAAATTCCTTGTGGGAGATTTATTTTGATGTTTGTGAAATTTTTTGCAGCTGGTGTGACACCTTTCGTGGTTGCTGGAATCGAATTCAGCAAAAGAATTGTAAGCATTTGAGTTTCAACTGCATATATTCCAAGCCTCATCTGTACTGAATACTGAATTATCTCTCCCTTTCTGTATAGGTGCAACAAAGACTATGTGGATTGTGTAACGGCTCCGGGCTCATTCTGAGAGATGACAAATCCTACAGCCGCTGCCCTGGCTGCGGTAGAATTTGGTTTCCCTTTTTTCCTTTTACAAAATTCTCATCCCTGCTAAAAAGAATGGTTCATTTTATTTTCCTTGATGGATCATTTTCAGGTGGATTTTTACCATGGCAGTCCTGGAAAAGATTCTTCACTGGTTAAGACACTGTTTGTTTCTACCAAGATGATTTACTGATGCATGAATACTATGGAAATACTGCAAGCGTCTTGAACTTGGTTTATAAGAATATTATACACAATAAAAATAAATGAAAAAAAAGACAGCATGAAATTGAGGTAGATCATGACTTGTTTGGAGAAGTAGAAGTTTAGCTACCATTTGGGAAGAGCAAACTGCAGAGTATGATCCTTTGTATGCTTGCAATGCTTCACAGTTCTGGATGTTGTATTTTGAGTGAATTATTCGTATCTCATTAATGGAGAAGGGAAATTGCTGATCTGACTTCTGATTGTTCTTGCTGGCTAATACTACCCATTTCCCATCTTTTTGGCTCACTGTTAGAACAGCAATTTATGATGCTGTTCAAATCTTCTGTCATTTCAAATTTCCCGTGAACGAGGACAAAAGAATCTTGCATTCTACATATCTATCAAGAGGAAAGGAGAAATTCTCAATGATTCACTATTAACTATAAGGAATAAGTGGGCAGTATGTCTTTTGATCGTACAAATTTGTTGCAGCATTTTCTGGAGATACATACCTACTACTGCTATTACTACAGTAGTTGCAGCGATTTAGCTTTCAATTCCAGCATATTCAACAGCCAGCCACCCCATGATTAGATCTGTTCCAAACTCCAAAATTGACATAACTAACCCTAGCCCCCACGCCACGCCGCCCCGCTCCACTCATGTTTTTGGGCCTACCATTTCTTGGCTTATGGTCCTTCTAACAGTGGATAGATCATGATTTTGTTTGCACTTGCAAAGAGATTTTTACCAGTTTCATATTCTACGTTAATGACATGAGATTTTTCGGTTTCAAAATATGATTTTATTTACTTCTCAAAATAAAAATTTAGCATTGAATGCCAGAAAAAAAACACTCATAAGAAATGATTGAATTTCGATTTGGATTTTCTTATGATGGCAGACAGAAATAATCCAATACATATTTAGGTTACTATTACGCATGTGAAAAGTTGTTTGTTTACATCCGGAAAAGGTTGATGAAAAATCATTACATGCATCCAACAGAATGCCCTGTTCCTGATGGTGTGGCCAAATGGAGCCCGGGACGGAGTTGATTCGGGATTCCGATAAATGACAAGGAAGCAACCTTTGCCAGAGAAATATCATCAAAATTATCCTTTACAACTTACTTGGATAAAGAAACACTTAATTTCTTGTAAACAGGACATAAATTAATTGGAAACGAGAGGTGATCGGAATAAGAATTTATGCATTAAATTTCAGATAAAATCAATAACTCGAATTTTTGCAAAAAACTTCCATCCCTTTAATTTAATTTACATTTGATGGATCAAGGAAAGAATACAAGGGACAATGATGATGATGGTAGCAATAATAATTCGGTGGAATACATACATACACAATCTTTACTTTAGAGGAAGGTCATTCATAGAGGAAATGAGAATATTTTCTGTAAGATGCTGAAAATAATTTCAATGGTTTTCAAGTCAGAAGACATTCTAATCCTTCTGTATTCTATTTTACACAGAAAAAACTACTATCTTACAGCATACGCAGCTTCAAAAAATATAAAACTGCCAAAAGCATCATTCTGGAGCCAGCCATCATCATATCCAGCCATTTTCCACCACCATGAAGCTGAAGAAAAACAGAAAATGGTGGCATTTATTTGTTACTTTTTTCCTTTTGTATAGAAACTAATTTATGGACCCAAAAGTACTCTTCCAAGGTTTTGTGGACATTGATTTGGATTCTGTAAAGGAGCAGTCTCAAAGCTACCACCTTGAACCAAGTTTTCTCGAGATCCATAAAGTGCCATACCACCATTTACAACTCCATAGCATGCTGAGAATGGAGATGCTTGAACTACCATTCTACCTGGAGCAGTCACTGGATGTTGACTCTGAACAGGTTCTGAATCCAGCATGTTCAACAGCTGCCCATTAGTTCTGTTTTCGGCACCGTAACTCCTTCCAACTCCAAGGTCAAGGCTAATTCGGTCATTCTCTTCTGGCCTCATCCGTGAAATCCCGCCCATTGTAGGAGGAGGTCCTGCCATCTCATGGCTATTCGTCCTGGCAGTGGGTACATCGTGATTGTGTTTTCCCTCATATGTTGTAATTACTGCTTTGGGATCATGAGAGGCCCTTTCCACATGCTTCCTAACTGGACATCCTGCGTTTGTGCATTTGTAATAGCTCCTGCATTCAAGATAAGACACTACTGAATCAGCTCACAGTGGTATAGAAAAGTTCATTTCAAGGGCAAACTGACTCCAAAGTTAACCAACAGGATGGAAGTGTGTATCAAAAGCAAGATCCTAAGGGGCTTTCTATCTGCAAAAGATGGCAATGGCGTATTTGAAATATAACAAATATTTCGGAAAAAGGTTAACCTAATTGACAAGCTCATTGGATGTTGCAATAACAAATATCAATCTTAAACTGGCCTAAACACCTATTATCCTAAAAACTATAAACAAGCATCCTGTTGTCCAAGATTTCTATGGAAAAAAACACCAGGCACCAGAAAAATTAATTTAAAAAATGATGTATCGTGCATCAAAGATTTGAGAAGAAGAACCGTCATGCATTGAGGGATATTACAAATTCACCAAAGTGATAATAAAGCTCACTAAAAAGAATCCACTGTAATTCAGATAAAGCTGAAAATGACACAATTTCAGTAAAGTAGGTTTCATCATGTTGTTTCAAAATCTGGCCATTTAAAAACATAGAGAAAAAATGCAAAGCACAAAAATGAAACTTTAGAACCAATAATTTATTTGTAATAAAAACTACCATAGACAGCAGCAGATTTTTATATCGTGTTCAAATTACCAGTGAGTTAGAGCCATAATAGTGGTATATACAGTGGAACAATATAAACCCAAATCCACTCAAAAAGTTAACAGTTCCAGATAATCGGGAAATTTTTGGAGCACAAGCAGGAATTCATTGTTATTGACACCTTTCAGTTCCAAGAACCACTATAGTATGTATCTCTTGTGAAGTAAAACTGGTTACCAAGACTTATTCCAGAGTAACAATTTTGAAAATTCTAGCAAATATTTAGAAGGAAAAAGAGGGATAAAAGAGAGAGGGTCTGGAGAACACTAGAAGGTAGTATAATCTAAATAAGATACAATGACCTGATCAAAAGTAAAAACAGACAAAAAGAAAGAATTGATGCATTTAGACCCATTCGAAATTCCACAGATTTCATTATGTTCTCTTTCAAGTAACAGAAACTTGCTGCTACAATTTAGTTTAGACAAGTATTATCGTAACATCAACCAAAAAATTTCTTTCTTACTACAAGGATGACCATAAACTCGTTCAAACCTGGGATTTGGATTTCCCCGGACCACTTTCTGCCCATACTTACGCCATCGATACCCATCATCAAGAATATCAACCTCGCTAACTGTTTGAACAACAACACGTGGCTCGCGGATAGGCTTAACTACTGGTGTAATATCAACTGCACCATCTAATTTCCTGCTAAGTTCCAACAATTTGTAAGACTTCACTATGAGAAATAGGACTAATATATGAAACCTTCCAGAAATACATTACCTACCTCCTTTTTAAAAATGGATCATCTTCGTCAATCTCATCATTAGCACATTGGGCAGCTACAGCATCCAGTCCATCGTCATTTTCCTGCTGAGGAGATGGTACTGGTGTGCTATTTGAGTCTAAAACACCATTCTGGGAATTGATGTTTGGCTTGTCTTTGATGAAGGAAACACGTTAACAGGGAAGAAATTAGTATAACATATATCATTGGTGTATCACTAAACAAGGTTCAAAAAATAAAAAATTGGATAAATTTATTGCTTAACTACCTTCTTGGCCAGTGAAAGATGAATCTCTGTCAAATTTTTCTTCTTGGATGGACATAAGGGCACCAGGGGTAAATCGTCGACTTGGTGTAGGTTTTGGATGTTCATGTGATCCTTTGTACACTATCTCTGTTATTTGTCCATCAGGGGAACGCTCAAATATCTTTTTCACCTCACAGTTAGGATAAGTACATTTATAATAGCTTCGTGGAAATTCACTTCCTTTTACAAGTTTCTGCCCATATTTTCTCCAGTTATAGCCATCATCTGAAGATCTCTCACTTGAGACGGAAGACGTATCTTTGTTTTCAGAATGTGATGCTTGACCACCAATATTTGGCATACCTCTCTGATTCAGAACATCTGAATCCACAGTACTAGTAGCACCAATTGACAAAGTGTTCACATCAGCAGGCATGGAAAACTCTTTTGGTATTGCCTTCTCTCGTTTTACCAAGGATGAGTGTGCTAAAGAATGAGGAATGCCTTCATCCTGAACTTGTACTGGATGCTTAGTATACTGCTGGTTTATACCTGAGGATACCTTCAATGAAACATCTAGTATCAGGACCATACACATCAAAAGCAACAAAAAGACATGGGGACAAGAGATAATGAATTTAAACGTGCTCTTTACTACTTTAGATTCTGAAAGTTTGAAAATTCTTTACAATAGGGCAGTGCATGAGTAACACTATCGGTATAAATGACATAGTAAACAAACTAGCACACGATCAATTTGAATCTTTTGCAAGTTACAATCAAGAATTTCACAAAGGATCAGAATAACTCAAAAAGGCCACCAATAAAAAGTGATCATAACCAATAGATTGTACGTCCCTAAGGGTACACCAATATCCAGGAACTCCCCAAGAAATAGAGGTCCATGAGACAATTTTAGTAAAAGAATATATTAGGAGGGGAAGTTAGGATTATAGTAAATTTTAGGAGGACAAAGCCAATCTTCATGAAGTCCATAGTAAAAGATAGCGTTCACCAATGGAAAAAATCACAATTTTATATTTTAATAGTGCAACACTATACAGATCATTCAACTACTTGACCTGCCCTCGACAACAAATACAATTATGCATAGATGTGAAACATCTTAATGAACATATTACCAATCTGTTTTGGAAAGTAGTATAAGACAACACCGGCAGGTAGCGCACACACTGATTGAGTTATGTAATCCTTCAAACAAAGGCACAAGTACATGAAATATTATGACAAGAGAATATAAGCTATAAGACAACTGCATTTTTATGATTACTGAAAAACAACGCTCCACACCCCAATGGAGGCACTTCCTCTGTTTGAAAATTGGTTGTAAGTTAATGATTAAACATAATTCCTTTGCGTCAGATCCCATAATTGGATGAAGCATCAATCACAGTAAAGATGATCGCTTTTAGTACTACTATGGAGAATTACAGACTGATAGAACATACACAAAGATAGTAAATCTATAATAAAATGGTCAAACCAACCAATAAATGACCAGTTATAGATCATAACAAGAAGAATGAATTAAAGATCACACAAAAGCAACAGCTTCTAACAAAACTGCAATTTAAGCAGCAGATGATTCAATGAATTAGGGAACTAAATATCAAAAGTTACCAGAGATCCCATAGGTCTGGACGTAGCAACAAGTCCAGCATGGAACTGAAACTCAAAGCTGCTAGCCTTTGCCTCATAAGAAGTATCAACACCAGAACAATTTGTAACCATTGAAAGCACCGTAGCATCTCTAGTTCCTTGCATTAATTGAGACATAGAAAAGCTACCTGTAGTTGGGGAAGGCTCTGCCTACAAAATTAAGAAAATCAGATTAGCAAAATATACAAAGAAACAGTTTTGTTCTCTCTTCTCTTATCTTCTAGGATCTATTCTCTTGTTTTAGTTCCAGCACTTGAAGAGAAGTTTCAAGGGTTGGTTCTATTTAGCTAGTCAGAGAAGTTTTTCAATTCTCCAGACACCACTAAACAGCAAAAGAGATCTTTCTGAACTGTTTCAGATATGCTCATGGAATCAAGGACAACTGAAGTAAAATAAGATATAGCTCTCTGGGAGAGAAACACTATTTAAGCATATGTTTGTGGAACAATGGAACAACTTTCCCTTTCACCGAATGAGAGGGGGAAGAAAAAAGAAAAGAGCAAAGATTCATTATGTGAAAAAACAACACTGACACATACATACAAAAGTCGCGAGAAATGCAAGTGTCCTAGAAAATTTAAGGCAGTCCCCTCAACACACAAATATAATAAGCTTGAGTGCAAGCATCAGAATCCTACGGTCCTTAAAGGCCCAAAAAATACCAAAATTTGTCATATAATAAACTCAATGTTATCACATGAGCACTTGCATGAGAAAAAAAATCTAAAAAGGTGAAATGTGGAGAATCAATCACCCAGACACAAAACAAATTATTCTCCATATGAGCTTCCATATGGAAACGGAATTAATCCAACAAATTGAAATGTGTTGACAAGAACCAAACATCAAATATATACTTCAAATTATACTCCTCTACCATAATTTTTAACAGCAAACCATCACATCAATCAATTCTAATTCTCCACTACCAAAATACTCCCACGCAATCAGACCACTTTGTTTCGCTACAACCCAATGTCAGTAAGTATTCCGACTCCCCCTCGCCCCCGAAAGAAATAAAGAAATTCCACTAACTTAATGAAAGATAATCCAACTTCCCACTACACCCAACGTAATTCGAGTTTCAATAAATTCACGAAAAAGACCTCCAGAAATATCCAGTTAATAACTTTTTTCCCACCTTCGCCATTCTTTTCAATCCCTCCAGCTACCCAATAATACTTTAAAGCAGAAATGGGTATAAGATCCGAATCTGAATCTCAACTCTAAAGCCAAAGCTACAGGACTTATCACTACTATTACTAACAACTAAAAACTAAAATAGCAAGATAAACAAAAAGAAGTTTCAATGAAAGAGAATTTCTATCCTAACCTTGATATTAGAGAGTAGGACTGGAGATTCTAGGAACGATGTTGGACTAAGGCCAGGGGGGATAGTAAGTGTACAAGGTGACCTAGAGATCGGAAGCTTCGCCGGAGACAGTAGTTTGTACTTAGCACAACCGACGGAGTTGTGGTTAGAAGCAGAAGTTGCAGCAGCCATAGCTTCGGAAGTTGCGGCATTTCCCTCTCTGACGAATTCCGGAGCAGAAATCAAACGAGAGCCGAGCTCCTTCTCCACGTTCGAGCAAGTTCGAGTATTTTTTCCTTCTTCATCCTCCTCATAGGAGTGTTGCAGTGAGTTTTCCATTGAATAAAATCTTTGAGCAGAGTGATGCAAGGAGGGAGAGAGGAGAAGAGAGGAGAGAGAGATGGAAAGGGGGTTTGATGAGTCTTTGAAGAGGAGTCAAAATAGGAGAAGAGGACGAGGGGGGACCTTCTTTGGGGAAGGAGGGGTAATATGGGAAATGAAAGGATGGGTAGTTTGGGAATTAGGAGTTATGGGGAGGCCGTGTTTGTACGTGTGAAAAGAGTTGTAAATGCTATGACTCGGTTGACTTGTTTACTCACATTTGGGATCTGCATGTCATTGCCTTGTCCCCATCCGTTGTCTTTTTTTTTATTATTATTTAATTTAATTCCGCCTTTGTTTATTTATTTTTATGCTTACAAGTTACAAGTACACGATATTTATTACAGACGAAAAAATAGTACTAGTACAACATTATTTGCCAAATCTTAGAAAAGGTTTTCAATGATTGAATCCTGACGGGGAAAATCTAAAATTCATAAATATGCAGGTCTCAATTGATAATAATAATAATTTAAAGTATTTGTAATTTATGATTAATTTGTTAGTGATTAAGCCTTTGATTTGTTATATATCTAAAGTTTAATCTAACTTCCTAGAGAGTTTCATTTTTAAATAAAAAATTAACTCCTTATATTTATCATTAAATAGAAACGAGATAAATATTGATCACCATTATTAAATAATTTTATCTATGATTGAAAGATCATGACTTTTAAGTTACGAGAGTGACAAATATCGGCCATGATTGAGTAAAAATTATTTATTTAATTAATTAATTTATGAATCATATAGATAGTGATTTTTTTTTTTTTTTGAAGGAAAAATATTTAAAATTTATCACTTACTGGTTTTTTTTTTTGAGGGGATGCAATGTATTGAGGCAATAAAGAGGTTAAAAGAATATGTTACTTCCAATGAGGTGACAAGTAATGTGATATGTTAAACATCTTTAATTGAAGGATAAGAAGAGAAAATGATAATGTTCGCTATTATTAGGTAACTAATCAAGAGTTAGATCACAAAATTGGAATATTATTGGTGAAGAATCATGATCATTATCCCTTTTTTTCATTATTTTCCTGTTGACAAGCCACCTTAAAAATTTATGGAAAGGGGGGTAAATGAATAGGACTCAACGGAGATCTTGTAACGGTGTTTTAACTTCACAGAGGGAAGATAATCAATGTGGGGGGAGTTTCCGTTGCACAATGAATGCTAATGTTTTCGAAACAAGTCAAGGGGAAGTGGACTATCAATGTTAATCTTTGATGGGAGGGATAAATGGAGGATTAAGGTTACGATGGGTGTTAAAATAAAAATAAAAATTGAGTGCTTTTGCTATTGCTCCTCTTTTGTCTTGAGCTTTGTGTCGAAAAATTAACAACATTTAAATATAACTATATTTTATTAAAAATGATTATTTTTTTCTTATTAATAATTATAATTTTCTTTTTAACAATAACTTAAAGAATGTATGAATATATAATAGTTATGTGCGTGTACACCCATGTATGCATCGATAATTGTGATTTATATTATGAAACAAATAAAGCAATTTTGGAATGAAGAAGATCAAATTTAGGAGTATTAATTTCATTAAATTAAAAAACATTCCTTAAATTTCATATTTAACATCATGCATGTAATGAAACATTAGGCGGGGAATCTCTCTATGTTTCTCTCGTTTTCTTTCATTTTCACCGAGGACCAATAAAAGTAGAAAATAATTGATAATCAGAATAATGACTTTCATTTTATCCTCCCACATCCTACCTTTCCTATTTTCTGTTATCTTAATTTCATCTCAATTAAATCTTTAATCTTCAAATCATTAGAGTTAAGAGAAAATTTTAAACATAAACTTAGAAGGGAGAGAAAGAGAGAGATTCATATATTATTACAATTTTTTCTTTTTTTCTTTTTTTCTTTTTTGCCTTTTTTTAATGAATTTAGTGTTAAATTTAAATGAAAAGACAAATATGATGGTTTTTTAGAGGGGAAAAAAAGAAGAAGCAACTTCTGGATTAAAATTTTTTAAATTTTTGCTTTACCCCATTACCAAATAAAGGAATGAAGGGATGCAACAGCAACACGCCCCCTCGAAGGCTGAGAGAGATGTCTTGGCAGGAAATTGAACAACTACCATGTGAACTGATGATTCGATCAGAACGACATCGTTCACGTGCGATGCACACCAATAAAAGTAAAGCCATCTAATCTAACACTAGAATAAATGCTGATGGCAAATATTTCACTGGCAGATCTTTTGGAATGAGAAATTTCACCTGTGTTCACAATTTCTTTTGCGGTTCTGATCAAAACTAGTGAGATTTTCCCCCCACAGGAAGTGACATCATAAATAGAAATGTTAGTTTACATCGGTTTCATGCTATATACAGAAAGGGAGTCACTATCACCCAGCCAAACCAGGAAAAGAAAATTCAAGAATCTTACAAATACTTGTGATACATTCTGATAAGTGAACTTAATGCTGTGGCGGCCAGCACAACACTGCAATAATAAGTACAAGAGCTTTTCTTTTCTAAGCACAGAATCAGGCCACGGGTGGAGAAAGGTCATCATTCTTAGAAGAATAGGATGCCAGAAAGTGACCGGCAATGGAGGACCTGTGCTGCTACTACACACATGCACATCACGAGTACGAAGAATATGAGAGGTACTGCAGCTGAGTAAATACAATTAAGGTCTTTCCACTATACATAATGTCTTAAAATCCAGTGATCCATTATGAGCTCAAGAACATGGTCACATGATAAGTTAAATCTATTCAAAAGGAAAGTAAAAGGGTGGAAAATGAAATAACAGCAGGATCTAGTTCCCAATAGTACTTGACTTTAGCAAAACGAAAGATAAATATATAGGGAACCATGAGATGAATTGGATGGATAGGAACAGAAAAAAGAGAAGAATTCTTGTCTTGTTCTCTCTCTTGTGAATTATAATAGAACAGAACACAAATGAAACTGAACCGCCCAAAGCAGAACAAATGCACGGGCCATGAAGCTTCTAAATACAGCTTACCCTCAGAGTAAGAATTGGCCCAGTAAGAACAAGGAAAGAATAGATGAGTCATCATAATTCTTTCCCTCTTACTCCTAATCACAAACAAGAGAGAAATAACTCTCCACTCCTGAATTCACAACTAAAATAGAAAGAAAATGTCTATTTCTTATTCTTCTTTGCTCTCATCATTCAAGTTTAATTTCCTCCACCACTAGCCTCTGAACACCAATTTGAACCTCTGGTTAAATTGAAATATTGCAACAAAAAAATTGAAAACAAGAGAGAAAAGAAAAGGAATCAATGAACATGGGAACACTGAATGCAGGATCCTTCCATGATTCAATGTTTCTCCAATAACTTTTCCAGTCACATTAATTTTATCAGGCAATGGAAGTTTCTTTTTCATTCTCACATCCTGATCTGAGCCCATCTAAACTCCCCAACCATCCTGTCTTACTTCTCACTAAAAATTATTTTCTAAGGAAAAACTTAAGCATCGCAACTCCGGACATGTACGCTAAAGAAAAGAAGAAAGGGAGAAGTACCAGTACCAAAATTCCTCAACCTATTCAGGTTGAATGGACCAAACATGGTCTGGCTATATTTGATAGTACCAACAGGTCAGTTACTATAACTATCAAACAAACATAGTTATGGAGTAAAATCCAGGTCAAAATAAAGCAGTATCATCCTGGTTACTGCTGGGGAAAGTGACCAAAAAGAAATGAAACCATCCACAGCAAACTATTTAGGATAGTAAGCTGGATGGTATTGAGCTGGCAAACTATGTGCACCATAAACAAGTGACCTATCATAATAACTAGGTTGCATTTGTGATTCTGAATTGTATAGACTGATCATGTCTAGATTTCCAGAAGGTGTTCCTGACAATCCATACATGCCAGCAGATGCACCTTCATACGGGATAGCAGCTGGAGCAGAGCCTGCTAAGGCATATACTGCATATGGATTTGTCAACAAACCTGCTGGTTGGAGATAATGTTGTGGAAGAGCAGCAGCAGCTACACTGACAGCTGCCTTCTCATGGGTTGCTGGTTGACCAGGAGCTCCATTTCTCTGGATATGCTGTCTCCCACTCCTTTTCGGTTTCTTGGAAGGCTGCGGAGCCTTAGGTGCAGGGCCTGCTGCTGAACGTTTTCTACTAGTCTTCATGTTTTCTAGCTCCTTCACACGCTTCAGAAGGACATCCTTTGGATATTTGGATTCAAGATTGCCATCCTCAATAATTTTAATGACTGATTTCAGCGAACTAATTTCCCTTGCAGTAGCCTCATTCTAAACAAGAAAATGCCAAGTATTAGATCAAGATTTCAGGTTTTAAATTATAAATAAGTTGGATAAAAATTGAACATTCAGAAAACACTACCAGAGCCCGGTGAGAGCTTTTCCCGTTCTTGTAAACTTTCTGAGCAGCTTCCTTGGAATCTAATAGGTAAGCCTCCAAGAGAGGCAATGGAGGGAACTTGTCTGTCAGCTCAAATTGGAATATGAACTTGACAGCCAGAAGTTGTTTTCCATTATCAATAAGTTTGTGAACTACTTCTGTCACATGGAAAGGAGGACTTTCATCATATAAGCCAGGCTCAGATGTAAAGCCAAATATGTATCAAATAAGAAGTCAAAACATCCTTTGGTAAAGAATGCATAACTTAAAGAAGCAAGTCTAGCTCTATGACAAAAAGCTTAACCTGAGAAGAGAACGAACAAAGGAAAAATGCAGCTAAACTAATACAGTTGTCACCGGCATTTTGTTCCAATAGAGATAGAAGATCGACTCAAGATTTTACCATTTAGGAAATAATTTGTTTGACCAACATATAACTCTTCTTTCTACGAGTTATTCATGCAAATCCACCCTATCCTACCACCATATGGCCCAAAGAATTAAACCCGCTTTCAGTTCTCAAATTCTGTAAATTTATTCAGGTTAAAACATTCCGAAACGTCACAGGACCTAATGAATGTACAATTTAGGCAAACAGAACAGGGTCATGACATTAAAGCTCACCAGAAATCCTCGCCCCAAACCCAAGAAAACGACACAACTCCACAGCCTGGCGATGCCTTGCTATTCCAACAGCATAATCAATCATCTCATTCATGTCAAACTCGCTATTCTCTACCAAATGGAATGCAGCCAACAGATGCAAGAATCCCAGTTTTTCCAAACTCTCCTGCTTATTATCTCCGATAGCAGCCTCCCCGGAGCTTCCAGGGGACGCTGCTATCTTCCCCTTCCACTCGGCCGCCAAAGCCCTCGCCTTCTCCTTCGCCTCCGCCCCAATTTCCATCATGGCCTTCATAAATTCTTCCAACAAAAGAACGCAGACAGCCCTAACTTCCTCTAACTCAGCAGACCCACCCGGAGCCGACGCATCCCTAAAGAACCCCTGCATGGCATTGAGAACCAACAGTGCAGGGTCTGGGGAGTGCTTCCACGCGTCAGCCAACTCAACCCGGATGGCACCCCGTTCCCGTTGGTTATTCCGGTTGAGTATGTACTTTCGCAATCCTAAGGCGTCCATATTCTCACAGAATGACTTCAATTCGGGTCGAACATAACCCGGGTCAGTTTTCTGATCTCCTTTCAATACTGGTTTGTCCTGGGGCTGGGATTCTTGAGACAGGAGGAGGGAAAATTTCTGGACGAGATTGGAGTGGAAGATGTTGAAGTGGGAGTCTATGTCCTCCCATTTGAGATTGGCAAAGACAGTGGAAGAGGAGACCAAATGGGCGTGTGCTTGGAGTTCTTCGAATGCTTTTCTGAGGTTGGCTTTTTTACCATCGACGAGTTCTATTGCCCTTGAGATCGATTCTACTGTGGTCATCTCCGTTCCAGATTTCGGTTCGTCTTCCGGCAATATCAAATCAAATACGACGATAATAACTGTTCAGTCGGGCATGGTTCGAGAAAACGGAAAATCGCATGGGTACCGAATCGTTTTATGTGAAATGGATTGGGCTAATTTGGATTTATTGGGCTTGTGAGCCCACAAGTTCTTCTACAACTCAAATGCTACTCCTTCCTAAATTTGTTTCAGACTCTCTTTTGAATCCAAATACTTGAGGGATCCAAATAACAAAAAGTAAACATTTTAATTGATTTTAGGGACCCAATAATTTAGGAGGGGAGGAACTCTCCTAGTATCATGAATTTAATCTAACTCTTCATATAAAAATATAAATATATCTCTTGTTTTTTAAGTTGGAAAAAGAGAGAAATTCCAGATATTCTATCTCTTCTACCTCACCTAATAAAATAATATTTATTATCTGATTTAGATAAAATATCTCTAACGTTTAGTATAATTTTTTTGATTTTGTCAATGAAATATATCTACAAAAGTTTATATGTATGTATTATTGATGGCATAAAAGATGGTTTAAAATAAAGTCCATAAAATTCGAAGCCAAGGACAGATGATAGATATATTCACATTTTTTTTTAAAAAAAATATATATCACAATTCAAGTCAAATTCAATAGTGAAGTTGTAGTATTTAACTAAGAAAACATTTTGCCATCTTTTTTTCTTTTCTTTTTTCTTTTTGGAATACATTTAGTAAGTAAGGAAAGAGGAGATCAAGATTCGAGACAGTAAAGCTGACAAAATGAACTTTAGATTGAACCAAAAATTTCCACAATTAAACACAAGCATAATCAAAGATTAGGTCAAAGCCAAAACATATCTATAAATAGCTGGGATTGGATTGAGAAAGAAATCAAATCAAGCAGAAGAAAAAGAACACGTGCATGAAAATATGACCTGCTTAGCTCACGAGCGAGAGCGAGAGGGAGAGCGAGACAGAAGTTCAAAGGTGGCCAAGATCGAGTAGATGACAAATTTTCATCATCCGGTAACCATCAACCATACCTTTTAAATGTTAATTGCTTATGTAATAAATGAATAAATATTGAATATTCAATTCCATAGGGAAAAAAAACTATTTGTAAAATAATAAATTCATTTAAAAATGTGTAATTGATAAATAAAATAATTATAATATGACTAGGACAAGAGAAAGATCATGATATTTAATCATATGAGGGAGAAAAAAAAAATACTACTTGTGATAAGCATTTGAAAGCAATTCATTAAACGTGGTAAGAAATAAATCACGAACGAGATTAAATGCATAGTTACCAATAAAGAAAGGAAAAGATTTTTTTTTTATATATATATAAAAAAAATAAATTTAATTTGTTGCATTTATATCATGCATATTGCACTGCCCACAAAGAAAACTATGTTCCAAGGGATTTGTTATATGCTCGAAGAACTCACCTCTCATGTAGTCATGTTCATATGATAGAATGGCCACTGCCCCAAGAATTAAGATGGAAACATTATGGTGCATTTGGATAAATGATGCAAAAAAACACATAAAAGTTTATTTTGGATTAGGTTTTTGATTTTGTGAATTACTAGATAAGTAAGTCAATACGATATGTATTTGAGTACCATATTTTACATAGATAAATATATATATATATTTATAAAAATGTTATAATGGGTATCGAAACTCAAATTATATTGGGTTTCTATTAAGTCTCTAATGATCAAGTATATTTAAATAAATTAAAATAAATTTGATCAAGTATCTTAGTTTTTTTTTTTTTTTAGGATTTAATTTATAAAATGTATTTAAAAAAAAGGATTTTATTTTTTATTAAGAAAAAAGAGCTGATTGCTAGTTCATCATTAGAGATTTATCAGAAACACAATATACTTTAAGATTCATTACCTAAAATAGCATTTCCATATATATCAAAGTAGACAATCAAATAGAAATAATGTAATTGGATCAGAGCTCAAATAAAATAAAATTAAAATTAATTACTAAATGTAATTGGATCAAAACTCATTAACAAAACAAAATTCTAGATTTTTACTCTCTTAACTTAGACGGGAAAATAACTGTAATTCCCTTTCCCAAAAAACACGGTTAAAACGTGAGATACGCTTAATCACAGTCAAATATTTCCCCGAGATTCCACGCAATCCGTCATAAGCAGCCCCTTGTAGAATATTTATTTCTGATCAAGTGACTGGATACTTTTTTTAATTCTTTTTTTTTTTAATAATCCAAATATCTAAATTCAAGCGTCGAGAATCTGAAGTTCACGTTTCATATCAAAAGGATTTTTTTTCACAGCAGAAGCGTAATCCAGCTGCAATTCAAAATTGTCAACTAAGTCTAAAGACAGAAGGAGAGGAAGTCAATGACTCCACTGTTTTTACTTTTTTAATCTAATAACAGCGGGTAAATCCCAACTAACCACGCCGTAAAAACCAAGCCCTAGGCATGATGATGCTATTATAAATAAACCCCGCTCACAGCTCTGCAGCTTTTCCCGTGTTCCAGGTTTTGTCCGCTTACTTTTTGAAGAAGAATTACTGCTTCGCTTATTGAAGAAGGCAAGTCTTCAAGAAAGGAAGCCTTTCAAGTTTCAAGGCTTCACCGATTAGCGGCTCATTTAAGGTAATTATTATTCGATTTTCTTGTCTTCTTCTTCTTCTTCTTCTTCTTTCTGCATGTTTTTCTATTAGTTGTATTATTATGAGGTTTAATTTGGTTCTTGAATCGTTGGGTTATTGTTTGGCGTTGATGAGAAATCAGAATTAATTCTTGTTATATGTTTTCGTATGAACAAACACTATACTTGATTTGTAAGGGAAGAATTGTGGAATCTGGGAAAAATTTTGGAGGTTTCGGAATTGAATTTGTTTGACCTTGTTGTTTTGGCAAATTTTAAGGTTTTCTTGCATGAGGGAGATTTCATCTTTTTTTGTCTGTGTGCTCAGAATTCTTGGTTATATATGATATAGTTTTGGGATTTAGACTTTGGAATGTGAAATCTCGTACAAAAAAACAATTGGAAATTCTAATTTGTTCTGACCGAATCTTGCATGGTTAAATTAGTTCTTGATTGTTTAGGCTTTTATTTAACTTTTCGGTTCCAGCCGCAGACTGTTCACAATTTTCTTGATTTGCTTTTTGTTTTTATACTATTTCTTTTCTGCATCTTTTTCCTCTTTTTAAAAGATTTCTTGATTGATATTGCAGAGCAAGTGTCACGGTTTTTTTGTGAGAATGGGCTCTGATGTGACTGATCGAGACAGAGAGCCATTTGTGGAGGTTGATCCAAGTGGCAGATACGGCCGGTACAACGAGCTTCTTGGCTCAGGGGCGGTGAAGAAAGTGTACAGAGCCTTTGATCAAGAAGAAGGGTTAGAGGTGGCTTGGAACCAAGTTAAATTGAGAAACTTTTGTGAAGATCCCGCCATGATCGACAGGCTATATTCAGAAGTTCGTCTTCTAAGGACTCTGAAGAATAGGAATATCATTGCATTGTACTCTGTTTGGCGAGATCAGGAGCGAAACACATTGAATTTCATTACCGAAGTTTGTACTTCCGGGAACTTAAGAGAATACCGGAAAAAGCACAGGCAGGTTTCAATGAAGGCTCTCAAGAAATGGTCCAGGCAGATCCTCAAGGGGCTGGACTATCTTCATAATCATGACCCTTGTGTCATACATAGAGATCTCAATTGCAGCAATATCTTCATCAATGGCAACATTGGACAGGTCTTTTTCTTCTCTCCTCTCTATATTCATCAATCAATGGATTGATCTTCACAAGAGTTTCTTGACTTCTCTTTGTTGGAAGCCGCTCCTAGTACTTCTTATTTCAAATCAAGACTCTTTTTTCTTGTTTACTGAAATTTTCATCTGGGATCAAATAGGTGAAAATCGGTGACTTGGGTTTGGCTGCAATCGTCGGAAAGTCTCACTGTGCACATTCAATACTTGGGACTCCAGAATTCATGGCGCCGGAGCTCTACGATGAGGACTACACTGAGCTGGTGGATATTTACTCATTCGGGATGTGTTTGCTTGAGATGGTTACACTTGAATTACCTTACAGTGAGTGTGATAATGTAGCCAAGATTTACAAGAAGGTGACTTCTGGAGTTAGGCCACAAGCCATGAACAAGGTGAAGGACCCGGAAGTGAAGGAATTCATCGAGAAGTGCCTTGCACAGCCAAGGGCCAGACCCTCTGCTTCTGATCTCCTCGAAGACCCTTTCTTTGATGGAATTTTTGATGATGACGATAATTGCGAGGATAACAATCCCTTGTAATCAGTGAATTTTTTTTCCCTCTAATAGGCTTTTGGAAATGGTGGTTTTGGCTAAGCCAGCCAACTTATTATTAGTCATTTTTTTGGTGTGTGTGTTTTATTGCTCTTTGTGCTGCTGGTTTTTGAGTGGTATGAAGAGAGTCATTCATCACTAGGTTTAAAATTTGGATTGTTTTCCTTTGGTTTGTCCCTTTTGATATTCAAGGTTAGGCTTTTAGAAGGTAGCATTTGATGTTGAATTTTTGGGGATTCATTGTTTTGTAAATAGGGGATCCAGTGAAAGATCAAAATTGTGTCTTTACCGAAGGCATTCTTGTTTATCCATTGAAACTTAACATTTGCTGTTTCTTTTTAATTTTTATGCTATTCGAAATTTATATATACTTTAAAAAAGAAAGGGAGAATTACATAAATTTTTTGGTTAGACAAAGAAAAGGGACCGTTCGAAATCATTAATATAATAATAAAATTACGAGCGTTTGTGAAGGAAAGAAAGAAGTGGTTGACAAAGTGAGGTGAAGTCGTGGCCCCGTTGTTTGCCACTCTCAAAAGGACAAAATAGTGTATTTGGCCAGTCTGGGTTTAGTTTTTAAAAGTTGGGCAATTGTCCAAATTTTATTTGGACAGGCTTTCTTACTTCATCTTCTTCTTTCATTTTTTCTTCTTTTTTTCTACTTTAGAGAAGCACTCCAATTAAGTTGTTCCCTTTGTTTCTTTTGAACCCTCTTGTTGATGACGATTGCAACGGAACAAGTTTAGAAAAGAAAATTTTCGGTTCTTCGTTTCTAAATGTGGGAGAGTAAGGTGGCAGCTTTTCTTTTTTTTTTTTTTCTTCCTGAACCTGAGGGGGATGTCAGGGTTGAGATGAGGAATCCCTATCCTCCGAGGATAATGGGGATAATTTTGTCAGTTTACAATAACTTTTGAAAATTTCAAAAATCCTGTCCAAATGATATCAAAGTTTTTAAAAGCTCAAATTTGACTTTTAAACTGTAGAAAAATGAAATGAAAAAATGGAAACCAAAATAATGGGCTCTGGCGTGGATGCGTTCTCTCAGTCTCCGTTTCAGCGATAGGCATGAAGGCAGTTGGAAAAAGGAAAAGGTCATCCTTGGCCACTTTCCTTTCCTTTTCCTACCCAATTTACAATATTTGCTTTTAAAATAATTTCGTTTTATATACCCAGTCTTTAGTAATAATAATAATAATAATAATAATCAATTTGATTTTTTTTTATTTCATTTTAAATTTCTCTTCCTATGTAATAAGAATATTCTTTACCTTATATTTTCTTTGTCATGTGCTTAATAGTTAAAGTCTTATTTGAAATTATTTCAGTTAACGACTTAACGTATATATAGTTATCACTAAAATTAATATTCTTGTCTTTCATTTTGATCATAAATATAAAATTAATCATTTTATCTTTTTTATTATATATTTTTTGACAATTTAAGGTGAGAAAATAAATGAAAAATTAAATTACACAATAAATAAAATATAATTCAATAACGAAACAGAAAAAAAAAGTATTTATTTTCCTTTTTTTTCTTAAAAGTAGAAGGATCTATTGGTGAGATTTTATCGTATCATTCATTGACTTTGAAATAGGAATAATGGAAATCAAAATCGGTGGAAAAGAAAGGAAAAGAAAAGAAACGGAACAGAAGGCCGAAGGGGAAAACGAAAAGTAAAAGGTCAAAAAGGAAATTGTCCGCCCACCCCGCCCCACGTCTGGAGGACCCCGCCAATCTGAGGACTTAGGAGGGCTCCGTAATAGCTGTTTTTATGACAACTGTTTTCAATTGATCTGTGGACTGGGGCCCATCTAATACAAAATTAAAGGAAAGGAAATAATTTAATAAAATCTTTGGAGTCAATTTCACGGTCTATCTGTTGGGCCGGGGCGAAAGTTTAATTGTAGGGGTTACATTATGGCGTTTTACATGGAAACAAATACGGAAATCATTTCAAATACTTAATTTACTTTTATTATTAACCTTATTAAATATTTATATGTTATATTTTTATATAAAAGGGAGAGAATAGTATTAGAAAGTGTAATTAATTTTTTTTTTAAAAAAAATACATCTAATTCAATTAATGGGACATTAAGAATAGAGGTGGCATGCAAGAAAGAAAGGGGGAAAAAAAAAAAAATGGGGACAGCGGAAAAGGCCATACTGGAGTACTGGAATAAAACTTCAACCAAAGAACAGAAAAAAAAGTAGCTTGGATGCACCTTTCTAAATAGAACCCATTTTCGTTTTTAGAGTTTCTTGAAGTAAATGCTTTACATTGTTTAGTTAATGCAAGTAAATTCTTTTATAAAACTTAAATTATAGTACTAAATATGTTACATCTCGCTCTCACGTCATATTATAGTGCATGAATCCAGTTTTTCATCGTTCCATCTATTATCTTAATGACTAATCAAAAGAGTTTTTGTAAAGTTCAATGTTTGTCATCCAAATTCCATTATATATTTCAACCAAAGCCAATGGATATAGTAATTTTTACTAGGATTGGAATGAAAACAAAGCTTACATTGGAATGAATGATCATTCTAGCTTCTTTCTCTACTAGTCTATGAGAAGATGTCACGAGTGAATGCAAGATGGAAGATGTTTTTGTATTGTAACGAAATCGTGTCTGGGCATTTAGTTGATAACTATGAAAAAGAATCGTTTTCATCTGTCATATGAAAACAAAAAGAGGACATTGTATGGACTAGTACTATGATCTGATAGCTCCTCAAGTATCCTCAGAGAATTCTAAGAACAAACAAATCCTAAGTTAATGAAAGTTAATTATGAAGTTCAGATCAGAAGTTGATCTTCTTCTCAAGATTCTTTCAATTCTTGCTTTGCTTGTAGTACTTGTCAGCAGCCACAACAATGGAGGGAAAGAGGTACCTAAATCTCAGTCATTGTACAGTTTCATCGAACCTGTTGATCCAAAAAATGTGCGGGGAAGTCAAGGTACTATTCTTGATTCCATGGCAAATAGCAGAAAATTGGTTCGGTTGGATATCCGTGGGAACCTCTTCAGAGGGAAGCTACCAACGCTGAAGAATCTAAGGACACCGGAAATTTCAGACAACTGTTTCAGGGGCCCTGAATCTGATCATCAATTTCAGAGGAAATTTCAAGTTGAGGATTTATCAGAAACATTGGCTCCACCTCTAAATGAAATACCAAGCAGAACCCACAGGGGCTCAGACGAAACAGGGGAGAGTGGGAATTGGATTACTTGGATACTGTGTTTGGTTGGGATTTCTTTCTTTTTGATGCTTAGTTTCTTTCTGAACACAAGAGCCGTTCAGGCAGCCAAGGATAGGGAGATTTTAAGGGCACTTGCTCTGACACCTTTAAAAACTCCTCCAATGAAAGTTCTGGAGAATGTAAAGGTTGAAGAAAGACAATCAGAGCTTGTGTTCTTTGTAGAAGAGCATGAAAGGTTTCGATTGGAAGATCTTCTTGAATCTGCAGCTGACTTGAGAAACCAGGGCCTTTGCAGCAGCCTTTACATGGTACAACTCAAGAACAATGCCATTTTTGCTGTGAAGAGATTGAAAAACATGCAAGTTTCCTTTGAAGAATTCAGCAAAACAATGAGAAAGATTGGTAATTTGAAGCATGAAAACATCCTACCTCTGGTTGGTTACCATTCTACCAAAGAGGAAAAACTTCTTTTCTATAGATATCAGAAGAATGGAAGTCTAAAATCCCTGATGGAAAGTAAGTCCCACAAATTCTTGAATGCAAATTTTTCTTCTTCTTCCCGCATTTACTCAATTTCTTCTGCAGATTATATCCTGGGCAAGAAGGTTTTTCCATGGAGACATCGGCTGTCCATTGCAGTAGGCATAGCCAGGGGATTAGACTTCATATATCAGAGAAGTGATGATGATGAAAGATACGAAATCATTCCTCATGGGAACATCAAACTTTCAAACATCTTGTTAAATGAAAATGAAGAACCTTTGATAAGTGAATATGGATTTGCAGGGTTCATGAAGAATCAGAAAAAACCCTGCATCTTGACATCATCCAATGGTTATACTGCCCCAGAGAAGAGCTTAACAGAACAAGCAGATGTTTACAGCTATGGAGTCATACTTCTGGAATTGTTAACTGGAAAAATTGTGGAAACCAACGGATTAGACCTTCAAAAATGGGTTAATGCCAAAGTGAGGGAGGAATGGACCGGGGAAGTCTTTGATAAGGAGATTCAGAAAGTGGAAATGTATGGCTTTTCTCTGCTAAATGTTTCTCTAAAGTGTGTCTCTTTTTCCCCTCAAGAACGGCCATCAATCTCTGAGGTTTTGGAGAAGATTGAGGAGACTGTTAATGCTGAACCAGACCTGCAAGATTGCTGTGTAAAATTTTAAAATTCAGACCATTTGACTTGAACCAACAAAATTTTTATTGTTTTTATTTTTCTTTTTTTCATGAAATGGCCGTCAATGATGGGGAAAAGATAGGTTGTAAGAAGACCCCATCATATTTTATCTATTACGAAATGTCCTACACAGGAACAACCCCTAGAATTCCTAGGAATTGCATGATAAAGTTGAATAAAAACCCATTTCTTGTACTATTTCTTTGGTCTACAAGGTTAGAAATAATCAAACTAGTAGTTGTTTATTATTATTTATTTTATTTTTTTTTTTG
>JAOXNR010000022.1:18624015-18640327 GCA_028571225.1 Parsonsia alboflavescens
GGAAGGAGTTGAATGAATACAATATTTGAAGATACATACACAAGTGAAGACATCAATAATCATGCTATGTACTTTAAGGACATCATCGTCACAAATTTGAATTTGTCTTGCGGCATGGTTCCATCCTAAGACGAAGGAGACCTTAGAAAAATTTTGTGTATGAGAGATTGCCAAAGCCCAAAGGCAAAGGGCCGTCCATCTCCTGCATTGTATAAATAAATTTATTTATTTATATGTATGTATTAAAGAAAAGGCAGATTTTTCTTCATCAATCCCATCCCAAAAGATGATCCTTATGAGTTTCCAAGACATTGATTCTTATTGAATGCTAATTCATCATGCTGTCTTGCTGGCATCCGTGGTGTTGGAGATTGACCAGATTTTAGTTCAAACAAGAATCTCGAATTTATTAAAATATTTTTAAAATTTTTAATATAGATATAAATTTCATAAATAATTTTTAAAATCGGAAACGAATGATAGAAATAGAGATTTTAATTCAAGAATAAGTAAAACCTCATTTAATCCCTCCCCAAACCCTTTTTCTGAAAAAGGGCAGTTTCTTAATTTTTAAAATAACCATAAATTTTGTGTATTCCTTGATTACAACGTCCAATTATTCCCATCCTTTTATTTTCTTTTTTCAATTTTTTTTTTTTCTGACATCGACTCACTTGACTTGAAAGTAAGGTAAAAAAAAAAAAAAAAAAATCATCTTAGAAGGATGGTAAAACAAACCATTCTAAAAATGACCTACCTATGCTTGGAAGATACAAATATGTCTTCATAAAATAACAGAGTTATTTATTTATTAAATTAATTAATTAAAGAAATAAAATTAATATTTTCTGTATTGGTATTAAAGTAGTCATACAAGGACAATGGTAATGGCGGTAGTTGTGTGTCCAGGTTAGGTGATTTTTACTTAATCCTTCTAAGATTGGAAAATGCTTACCAAACCCCTCAAATTTTTAACATTGTACACTTGCATCCTTTTTTCATATCTTTTAAACGTAACAAAGATATAATAAAAAATATATTAAAGGATTACTCCATTTAATGTTAGTTCAAAAAGGAAAAAAAGAAAAGAAAAGAAAAGAAGAAGAAGCATACTCTTTCATCATCATTATTATAAATTTTGCTATAATACTTTAATATTGCAAACATATAAAATTAAGAAAAAATATTACTTAAAAGATTCAATGAATTTACTCTTTTACGTACAAATATATATTTTGATCGATAAATAAAATCCTTTTAAATATTCTTTTCATTATTATATAATTTATTTATTCAAGAGAAACTTCTTTGTAGGAATTATTTTATTGTGTAATAGAGTTGATATATAAATAATTATCCTGTAATTATTCAGAAATTATGCATTGGCTGGCACACAAACAAGAAAGAAAATAAAAATTGTTTGGAAGTTTTGTTAATATCCTTTGAATTTGTAGTGTCTCATATTCAAAAGGGGCTCTGTCGTCTCTCCTGTCATCTCTACCTTTGCTCCTCTAAATATTCTTACACCAGAGGATTGCCCAACACATTACACACGCAGACACACACAGTCCCTTCTTTCTCTCTCTACTCTCTTCTCTACAATTTTCGTTTTTCTTTTCATTTCTTATATATATATATATATTGTATCTTACCCATCTCAGCTTAGGAATTCCATTGCTTTTATTTACTATATAAAAGGAGTGGAATAACCAAGAAAAAAAGCAAAGAGGTGAGGGACCTTTGGGGGGAGAGAGAAGCAAGAGAGAGGATGAGCATATCCTCTGTTTTTATTGTGGACATACAAATTTATTCTTCTTCTTAGATCTTTATTTCATCCAATTCCATCCCATCTGGGTAGCCTTCAAATGGTGAGACTTTAAAAATTGAATCTTTTTAAGCTTTCATCCGGTTTAAATCTGTAAATTTTTTTTGATCTTTGCTATCTAATTGTCAATAAGGTCTCTGATCTATGTGAATTTTGATTTTTCTAGAGATACTGGATTGAGTTTTGATTGATGCATGAAGGATCCGATGATCCTGGATTTAATCCAACAATTCCCACTTGCTATTTGATCAGTTTTTGTGCTGGGCTCTGTCTGATTTTCTGGATAAGGTGTGATTTTTATTGTTCATGGGCCTGGCTATCCACATTTGGATCTGTTGCTGTATTCTCGATGAGGACTATCACGAAATTATTAAGGGGATAAATGTTATGCAATTATCAACTAATCTTTGTGACTCAATCTACCCTTCCGATACCAGATAATTCTGCACATAGTTAATGGATTGTTATGATATTTCCTGATAACCATCCATCTCTGAATTCTTTATTTCTTCCATTTCGTATTTGATGAACTCTGACAAAAGCCTTTTTTTCTGTGGGATTGTAGAAAAGATGGAATCAGATCTCGGTAAGCTATTTATAGGTGGGATTTCTTGGGATACGGATGAGGATCGCTTAAAAGAATATTTTAGGACTTTTGGAGAAGTGGTGGAGGCAGTGATCATGAGAGATCGCAACACAGGTCGTGCACGGGGCTTTGGCTTTGTTGTCTTTGCCGACCCTGCAGTTGCCGAGAGAGTGGTTATGGAGAAGCACATGATTGATGGACGGACGGTAAGTTGTTTATTTTGCAAAAATTTCTATTTCCATTGGATGAGAATGCAATCAAAATCTCATATGCTTATACTCTCTGAGAACTGAATTCTATCTTGGGCTGTTGAATTAGTATTCCTTTGCCATATTTAGAGTTGGTTAAACGAAAATGTCGAATGAATTTGACTTTATACTGCTCTAAAATGATCAATTTCTTAGACTATCAGGTCTTTGTTGGCTTTTATTACCAGGTTGAAGCAAAGAAAGCTGTTCCAAGAGATGATAAACACATAATGAATAGAAACACTAGTAGTGTTCAAGGATCGCCAGGTCCTGGACGCACAAAAAAGATATTTGTAGGTGGCTTGGCATCTACAGTCAATGAGAGTGATTTCAAAACATACTTTGAGCAGTTTGGTACTATTACAGATGTTGTAGTGATGTATGACCACAACACCCAAAGGCCTCGAGGTTTTGGATTTATTACATATGATTCTGAAGATGCAGTTGACAGGGTCTTGCATAAGACATTTCATGAGCTGAATGGCAAGATGGTTGAGGTAAAACGAGCAGTTCCAAAAGAACTATCTCCAGGGCCTAGTCGTAGTCCCCTTGTTGGTTACAGTTATGGTTTTAATAGAGGAAATAACTTCCTCAACAGCTATGCACAAGGATATAATTTGAACTCAGTTGGGAGCTATGGGGTCAGGATGGATAGTAGATTCAATCCGATTGCTAGTGGTCGCACTGGATTCTCCCAATTTGGTTCTCCTCCTTATGGAATGGGAATGAATTTGGAACCAGCACTAAGCCCTAGCTTCGGGGGGAATTCGAACTTTAGCAACAATCTTGGTTATGGGAGGGTTTTGAACCCCTACTTTACTGGAACTTCAAGCAGATACAATACTCCTATTGGGTATAACGCAAACAGCAATAGAGGTGATTCATTTTTAAGTTCATCATCTAGGAACTTATGGGGGAATGGTGGCCTCAATAGTTCTCCAAATACTGCTAGCTCTGCATCATACCTGGGTTCTGGTAGTGGTGGCTTTGGGGTGTTTGGAATTAATGGAGCAACCTGGGGCTCTTCCGTTTCTGCTCCAGTGGCAGGAAATTCTTCTGCCTATGCCAGTGGAAATATAGGCTTCAGAGGTGGAGAAAACAATTATGGGCTGGGATCTTGTGGAATTGGAAGAAGCAGTGGAACAGGTGCAGCAGCAACATCATCATTTGCTGCGTCAAGTGATGGTTATGAGGGCTCTTATGGAGATTTGTACCGTAGTGGTTCAGTCTATGGGGATGCCACTTGGCAATCTGCATCGTCTGAGGTTGATACTTCAGGTTCATTTGGTTATGGACTTGGAAATTCATCCGAAGTTGCACCTAAAGAGTCTGAGGGTTATGTTGGAGGTTATACTATTGCAAATAGACAATCCAATAGAGGTAAAGACTGGTTCCCTAATTTTGTACCTTTAACTTCTCCGTTCATATAAACTACAGTATTTAGGTAAAACTTTGCTGATAGTTTAAATAATGTAATGTGCGTTCATGGATTATAATTCTTTTCTTTCGATGGAAAAATGGAATGGTTATACTCAGAGCAAGAAATAAAGTAAATTCTCATACTTTATAGTTCTTATCAGTTTATGCATGAAACAGAACGGGAAATTCTATTAGCACCTTTCTCTGAACTTAGCTAGTAGGGTCTTTCTTTTTATAATAGGAAGAAAGCTTAGACTCAGTTTGAAAATGATCATCCTGCACCACCTCTGGGGATTAGAGTTTGATTGTGTTCAGCAAGTAAAATGCTCAAGAAAGAACTTGGTTGGGACATGTATGGTGACGGGGCCATTACATAAGCAAAACTTAATGTTTAGACAGTGTAGAAAATAGTCGTCCTGCACGACCCCAGTTGATTGGAGTTTGATTGGGTTCAGCAAGAAAAATGCTCAAAAAGACCTTGGTTGGGACATGTATAGTGACAGGGCTGTTACATAAGCAAATCTTATCTCCGTCCTGTCCCACAATATAAGTCATTAGCTATCATTTCACGTAGATTAAGAACTCTTATGAATGTTTTTTCAGAAATACCACTTTTTTCTCATTAATAATTATAATTTTCTTTCTTTATAATAAATGAAAAACATCACAAGTATACATTGATAATTGTAAATA
The DNA here is from genome assembly GCA_028571225.1 of Parsonsia alboflavescens. Taxonomy (NCBI): domain Eukaryota; kingdom Viridiplantae; phylum Streptophyta; class Magnoliopsida; order Gentianales; family Apocynaceae; genus Parsonsia; species Parsonsia alboflavescens. Next base: position 18,628,787 of record JAOXNR010000022.1, read on the forward strand.
AAACAACTTTTAAACGTCTTATATTGTTTGACAAGTGAAACAACCTTCAAAGACATATATTTCTGGATGGAGAGAGTCATTTCATGTGGATGTGCATGAGACAATGGGATAGAGGATTGTATGGTATATGGCAAAACATGCATCTTTGTAGGGTTCTTGTTTCATAACAGTGCAACATCATAGAGTTCAATTAGAAGGATTCTGTTGGTGAAGAACCTAAAGTTTTGCCCTATGTTGTTTTTTTGGGACTGGATTTCTTCTGTTTATTGCTCTGTACTCCCTACTAATCCCGAACCTAAACATTGCAGTGTCTTCATTTCCTACTTGTTTCAGTTCTAGTTATGTCATAAAATATCTTAATTTCTTGCTTGCTTTGATTTCAGGTATTGCTGCATAGGATATTTGATTATTTGAATGTCTTCAGGATAATTGTAGGAGAAGAGATTTAAGTGAACATGTGGACTGTGGATTTGAACATATACTCCTCGGAAAAATATTTCAGCTTATGAGGACATTTGATGGTGTAGAGCTAACGAGAAGGTCTTATTCAGAGTATAATACATATTCAGGGAGAGAGTGTGAGAGAGAGCAGTTTTCTGGGATCTTGTGAAAGTTTGAAATTTCTTTTCTAATATAATTTTTAGGTTCGTTTTCTCGGCATTTGATTGAGATGTAAATGAGAATGCGGGATGATATACTCAGAAAGGAAGGTCCAAATCTAGTTTAAAGAAAAAATCTGTTGTGCATCTCTCAACAATATGGTACTGCTGATACTACTACTACTACTTCATCAAAAAGGTAGAGTATTATTTTTTATATTCTTTTTCACGTTTCTTCTAGTTTTGGGATTTTTAATGCTGTAATGACTGGCGAAGTGGCTGGTAATCTGTCCTCATAGTTTTCTTTTTTTCTTTTTTTTCTTTCCTTTTTTTGGGGGAGTTGTACTTTTGTCTCAGATTGTATGTGAGGTTCTGTTTGATTTTCTAGCGTGATTATTATTATTATTATTATAGGGATACCCTCCTATCCCCTTGAATAAATTTACTTAATATTTGTGATTCATTTTTCTTTTGGAACTGGAAATAGATTGTGCGGAAGCAAGAAAATTACTTTATATTGTTATTTGCTGCCCACTTTTGAGGAGGGCGTCCTCTCCTTTCCTATTTTGTTTCTATGGTTTAGCAATTTGGTTTTCTTTTCTTCTGCATCTTTCCTTTCCTTTTACCCTCAGAAGTTAACTGCTTACCTTGATTGATCAAATATACTCAAAAAGGTTTTATAGGGTAAATTGGAAGTGAATTCATGACATTGGATGTAGTAAAAGGGGCCCTATCCCACGGACCTCCTTGGTTTGTTGATTCATGGAATTGCCATTCTCAGTAACCTTTCTATTTTAGGGCATGTTATGTTTTTGATACCAAGATATGCTTTGTTATGTTTTGGTTTTTGTAAAAGGGTTTTTTTTTTATGTGAATTAAGAAGTACTCTATCCATATAATGTTTTAGAGATAAAAATTTATTTCAAAACATATATTATTTTATTCAATTTAATATGTATTTTTAAAGTGATTTTGTACATATGTATATGTTTGTTTATAGAGTTTACCATTTTAATCTTGTAAATAGTATGTTCTTTAAAGTTTAAATTAGTTGTAAATTTTTAAATTAAGAAGATTATATAAGGAATTTTTTATTTTATTTTAGAAAATGAGATATTTATTTTTAAATTAATTGAAATAAAAGAAAATTCAAAAAATCTATATTTGGAAAGGAGGAAGTTGAACCTCCATTTGGAATGAGGGAGCGGACGGTGGGGGGAGGCAAGCCGAAGGCGCTATCAACGTTGTTTTGTTTTGTTGTCTGAACGTTAACATCTTTTCTCTTCAAATTCTATTTCTAGAGGAATCTTAGACGCTTTCCTTAAAGTCAAAAATATATATATTATATAAATATATAAGAGATCTCTATTGACGAGAAAAAGCAGAAGAAAAAGGGGATTATCGGGTCGTCAGATCTTTTTATTTTCTCCCCGAAACACATTTCAATGATAGGGGTATTTTTGGGAGGCCCAGTATTTGACAATGACTCTCAGAAGAGAATTAAGGATTCGGGATTTCCTCACCGCCTCTCTCTCAAACTTTCCGTAGTCTTAAACACCTCCATAAGTATAACTTAATAATAAATTTAACGAAATTTATTATTAACCTCGCATCTATATTTAAGATGTAATTTTGATTCTTATCAAATCGCATACATCTAGAAAAGATGCTGTTCATGACCTCCCATATGAAGAGAGTAAAGTTTAGTTTATTGACCTCTAATTCTTAATCTAAATTCTTTGGATTGATCTTTAATCTATCATTTCGGATAACTTCACAGTCTATTTAGACTTTGGAGGAAGATTAATCCTACTTTTAAAAAGTTATTTGTAAATGATTTAACCAATAGTAATACTTGTGTTAAAATTATTTAGGTATAGCCCTTAAGTTTATTTGGAGCATCTCTTTCACCCCGTACAACTTTCTTAAGTTTTGAATAATAAATATAGGATCATTTTTCTCAAAAAACCATAATAATAATGGGGTAAAGCGAATGTAGGTAATTAAAATTTTCGAGCATTTCTACTTTGATAAATTAAGAAAGTACAAGCAACCCATTGAAATGGAAAATTTTTAGTTTTTTATGTAAGATTTGGAATTGGAACATTCCAAATAAGAGATAATCATAGGATACCAAAAGTTCAAAAAATTCGATCAATATATTAGAAGGTGCGTTTCTTTCAAAATAGGCAATGATAGAGAGGAAAGAATGGTTATTCAAAAATCTAACCTTCAATCTGAATTTCCTCTTTTTCTCTGGCACTCGTTGGTTAGTCCTGTCCTGATCTGAATTGGATTCTGGATTCTTCCCTGTGGCACAAAAAAAGGATACCAAAAAGCTTCTGTCTATGGCTTCCAACAGCTCAAAAGTAGAACAAAGACAGTGTCGTTCTCGGCACAACTTTCGAGAACATCAGAATAAAGCGCGTAAAAAGATCAATCATGGAATCCACTCAGGTAAAAAAAAAATCTCAAAATATCACGGCGTTAATAATGCTGCTACCAGAAGAACTTCACCCATTCTATGAAGACATATTCGGGTAAATGGTGCGAAGACCGATGAAAAGAATTTCACCGCTGGAAGCAAACTTGTCCGAAAGGCGCTCTTTTTTTAGGGTAGAAAACATTAAGTTTAGAATCTCATGTGCCAAGAATGAGGTGGGAACAAAAAGTTGAACGAAACCGGGACAGGGACAACGTATGTAAAAATCCCAGGACGTTTGGCAATTGAGTCGTCCCGCCGAAAGCAAGCCACGAGAATAACTTTTATCTTCTTCTAAAGACAGTTTCTTGGAGAACAATTTCACTGTAATGTCCAGTAAAACATGGTGATCTCTTAATTTCAGAGAGTTTTGAGATTCAAGAGTATAATTACTCTTTTGCAATGTCATCAAACAACAACCCTAGAGATATTCAATGGGTTCTGGAAGTGATAAAATCTGGAAGTCTCAACCTGCAAAGCATATCATTCTACTTGTCTCAACCAACTTCGGTTTGTTACCAAGAAACGGAGAACTCTCTGAATGTGAAGATTTCGGAAGACAGTTTATCGGAGTTTTCTCGGGTTCTTTCTGTTCTGGGTTCTGCTCTCAAAGAGACCGCATCTTTGAGGAACTTGGAGTTCCATAATGCTGAATGGGAGGTACGTCAGATTAGGGATCTTGGAGCTTCACTTGAGAATAATTCGAATATTAAGCAACTGGTCTTTCGAAGAAATAGGTTCAACAATGAATGTTTATCAGAGTTTGCGAGTTTGATGAGGAAGAACGGAGTTGTCAAGGAAATAATGCTGTCTGAATCAAGAATTGGACCAGTTGGAGCTGGTCTCCTTGCTTCGGCACTGAAAGTAAACGGGAGCTTAGAAGAGTTGCAAATATGGGAAGACTCGATTGGATCAAAAGGTGCAGAGGAGCTGTCTAAAATGATTGAAGTGAATTCCACTTTGAAGTTACTGACAATTTTTGACTCAAAATCAATTACTGCAACTCCTCTTATTTCAGCAGTTTTAGCAAGAAACAGATTCCTGGAAGTTCACATTTGGAGTGGAGAGAATCATGAAAAAAGTTCCAAGGTGGTTGAATTTGTGCCTGAGAACAGTATTCTTCGAATTTACAGACTTGATGTTTCAGGTGCCTGTAGGGTTACCTGTGCTTTGGGACTGAATACAACTGTAAAATCACTTGACATGGCTGGAGTTAGACTTAATTCCAGGTGGGCTAGAGAATTCCGATGGGTCTTGGAACAGAACACAACCCTCAAAGAGGTAAACTTGTCCAAAACATGCCTAAAAGACAAGGGAATTGTCTATGTTGCGGCAGGTCTTTTCAAGAATCAGCACTTGGAAAGATTGTATGTTGACGGAAACAGGTTCAGGGGAGTTGGCTTGGAACACCTACTTTGCCCTTTGAGCAGGTTCTCTTCCCTGCAAAACCAGGCTAATATTACTCTGAAATCATTGACTTTTGGAGCAGGCAGAACAAAGATTGGAAGGGATGGTCTTGCAGCCATTTTACAGCTGCTAACTACCAACGAAACTGTTACTCACTTGGGGATATATGATGATGAAAGTTTAAGGACAGAAGATTTCATCAGAATGTTCAAGTGTTTGGAAAGGAATGCCTCGTTAAGGTGCTTGTCTTTAAAAGGTTGCAAAGGTGTTGATGGTGAAGCAATGCTTGAAGCAATAATGGGCACATTACAAGTGAACCCGTGGATTGAAGAACTTGATCTTGTAAGAACACCATTGCAGAACAGTGGGAAGGCTGAAGGAATTCACCAGAGATTGGGTCAGAATGAAAGAACAGAAGAACCGGATACTGATCTGCTAAAAGATATGGCAATGAGCACTCCAAAGAGCTGCAGGGTCTTCCTCTGTGGTCAAGAGAATGCTGGTAAAGTTATACTGACATGTTAACCAAGTTTCTCACTGAATTTACTTGCAGAAATCATATCTGGCTTTGGTTCCATTTGCAGGTAAAACAACACTATCCAATTCAATCCACCAGCAATTTTCATCTGCCAAGCTGCCATATGCAGATCAAGTAAGAACTCTAGTAACCCCAGTTGAGCAAGTGCTTAGGCCAGTAGGAATAAAAATAAAAGCTTTCACAGATGAAGACACAAAGATCTCAGTTTGGAATCTTGCTGGCCAGCATGAGTTTTATTCACTCCATGATCTCATGTTTCCTGGGCATGGGAGTGCATCCTTTTTTCTCATCATATCCAGCTTATATAGGAAACCAAACAATAGGGAACCAAAGAACCCAAGCGAAGTAGAAGAAGATCTGCAGTATTGGCTGAGGTTTATAGTCTCCAACTCAAAGAGAGCTTTGCAGCAATTTATACGTCCAAATGTAACTATTGTGCTCACACACTGTGACAAAATTGATCAAGCATCACAGGACTTACAGGTTACTGTATTTTTAATTAAAAGGCTAAGAGAAAAATTTCAGGGATACGTTGAGTTCTATCCAACTGTGTTTACAGTTGATGCAAGATCATCTGCATCGGTGAGTAAACTTTCACATCACCTCCTGAAGACTAGTAAAACCATACTCCAAAGAGTTCCTCGTGTTTATGAATTGTGCAATGATCTTATACAGATCCTTTCAGGGTGGAGACAGGAGAACAACAATAAGCCTGTGATGAAGTGGAAGGAGTTTGGAGAGCTATGCCAAATGAAAGTTCCATTTCTAAGGTTCCGTTCTAGACATGATAATAAGGAGAAAGTGGAAATGAGAAGGCGATCTCTTGCTGTTTGTCTTCATCATATAGGTGAAGTGATTTATTTCGAAGAACTTGGATTCTTGATCTTAGACTGTGAGTGGTTTTGTGGCGAAGTACTTTGTCGTCTGATCAGATTAGATGACAGCAAGCTGAGATCAACTGGAAGTAATGGATTTATCAGCAGAAAAGACCTTGAGAAGATTTTGAAAGCAAGCTTACAAAGCCAAATTCCAGGTATTGGCCCAAAGGTTTTTGAGAACCTGGAGGCTAGTGACCTTGTGAGAATGATGCTAAAACTTGAACTATGTTATGAACAAGATCCAGCAGACCCCAATTCATTATTGCTGATCCCTTCTATTCTAGAAGAAGGCAGACGGAGGACACAAAAATGGCAGGTAACTGCACCTGACTGCATTTATGCTGGGAGACATCTTGAGTGTGATGATTCAAGTCACATGTTTCTAACACCAGGGTTCTTTCCCCGTTTACAGGCAAGAATTCTTCCCCACCTCACTTCGCTCCTTCTTTGAGTTGTCTGCAATAGCAGGCTTTCTTAGCCACAAATTTCCCTTGTACTCGAGGGATAGTTGCAGTATTAACTTGACAGTAGATATCAAGATCAGGATCTTAATAGACTCTTTTTCTGGAACAAGTTGAACTCTTATGCTCAAAATATCATCTCATACTTTTACAATATAGATCCACGAACAGCTGAACGAGTAGACTGACAAAACAATGTGTTTCTGAATTCAGGTACATTTACACAATAAAATAATGAGCTTGAAGAATCAGCATGGAGCCACATATAGTGTTGAGAAGCACCTTATTTCGATGAGCATCAATGGCATCTATGTCCGCATAGAACTTGGAGGACATCTGGGTTACTACATTGATCTACTTGCTTGCTCTACAAAAGACCTGACTGAAACTCTCAGACTCTTCCAGCAGCTGATAATACCAGCAATTCAGAGCCTTTGTCATGGCATCACATTGACTGAAAACATTCTTCGGCCAGAATGCGTCAGAAATCTTATACCTCCGAGCTACAGGAAAAGCCAATTTGTTTCCCAGCAGCAACTTAAACAAGCATTGCTCACAGTGCCTGCAGATGGCATATATGAGTATCAGCATACATGGGATTCAGTGACTGATTCTAGCAGATTGATTCTAGATGCAGGATTTGATTATGCCCGAGAACTTCTATCAGATGATGATTTCCGTGAGGTTCTTCATCGTAGGTACTTTGACCTACACAACCTTGCTCTGGAGCTTGAGTTCCCAGTTGAAAACAGCACAGAAGATTCCGCACAAGCCAGCGAAGAAACTAACACTGCAGTTGAACCCACAATTGCTGGAATTGCCAAGGGTGTTGAGGCAGTTCTGCAGAGACTGAAGATCATTGAACAAGAAATAAGGGATATAAAACAGGAAATTCAAGGTCTAAGATACTATGAACACAGACTTCTCATGGAGCTGCATCACAAAGTTAACTACCTTGCAAATTACAATGTTCAACTTGAAGAAAGAAAAGTTCCCAATCTGTTCTATTTTGCGAGAACTGAAAACTACTCAAGGAGGTTAGTCACTACCATGATATCTGGAATGACTGCACTTAGATTGCACATGCTATGTGAATTCCGACGAGAAATCCATGTTGTTGAAGATCAGATGGGATGTGAAATGATGCATGTTGATAACCTAGCAGTGAAATCTCTTGCTCCACACATGAAGAAGTTCATGAAACTGTTGACATTTGCTCTCAAAATTGGAGCCCACGTAGCAGCAGGAATGGGAGAAATGATACCAGACCTGAGCAAGGAAATCTTCCACCTTGTTGATTCTCCCCTTCTTGCAGGGGCAGCGGGTGCAGCTGCAGCTGGAGCTGTGGGAGTTGCTGCTGCATCTGGACGAGCAAATGTAGGGAGGAACAGAGGCAGCAACTCCAGGGACGTCCAGCAAGATCTTAGAGCAGCACAGCAATGGGTAATTGATTTCTTAAGAGAGCAGAGGTGTTCAAGTGGAAAAGATATTGCAGAAAAGTTTGGACTATGGCGAATTAGATACAGGGACTCTGGCCAGATTGCATGGGTTTGTCGGAGGCATATGTATACCAGAGCAAATGAACTATTTGAGGTTCCAATGTGAAATTTTTACTTTTGCATGGAACAAAGCCTATTTCTTTTTCCATTTTCAATGAACTTAATTTTCATTTCTACGGTCAACTGGAGACAATTTATGTAACTGGGCTCTAGTTTGGAGAGACTTCCAAAAGATTCTGAGTAGAACCGTTGCCTTCGTTAGCTTCACCTTCAAAAGCTGAGGACAACAGCACTGCCGCACTGCAAGCAATTTCTTGAGCTAAGTAATGATGCTACATTGAATTGATTTAAAAGCTTAAACTAACATACTAGGTAGCAAAGAAACAATCTGGGTGTAGATTGACCAAAACCATAAAACATTTGAACTCACAAGCTGGAAAGGCTGATAATTAATAAGTTCATTGTTTTAAGCACAATGACTAATTGCTTGATCTGGGCTGTCAGCAGAATCAGCACATTTCTAAAGCTAATAGTATTCTTATTGCAACATTGTTGTAAACCATCAAAAGGCTAGCAGGTGAATGACAACAACAAATATATACTAAGAGAAACGACACTGAACAGCACATACAAAGTCAAGGTCTTTTCATCATCAGCTAAAAACAGATTCCCAACATACAAGAGACAACACCACACTACGACCTCTGCCCGATGTTACTAATTGGAATGGCCTTTTGATTCTAATCACTAAAGTCACCTGTGTAAACTCAGCCACTAAAATAGGAAGAGGTCAGAAGAAAGCTCTGCTTCCATAGAACACTCTAGATCCAGAGGTTTTAGATGCTGGTGTTTTCTGATCAGTAGTTGAATCACCAGAACTGGTTGGTCCACTTTCAATGTCCATGGGAAGCTTCATTTTTGCCAAGGATTCAGTGAATTGCTGCATACTTTTCATATACATATCCACAATGTCCTGCTGCACCATCTTCTGCTCTGGCTCAATATTAACAGGTTTAACAAATACTTTGCCTGGCAGATCTCCTGAAGCCTTGCTTTCAGCATCTCCAACATTTACAGCTTTCTCTTTTATATTTTCTTTAGGGGGTGAAACATAGTCCTCATTTGTAGATTTTGAAACTCTTGGTGTCTCAGAAGATTGGGAGCTCACAGGAAGTGAAGCAGCTGGAGAACCATAGTTTGAACCGCTAGGAGAATCAAGCTTTGGAAATTGAGTAGAAGTTGCTGTGCCAGCTGATAAACTTTCCACAAACTGAACGCCTGCTTCTGAACTGAGGTTTTCAGTATCAGAAGAGAAGCTATCTGAGCTCTGAGAGTCTACATTTGGACATTGGATCCCAAAATACTCTGAAACCATCAAATGATTCTCATTTGCTATCTTTGGGTCAGGGAACTCAATTTTGTCAAGCTCATTGGAGACTGTTGCAGGGGTTTCTGCATCCTTTACATCTGCATCAGTTACAACAGATGTGGGCAATGAAGGGATAGCCAGAACTTCAGGTAAAGACCCCGCGTATGCAAGGGACAACTGAACAAATCCTGCAGGAGAATGGAAGAGATCAGTCGAGGAAAGAGAGAACTCTTTCTCCAGCTTCCCATTCTCAACAAGCACTTCAGATAAAGGAACCAAAGCAAACCCCAGCAACTGGTCTTCAAGATAATTCCTCACCCTGCTAAGCATCCATATCTCACATTTGAGGGAGGTATCAACAGTACGAACATTCAGGCGAAGATTGTCGTTGAAGACTGGATTCTTCCCACCTCCATTGATAATCTTACTGGAGACAGCATTTTCAGGGTCACTTGTAAGGCAAAACTTGGCATAAACATCTTGCTTGTGGTATATGCAGATGTTTTGGATGTCCCTGGCCTGATGTATGTAAACCTCCAGAACCCCGATGGAATCCTCCAAGTTATAACCTGCAGACTCCTTTCTTTGAACAGCAGCTCCCCTGGATAGTGGACCGGGGCTTTTGATGAAGAGATCAGCAGTATGCTTCTCGGGCTCAGCAAAAACTGAAGAGTTCTTGAATGGTGAAACAACAGATTGAGGCGAATCCATTTGATGGAAGTTAAGACAAACCTGCAATAGAGCAAAGTAAAAGCAGTCTTCAGGAAAGAAATCCTATGTAATCCTCAAAATTGAGTCCAGTACAAAAGTTCTCAAACAGCTCCGGAAAGAACATGAAAGTTGTAAAGACAAGAAGCAAGAATTCGTTCAACATAAACCTCTGTCAGACCAAAGGATTTCAACCTACCAACTGCTACTGCCGACATATACCCAAGACAAGTTAACAGAGTTTCATATCCACAAATCTTTTGCGTGGAAGTATAGAACTAACAGCAATAAAAACAAGAAACAAAAAATCTAAACTTTTAAAGGGAAAAGGAAATCCTAACTTACCAAATCGAAAGCGGTTTCTTGAACTACTCTTAAAAACCCGGGTCCCAGACTCAATAACAAAGAAAGCCCACCAGAATTGAGCTAAAAAGTCCTATATTCACAAACCCTTAATAACCTTAGCTCTGCTCCGAAAACCCACTCCCAAATCCTAAAAATAGGCAAAAAAATCTGCGAAAAGTTATATTAAGAAATGATCAAATATCAATAAAGCTACAAACTTTTCCCCATATGAACATATCATAACCAGAGAATCCAAGAAGGTAACACAGTGAAAAGAGAAAGGAAAGAAAGGACTCGAATCTCTCACTGCTTCCAAAGAGAGAGTTTTTCAACTCGAAATTCAAGTACTCAACATCAAAAGTCACCAAAAAAAAAAAGCACCTTCAATCTCAAAGAATCAGAGGACAACACATTTAAACGATCAAAAAAGCAAAAGAAGAGACAATAACAAAAAGAAAGAAAAAAGCGCTAGGACACTCCGTTCCTTGCCTTTTGCTCGAAAAGTCAAAGCGATTTCTGCCTAGTCTTTGGCTTCAATCCACAGATCCAACCCAGGGCGGGCGCAGATCGTGGTCTTTAACCCGAAATAAGTGCTTGCTGAAGAATGCAGAGAATAAAATCTACCAAGAACGAAAGGGGATTTGAATCCTGTCGGAAAACCTTTGTTACATGTATATTCAATGCGTATATTTATTGGATATTTTTATCCATTTCTCTTTTAACAAAGAAAAGAAAAAAAAAAACACATTATTGAATACTGTACTGGTATACTCGTTTAGTATAATTATTATCTTATCAAAAAAAATTCATATTTTATTTTAAAGTTTGGAAATTAATTTAAACTTTATTAGAATAATATTATCTAGAAGAAAACACCGGCCCACGCGTCAAGCAAAGAGTCCAAACGTCCAATCAGAGTAACGCTGAGTGCGACTTTACAGTTGGAAGTTGGAGAATGGAGCGTGTAAGACACGTGGATTGAATTTGAGTGTATTTTTATTTTTATTTTTCCTTTCCCAATGAATACGGAATTTGTATTTTTCCATTATTCCTGAATTTACGGATCGTTTGTCCATGATAATTTCCACTACTGTGGTTATTAATCTAATCTACTATGATTGCACCCTTTGTCCGTTACCGTATGGTCTAATTTTTCTCTGTTATTTAAAAGGGTTGAATTGATTCTCAACCCAAAGAACTTGTATTCTCCGTTCACTAGAATTTGACAGCTCTTTTATTCCCCCCCCCCCCTCCC
>JAOXNR010000022.1:18642489-18665766 GCA_028571225.1 Parsonsia alboflavescens
AATTGTTTTTTCCAAATGATAAAGGCCACCTAAGAAACTAAAAAAAATGTAAAGAGAAAATTATTATTATTATTATTTTGGTTCAAGTTCACCAATAGGGCATGGGATGGGAGCTTGTCTCTCTATGGTCTTAGATGCTCAAATTGCATCATTCGTAGAAAAGTCATAAATTCAAGGGCCAGAAATTAAAGGCGAATTGTTGTGGGGTCCATACTCTGCCCCTTATCTTTTCGCTAAATTACCTAAATGGTCAATCACCCTTAACTATATCTTTGAATTATGCTGCTTTCATCTTGGACTTTTTGGGCAGGGCGGGCCCGGGCACAGTCTGCCGCTGACCCATCCACCTCGGCCCCTTTTCACTTTTTCTTTTTTCTTTTTTATATTAAATAAAATAAAAAAATAAATATTCATCCGAGAGTGACCCTTTTGTTATGCAGAGATTTTTAGACGTCAATATCTGTTTCTTACTTTCTTTTTGTTTTCTCACACTGTTCATCCCTTTATTCTCTCACTACAAACGAAGCATAAATAAATAAATAAATAAAATGAAGCGTGACATCAAATCAATATCTTTGATTATAATCATATTATATATTTTCTCAATTATTTTAGACAATAATGGATCTTCAATGATTTAGTCGTATGTTGCATATCAATTGAGTTTTTTGTCCAGTCAAAATTAAAACCTTTTCTTTTTTTTACTAACGATATTTGGATCAAATTCTCGCAAGCATCTCAACAATTTAACTATTAATTGCAACATGTAAAGATTAGAATATGTAAAAGGATCAAATTAAATTCGTGACCTAATCAAAATTATAACCATTATTTCTATTAAATTAAACTTTTTTTTTTTATAATAAATAACTGGGTAAAATTTTTAAACTAAACGCATGTAAATGGACATATAAAGTTATTAGCGAAAGACTCAACTACTAAAAAAAGATAAGTCAAACTCAAGACTTTCGAATTCCATTCATTTGTTGAAATCTATTTTGCTTTGATATTCTACTTCTCTCTCTTTTTTTTCGGGAGGAATCTTAGTCAGCTGATACCAACGTGCTTATCATTAGGGTAAGACCCAACTAGTTTTAATATTTTATTTGTCTCTAATTGAATGTTTTATTTTATGTTAACAAAAACTTAAAGAGTGTATTCGACTTTATTAAAATTATTTTTTTTATCTTTTTCATTCAGATAATTATTTATGATGAATAATTTAAAAACCAGCTTTTTTTTTTAACTCGATTTTGGACATTTTGTAATAAAAATAATTACATTTAAATTCAATTCAGCTCGAGAAAGTATCTTTTGGGGAAAAAAAGAAAAGAAATTTAGGATGAAAAGGTGGCAAAGAATGTAACTGAATAGAACCGTTCAAAACCATTAAAGCAGAGTTGAAGGTATCGTAGGCGAATGGTATGCGGTGAGATTCCATTGACGCCAGTCCTAAATGGGAAAGTAATTCTCTCTCTAGATGATTTCTTTATTTATTAATTAACTATTACTCCCTCTATCCATATTTTTATTTTGAATTATGTGAAAATGAATGTTTTACTTTATAAATTAATTAGAATTTTGTTAAGAAAATAATATTATTAGGTTAAAAATGAATTAATTTGTACAATTCAAAATCGAAACATTTAATTCTGGATGAATAGAGTATTATTAATTAATTTATTACCTTCCTTTCCTTCCTTCAACTTGCAGAAACTGTTCACATTGCCACCAATTTGAGCTTGAGTTGTCGCAATTTCACAAAAGTAGAAGATGAGCGTTGCCTGACTCTCAATTAATAACGTCTTTAAACATTGATGTGTGCCGGTCGCTGCGCTGCGCCCCACTTCCTCTTGTTTTGAATTTATTAGTTAAGAAGAAAAAGAAATTATCAAATTTTGAACAAAATATTTTAAATTATATATTCTTTTAACTCCAAGATAATATATATATTTTTTATTAGTGATGTTTAAATCAATTCACACCTACATTAACTGTTTCGTTAGAAGTTACAACTAATCAATAATAGAACTCTAAAATAACTTATACAGTAGGGTCACGAGTTTATAATTTATTTTGGAGAATTAAGATTTCCAGTATTACTCTTGTGACCATTTTGATGATTAGTTGTCACATTTTTCTAAAAAAAATTTGTTAATAAAAAAAAACATATCTATAAAAAAGGGGTTAAAATTGATATATTAAATTTGAGACGATTTAAAGTGTGAGTAGAAACATTAAATTCCTTATATATATATGTAAAAAGGTTTGATTTTTGTCTTCTTTTTTTTTTAGCAGTGTCCGATCTGTATGCAAGTGAAATTCAAACTCGAAACCATGGCTTGCGGCTCTATACGAAAATGTTAATGTGTGTAATACTATACACACTAATGAGTGTAACTGTTAGGTAACTAACGATCAAAGTTAGCAGCCAATTTTTTTTAATAACAATTAATTAAAATTTAATCAAATACCTCTAGGGTTTAGTTTATCCTTTTAGTATGATGTCCCAAAGTGAGAAAAAAAAGGAATATTGGTTAAGTCTTTTACATTATATATATATATTTAAAAAAAGAGTTAAAAATAATTACTGGTTTGGAAATACTCCTAATACTTATATTATACCCAACTCCCTTGATTCACTCCAATTTGCACAAACCCCCCACGCATTCCCTTAATCGTAAAGGAAGGTTTCTTCGCATGGATTTAACTTAGAAAAGTAAACTCTCGGAGGGGAGCAGTCAGTTAAGGGAGAAGTACGTTTTGGTTGAAATTGAAAACAATTATGCAAACTAAATTAATAATGATGAATTAATTTTTAATTGCATGAGATGCACCAATTTGTTTTTGTGTGCTAAATAATTGGGAAAGATGTGGTGGTGCTTTTGACTTTTAAACACCTTCTTGTCTTTTCTTTTCGTTTACTTACCCCAAACAAATTAAAAATTAAAATTTTAGTATCTATTCTTTTATTTTCAGTAACCGTATCCAAGTAAAACTCTAATTAATGTATTTAATTGATCTCGACATTCCGTTAATTTAGAAAGATATTTGTGAAATTCGAATTCAAAACCAATAGCTTATGAACTCACTGTTCCATTTATTGGAGTGTCTCTAAAAGAACAATTTAGTTGATATCTAGTAATTCATATAATCTCACGAACATTATGTTGAGTACAAGTAACTTCAATTCACATCCCATTCTCTTTTTTTATTTTTTTTATTAAATTAAAGTATTCTTTTTATTATTATAAGAAGAAATATATTAGAAGGATCTCATCTTCTTCCTTATTTCAAAATAAAATCAATTCCCAGTTAAAATTATGTAAAATTTCAATAAAAATAATAATAAAAACATAAACAGCATTTCTCAACGGAAAAATATCTCAGGCGTGACGATTGCATGGGTTGTCTATTAACAGATGTGGGGACAGCCCTTTTTGAAAAGATTTTTGTATCTTTTTGTCCTGATTTTGGTTGCGCATATATAATTGAAAGAAACTCGTTCACACGGTATTATTGGTGTTCCACCGTGGCTGGCCAATAAATGAATATATTATTATTTTTAAAGGGGTATTCGGTCGGTACAAATTTTTTAACGGTACAAACTTTAAGAAGATTTGAATAAAAAAAAAACGAAAAATTAATTCTAAGATATTAATATTGTCACTTGGGATTGAATTTTAATCTAATGATAAAACTAATTTAATCCCCCAAAAAATCAACTAATTTTATTCTTAATAGGAGCATAGGCAATGGATAAAATTTAACTTATTTGATTCCAATTAGTTTCTATCTATGTTCAATCTTTTTTTCCTTTCATATTCAACAAAAGGATAATAAAAAAATTATATTTATTCTTATCCAATGTGGAATTGTTATAATTTTATTATTATTATTATTATTTATAATTTTTTATCATATATCCGCACAATGGTTTCATACTAGTTCATTAAGAAGTGCAACTCATCAAGATTAAAATATGTAGGGATATAAAGTCAAATTCAAAACTTCAATTGTGCATGCTTCATATCCAAACCACTCAACCATAATATAATTCTATCTAAATACCTGTGTATGATTTAAAAAAAAATCTAAAAAAAGTCCCATGCATCTTAAATTATTTGATATGGAATAAATAGATGGATGTCTAATTATCGTCGCATTAATATTGATCAGATTATATTCTCTTCCGAGTAATTCTTGTGTTCTATTCTCCAATGGTATGGAAACCTTACAATCACTACAATGGTTGCATTAATGTGATCAATTAATTACTACAATTAATAGAAATGAAGTACTATAATAATAAATAGAGGTTCCCCTTTTGTTTTTTTTTTTTTTTTTTGTATTTATTTTATGACACCGAATTCCAAAAGGCTGACGGAGATTTTTAGAGCTTTTTTTTTTTTTTTTTTAAAGAATTAGAATCATAAATGTTTTTGGGTCCAGTCTTGGCAAAAATTCTCTGGACCCTCTTTCAATTGGATCATGATCACAAACTTCACTCTTTTTCCGTTTAGGTCCATTCACTTATGAGTTTAACGAATTCATAAAAGAAGGCCCCGGCCCAAAAACTTGCCCAAATGAGAAGAGAACTCCACGTCAGAAGGGTAATTCAGTCACTAAACTATGAAATTTAAAGTTTCAAACCCTCTCAGTCCGGCGTCTCTCAACGGTCATCTTCCTCTTCCAAGCTTTAACTTCCCTGATCCATCTTCCTTCTTTCACTTGAACTGCCTCTTCTTCATTCTCTCTCCACTCACATTCTCTCGTTTTATTCTCAAGATTGTTTTTTTTTATCAGATCTCTGTTTCTGTGCCAAGAATTTAGTAGATTTATGGAGAGCAACAGATTCCTGGGAAGCATTTCAGCTTCATCCATAAAAAATTTCTTCCCAAAGTCAGTTTCCACAAAACAGAAGATAATGAAATCCGCCCTAAGAAAATCTAAAGCTCACAGCGAAAACATTCCACCGATTGATTCCAATATACAGATCAGCGATCCACCACTGCTGCCTTCAAGTTCGTTTCACAAAAAATCAGCTTCCAAGGCCGTAGTTGTTCATCAAGAAGTCACCAGATCCGAGGCTCAGCCAGAAGTTCCCGGACCACCATTAGATTCCGCAGTCAAGGTTTCGATTGATTTCTACTGTCTTCACTACTTTCATTTTCCCTCCGGAATTTTTATGTTTTATTATTATTTTTTTATGTATGCGGCTAGGTGGTTGTACGGATTAAGCCTTCAATTGGTCGTGGAAGCGGAGACAGGGCGGTTAAGAAAGTTTCAAATGATTCTGTCAGTGTTGGTGAGAGGAAATTCGCTTTTGATGCAGTTTTTGATTCTAGTTCTACACAGGTTAGCAGTAAATCCGTTACTCATTTTAACTTTTGTTCATCAATTCTACCTCACATCTCGTATTACTCTTTGTTATAATTTCACTGCTTCAGCTTAGATCACTATGTTAAGTTTCTGCTTAAATTTTTCTATTTAGTTGCTGCTGAATTTAGTCAAATGATTTTTCATTTTATCAGGATGACATATTCCAATTAGTTGGTGTTCCTCTGGTTAATGATGCATTAGCCGGATACAACACATCAATCTTGGGTTACGGACAGGTAGTAATCTATAAGAATACCTATCTTTTATCTCTTAGCAGGTTTATTGAAGTTCTCCGAGAGGTTATTGACATTAATATTTGGTTAATTGTGACTTAGACTGGTAGTGGAAAGACCTATACAATGTGGGGTCCTCCAAGTGCAATGGTTGAAGGTCCATCAACTGATGGCCTTCAGGGCCTTGTCCCTCGCATTTTTGAGATGTTGTTCTCCAAAATTCAGGAAGTAAGGTTTTTTTTTTCCAGAGTTAAATATTGAATAACCAAAATAGAGAATTTCTATTAAGCTGTCTAATGCTGTTTGTATCGATGCCTAAGGATCAAGAAAACTCCGGGGAAAGACAGATAAATTACCAGTGCCGTTGTTCATTTCTTGAGGTAAATTTCGGCAGTTCTTAAAATTTCCCACAGCTCTTCATTTTCATGTTTTTAAGTTTGTAATACATGATTATTTCATTGTTGCAGATATATAATGATCAAATTGGGGATTTACTTGATCCAACGCAGAGAAATTTAGAGGTGAAAACAACTTTTATCCTGTTCTGTTATTATTTTCTATTGGAGACAGAGCTTGATGTATGCTTTTTATAGATCACTTACGAGTTAAGAGTTTTTGTTTACATCTTACAGATAAAAAATGATACCAAAAATGGATTTTATGTTGAAAATTTGACTGAAGAATTCATCACAAGCTATGAGGATGTCACTCATATTTTGATCAAGGTAGAGGATATCAATCCATTTCGAAAAGTTCTTCGTCTAGAACGAATAACATCGAGGCATTTTGCCCACTCCCATCATATAACTGCATTTTCTCATGTTTGTCTCTGTAATCTTCCTGGAGCAGGGTCTCTCAAGCAGGAAGGTTGGAGCAACAAGCACAAATTCAAAAAGTTCTAGATCCCACATTGTTTTTACGTGCAACATCCAGTCCTGGTGCAAGGTACATCAAGAAAACAACACTTCTGATTCTAGAGGTGCTATGTGTATAGTTTTTATCCTGTTATCTACCGAACAAAACATATCAGAAGCTTAATTTCTCACTTATAATAAACATTCATTTCATTTTTCCTTCTTTTTGATCCATAATATACAATGCACGTCCAGATTCATTTTTCCTTCTTTTTGCCTCTGCTAGTTCTATATTTACATGCATATTAAGAAATTAAAAGAGTTATTGACGTAATGATATCAACCATGTTCTTCCTGTGTATATCACACACCCTCCGTTGCGCTTTCCATCACGTTGACAAAACTAATTCTCTTTCCCCCCCTTTTAGGGTATTTTTCCCTTTGTTCTTTCTTCTTCATGTATAACCGGAACCCTTCTTCAGGACACCTCATCAAAGTGCTTCGGTAGTTCAAAGACAAGCAGAATCAGCTTCATTGACCTTGCTGGATTTGAAAGAAACTTTCCTGAAGATGCTGGTATACAGTGCCTGAAGGAAGCGAAGTTTGTGAAGAAGTCAACATCACATCTTGGGTATGCTACGTGTAACATGAACATTTGGGGGCCTTCGGGTTCTCATGATGCTTCATTTATCAATAGTCAAAAGGCATACTAATTAATCTTGTTTTCCAAATTATGATGCTTCATCTGGCTTTGATTATTTCCATATTTTGCTTCACTTGTTAACACTTTTGAATTGATGTAGAAACTTGGCAAATGCCCTTGTAAAAAGAAGTAATTCTGGGATGCACGAAGACATGCCATATGGGAGTTCCTGCTTGACTCAGTTTCTGAGAGAGTCACTTGGTGGCAATGCCAAACTCTCCGTCATTTGTACTGTCTGTCCGGACAACAAGTATGTTATCAAATCTTTAGTTATGAAGATATGATATTTTTCTCAATTGGCTGGTGTAGAATTTGATCACCAAGGATTTTGATGTCTATGCAGTAGAATTATCATTGCATTATCATTCTTTCGGGTTTATTCATAATTAATTGGCTTTTTCTTTTCAAAATAGGTTTAGTGGAGAAACAGCAAGTACACTCAGATTTGGACAGCGGATTAAACTTGTACAAAATGAGCCAGTAATAAATGAAATATTAGAAGATGATTTTAATGATTTGAGTGATCAAATTCGGCTGCTCAAGGTATCAAAGTCCTACTACTATAACCCTTTTGTGAAACTGTTATGTGTATTGGTTTTTGACATAATATATTTTTGTGGTACAGGAAGAACTTATAAGAGCAAAATCAAATGCATCTGACTCGGTAGGAAACCATGGTTGCGAAGGACGAAGTGTTCGTGAGAGCTTGAATCAATTGAGACTTAGTCTTAACCGTTCATTAATTTTACCTTACATAGATAATGAGTGTGAAGAAGTTTCCGCTACTGAGGACGATGTTAAAGAACTACTAGTTCAAATTGATAGATTACATAGTGCACATGAAGAGGGCATAAAAGACACCGAAGATGGTTGTGAGACGGACTTGACAAGTGAACATTATGTAAGCTGCTCAGATGAAAGTGAAACTGAAGAAATTAGCATTGAAGGAACTCATACAGAGGTTTTAGCTCTCAATAATCTTCAAGATATTGATAAAGACTGTGCAGAAAATGATTGTGCCGTCAGAAGCAGCATTATGATCACCGCAAGACGTCAGTCTGAAGTCCTCCAAGAGCCCACATTTTCCGAATCTCCTAAAATAAAAAATTTGCCCAGGAAATCATTGGTTCTCTCAGCAAACAGCTTGTCCATCCAGGAGGGTGCAAAAGATATTTGTAAAAAATCTGAATCAGTAAGAAGTAGTAATCAGATTCAGTCTTCTTTGAGGTCTAGTAGAATATTCCCTGGACCAACTGAATCCTTGGCTGCCAGCCTTCATAGGGGCTTGGAGATCATTGACTACCATCAGCGAAACTCTGCTTTAAACAGGTCTTCAGTTTCCTTCTCTTTTGAGCACCTAGCACTGCAACCATGTGCAGAAATTGATAAGCCCAATTCCTCTGCCCAGACATCACCAGGAGACAAAGAGTCTTCTGATGCACCTTCCGTGGCCTTCTTATGTAGGAATTGCCAGCAGAGGGGAATTGTTGCTTCCACTGAAGTTGAAGATAGCTCGAAGACATGGATGGTAATGTGGATTTTGTTAATGTTCAATTGGATCATATGCGCTAATGACCAATTAGACTAGACATTTCTTTTTCCTTGGGGTTTATCATTTTCCTCCTTTTAACAGGATACTCAAAATGCTTCGGTGCAAGCTACTGAAAGGCAGAAGGAACTTGAAAACATTTGCAAGGAACAATCAAAGAAGATAGAGGAATTAAACCAGCAGGTAATTATTTTGTGTTGTCCTCCTGCTCACCTGATCTCTCAAGAATTCACATTACTCACAAACTTAGTTTCTTGCAGTTAACAAAATATAAACTTGAAGCAGAACAGAATTCTCAATTGGATTGTAACAAAGCTCCCAATCACGAGGAGAGGAGTGCAGTTGTATTAATCAGTGCATCCGTCAAGGAGAATTATTTGCCAAATGATGGTGAAGACAAGGTAACCTTACCACTTTCCTCTATTGGAATGATATTTTTGTTTCTTCTAGCTCATTTTCTGGAAATTTTCTTTCCAGCTTCTGACATGGAATGGTGCTAAAAGTCATGACTCGGAGTTGATAAAGGAGAAGTGCGATATAAAAGAAATTCAGGAAGAATTTTACCATAATAAGAAGAACCAGACCTTTGATACAAATGACAGAGAAGCCCTTCTCAAAGAAATTGAATGCCTCAGGAGTAAACTGCCTTTGCACCCTGATGCCACTATGAATAAATCTACAGATAAAATTAGATCCTCCTTGCTGGCACAATCTATTCAGTTGAGAAAAAGTGGTGCATTTATTCGAGGTAACAATGAGGAAGATATTGAGAAAGAAAGGGAAAGATGGACAGAAATGGAAAGTGAATGGATATGCTTAACAGATGAACTAAGAATTGACCTTGAGTCTTACCGCCAGAGAGCGGAGAAAGTGGAGCTGGAGTTGAGATTGGAGAAGAAATGCACAGAAGAGTTGGATGATGCACTTAGAAGATCTGTGCTTGGACATGGTAGAATGGTTGAGCACTATGCTGAACTACAAGAAAAGTACAATGAATTGGTTGAAAGGCACAGACTGGTTTTGCAGGGTGTAGCAGAAGTGAAGAAGGCCGCTGCAAAAGCAGGAGCTAAAGGCCATGGCTCTCGATTCGCCAAGCGCCTTGCAACAGAGCTTTCAGTATTGAGAATGGAAAGGGACAAGGAAAGAGAACTGTTGAGAAAGGAGAATAAAGCCCTAAAGATTCAACTTAAAGACACTGCAGAAGCTGTTCATGCTGCTGGTGAATTACTAGTGAGATTGAGAGAAGCAGAGGAATCTGCCTCAGTTTCAGAGGTACACCATTTTCCTGTGCTATTGTTCTCCATTTTTTTAAACTCAATTTGTACCCTCCCATTGGTAACTTAAAGAAAATGAAATGATTCATGGCTTTTGACATTTGTTCTTCCCATTGTTGCAGGAGAACTTCACAAGGGCTCGGGAAGAGAATGACAAGTTAAAGAAACAACTTGAGAAACTCAAGAGAAAGCACAAGATGGAGATGATCACCATGAAACAGTACCTTGCAGAAAGCCGATTGCCAGAATCCGCATTAGGACCATTTTACAAGGAAAACTCAAGCGTGGGGAGCCAGCAGGATGATTCCACTCATCCAGAGGATGATGATCAGGCATGGAGAGCTGAATTTGGTCCAATATATCAAGACCACTATTGAGTGTGACTTGGTTTGATGGTGTTGGGCTATGTAGATACTATTGCCTCCAAGTAGAGGAAAGCTGCAATGGACCCTGCTTGGGACCTCTTCCTGCTGCTGCTGCTGCAGCTGTGGTGAACCTATAGATTTTCTTTTTAAATTTCTTCATTCATTGTTAGAACTTCTTTGTATGCAAACAGAAGATTCTGCCATTCCTTTGTTTCCTCCTAATGGATTTTCTAGTTATTTGAGGAAATGTAATTGAGGTATCTTATAATGTTCTGTACTTTCGATTGGATTTTCCAGGATTACAAGATGATGTATCCAAAAAGCAGAATGTGAGAATTTTTATGCTAAACTATATTGTTCTTGCTCTAAGCAATCCAACAAGAGGTGATTGAACAGATGAATTCTAGAAACGAAAGGACTTGTTAAAAGACACAAGTAACCCGAGATAACTTAACTCTTCTCTTTCGTTCCTCCTTTTTTGATTTTTCTTTTTTTTTTCAAAAAAATAATTTTCTTTTCTTCTGTAAAACGACGTCACTCAAGCACTCAAGATATTTTGGGTATATCTTCATCCAAGAAGGTGAAAGTGGTTTGGTAAAATTAGAGGTACCTAAAGATTGAAAGCTTTTGGATTCACCGAACAAAATCTTTAGGGTTTTACTCGAATGGCAACGTCGGCCAACGTTCCAAGCTCCGAAGCCGTTTCTGATGTGGAGAACCCTCCCAGTACTGACGAACCCAATTCAAGTCCAAATTTCACCTCCGATGCTTTAACTACCAATCCGCCGAGCACACCTGTACTTTGCCTCCTCAGATTTGCCGGAGACTCTTCAGCCGGCGCTTTCATGGGATCCATATTTGGATTAGGTTTGAAATTCTTCACCTCTTGAGTTTTTTCCTTGGTGAATGTATATGATTTTGTGCCAAAGTTAAGATTTTTGTGGTAACTGAGTTCAGGTTTGTGGATTTTTTTTATCAGCGCTTCTATTTTTTTAGATTTTAGCTTACAATGCATTTTTCTGAAGTAATTTATCAATCTTGCAAGAATACGGACGTAACCATTCTTCTTTTGGAGGAAAGTTTGGCCCTTCATCTGACTCTTAGGTCACTTTGAAGTACTATTTGTGGTATTATAGCGACTCCTCTTGTGTTGATTAAGTTATCTGAGCTTGATGAACTGCTGTAGTTGCACTTATTCATGGGAAAATGCTGCCTGCATTTGTTCCATTTATTTGTATAATGTCTATTATTATCATCCAAGAATGAAAAATTGCAATGGATTATTTAATTTTCCTCATTGAATTGGTTGTTATCGCACAAGATTGACTACTTAGGTTCTTACACTGAAAATCTTTGTTGATGGATTTGATGGACAGGAAGGCTTATATTTGTTTGGTGATGCTCAAACTAAGAACCAATTGGAATATCATCCTTTGTTTGGTTAAGGAAATCAACATTGTTTTTGTTTTAAGAAAGTCTGATGCCCATTCAATTTACTTATTTGTCGAACTGAGAATATTTCTCAAACAATTAGAGGGAAATTCTTTTACTAGAAAAAAACTGAACTACCTATGGCCACATGTAATGTAAGACTGCTTTAGGCACAGTGAGAGTCCTCTTCTTGGTGTTGTGCTAGACCTCACAGTTGAGATGATTTATGGAACACAACATTATGTGGAAATGTTAATCAGGTTCAGGATTGATCAAGAGGAAGGGTTTTAAAGGATCCTTTGTAGAGGCGGGAACTTCAGCAAAGGTAAGTAGGGTTGTCTATTTGTGGTGTTCCTTTTTCACTATAATTTTAATGTTCTGGGTGGTGCAACTTTTTTGTGGCATGTTTCTATCATGTTTATCATCTCTGAATTTCCCGTGCATTTTTCCAGACATTTGCAGTTCTATCTGGAGTTCATAGTTTAGTTGTTTGTTTCCTGAAGAGACTACGAGGGAAAGATGATGGTACTGGCATCTTAATTTTCGAGTTACTTCTTAATATGACCTTTCTGTTTGTCGATAACTTCATATCATTTTTCCTCTATAGTTATTAATGCAGGTGTTGCTGGATGCTGCACTGGTCTTGCTCTAAGTTTTCCAGGTACCTTGGTCAATTTAAGTATAACTCTCATTATTCCCAAATGAACAATCTGGGAAAAAAGTTATTTAGCATCTTAACTTTTCTCCTTTTTTATATTCACATTTGTCGAACTTTATAGATTTTTCGAAGAGAGTTGGAGACATTTCTTGGCTGCTTTTATACAAATTTGTATACGTACTTTTCAAAGATTCAGAGAATACCTTTACTAACTCATTAGTTTTGACTCAGATTCTATCATCTATTGCGAGCTTAGTTGCCACCCTTGTATTTTTGGTGAAGTAAAAGAAAAAGAGCGATCTAGACTCTGTTAGGGGATTCTGAAATCTATATTTGATTCCTGGTATTTTCATTGCTTATTTGTTTTAAAGTTGCAAAGTGTCATCTTTTTATATATTTCCACCAAGTTGATAGAACTACTTATTAGAATCAAAATTCTCGGTGTCGATCCATCCAGGAAAGGGTAGGGGACCTCATTTTGATGTTATGTTTTTGGCAGGTGCACCTCAGGCTCTTTTACAAAGTTGCATCACTTTTGGAGCATTCTCTTTTATCCTTGAAGGTCTCAACAAACAGCAGCCAGCCTTGGCCCTTCCATCTGCCAGAACCAGAATCCTCGAAAGCCAGCAACCCCATGTACTGCCTCCATTGTCAATCCCGCTTCCAAATGAACTTAAGGAGTCATTTTCCTTCTTTTGCCAGTCCATTAGAAAACGCCATGCTTCCCGATGAATCATTTGTTTATGGGAATAAGCAGCATTTCAATCTATTTCTCAAGTTAAGGAATTTGTTTGTAAATTTTTTTGTTGGTATCAAGAACCTCTGACATATTTAATTCTCTATTGTCTGATGAGGATTAGAGAAATGGTTCCGTCTTCTGTGTCCATAGAAATCTGTCCTTTATCTTTCTTGCTCTTTTGTTTGTTATCCTGATGATCAGAAATCGTTTGTTTGAGGAAACAAGCAACATAAATGATCTAAAATTAAACCGCCTTAAAAGATTTCCTTTACCTAAAATTGTGCCAAAATTGATACAGACCCGAGATTTTTTTATGAGATTAAGATTATGGATGATTCTAAAAATGGAAAGAAGAACCGTGTTTATATTCTTGATTTCGAACGTCAGTACACTCCATATGGAAATTGGGGACAGAAAAGGAAAACAAGATAAACCCATTGGATCCAGTTTATGGAAAATCAAACGTGCAGTATGACAATAATCTATAGTCTGGATCAAAAAATCAGAAGAAAATTGAGACAGAAAAGGAAAACAAGAAAAACCAGTAGAATCCATTTGGGGAAGAAAGAGAGAAAGAGACTTGCAGCAGTCTCTATATATACGAAAGACCGTTTGTGTACAAACCTCATATGCAGAGATTCCTTGGAGTTCCTCAACAAACAACAGCACCAAGAAAATGTTTAACTATCTCCATGAGCTTTTGGATTCTCTCGAGTCCAAATTGAGACGCAGAAAGAGAGAGCACAGCAACAGTGGTTTCATGGTCTGTCTTATTAATTCATTTTCTTTCTTTTCTAAATCTTTTTGTTCTGTTTCTGCCTTTAGTAATGCAAATCTTTTTTTTTTTTCTTCTCCAGTCTTGTATCTTGGAAGTGGATATCCGCCAATCAGGGTGGTGTAAGGCTGTTATGGCAATATTAAAGAGAAGTCAGAGTAAGCTTTGCCTTTTTATCCCAATCTGTTCTGCACATTAAAGACCAAATCTGGATGCATGCACATAATATCCCAAGTGATTCTTTCAAGATCGTTCCCGTTTTTTTTCAACTTATTATCATGTATGAAAGTATAATTGTAAAATGTTTGATTGGTTTTGGCAAATGAATTCCTTCACAGTAAGTCATTTCGAAATGGACAAAGCTGGGCTCTTTCGAGTGTATGGAATTGCAGATTTGAATGAGCTGCTGAAATCCCTGGAAAAGAAGGGGAGACGAGTGAGAATAAGAAATCTTATGCATGGCCAGTGCTCGGGAAACGTCTATGGACCAAGTCTTGAGAGCTACAGGGCAGCCCTTCCGCAGCTGCAATATCCCCATCATCACCGGCCAAGGTTGTCCGACCAAGAGCTAGAAGATGAAATTTGGCCACTCAGTGGTGAAGGCAACCCTTGCTGTCGTTTGATGTAGCCTTGAAAATTGTCTGCATAGTATATATAATGTGATGCTGCTTCAGATGGTTTTTGCTTCACTGAATTAGGATCACGAGGTAATGAGAATGCAAAGTTCTTGTTTCGATGATCAAATGTAATTTACTCTCCCTAGTTTTTCTCATGGAGAGTATAGCATTTGATTTTGTTTCCTTGTGGAGTGGATTTGATATAAATAACATGTATTCTGATTTGGGATTCTCTGAGAAGTGGATATCTCTCAAGATCAAACAAATATATACTTTCCTTGTTTTGTTCTTTGGGAAGAAGTCCCTGAGAGTGTGGCTCAGATTTCTCTACCATTTTTTCATAGAGGATTTAATTTTAACAAATTCCATTAATCTGCGAACTTCTTTGATTATCTGTGACAGAGAAACCTAGTTCAGCTATAGTTACAAACAATGAGAAAGCATGGAATTAAATCCCTTTATTAAGTGGTTAATAATACAATACACAAAACTATCAAGAAATAGTGCCCTCTTGGGTCTCCAGTTTGGTTTTTCCATCTCCATTTATTGGAGAAAGGCCATAGAACTCTGCCATATAGGCCAAAGCTTCTGAGTTGCTATTGCAGACTTTCCACAATGAGGCAACCTCACCTTTTGATACAGTTCCCCATTTCTCACAGTCATCAAGAAACTCCAGCAGCTTTGTATAAAAAGAATCATAGTTCATCAGAAGAAAGGGAACCGGAAGAAGCGATCCAATTCTTTCAAGTTGAATTAATGCCATAATCTCAAACATCTCATCCAGAGTTCCAACACCACCAGGAAGGGCTACAACAGCCGTCCTATCAGAATTACTAGCTCTAACTGCAGCATCCACAAGTCCATGCTTTCTCGCTGAAAAGAACCTAAATATCGTTTGAACTTGTTTACAAATATTTCCAGCTTTATTACTACTCAGAAGATGGAAAACTAAAAGAAAGTGAAGATGCTTACCTGCATGTGAGATAAGTTTCTGATGGCAAGTAGGGATGAAAACTTGAAGCTGTCCATTCTCCAGCTTCTTTCCCTATCTTAAATCCACCAACTGGTTTACCTGCTTGCAGAGCCCCTTTAGTGGCGGCATCCATGAGGCCTGGACCAACCCCTGTCCATGATGTACAATCTAGGAGGCCTGCTACCTATCAAAGAGGTAAAAACTGAAAATTCAAGGGCTAATATTAAGCAATGCACCTAGTTCATTTATGCATCTTATGTTACAGAAATAATTCTGTTGTCCTCTTTTTTGGAATAGTCAAATTAAAAAAAGAACCAACAACAGATGGACACACCGATCTACCCAACTGGAATGCTTTGGTGTAGTGAGGGTGGCCAGGTCCCATTTTTGAAGAACCGAAATACACAACACCCCTTCCAAGTCTGTTTATAAGCTCATAGCATTGTTGAATTTCTTTCTTCACCTGTGGCTCAAAGAAATCATTTTTACTTCAAACAGCCGTAGAAGAACTATCTCTTTTTTGGTAGTAATGGTTGATTAAAGTTAACTGCCAACGGTACATATAAGAGAAATTGTTCAGCCGTTGGACAAGATTTTGGGGCACTGACGCCTTACAACAATCATCCAACCAGAAAAGCGAAACACATGGATTGAAGGGAACACGCATCTGCTCAAAATCAAGAAAGGTCTCGGGAAACAAATTTCTAAATGCAATAGATCAATACCAATCAGAAAATTGATTGAAGCTAGTCAACTTCTTTGAAGTAACTTTTATGGAAGAGTGTGATGGCACATAACCAGCGAGACCTCAAACTAGGTAATACACTAATTACTCCAAATGTTGCAATTAAAACATGTGGCTGTCATAGGGAATCACCTAGAAGCATACTTGAATTTGGTAATCCTGAATTCTTTACATTCACAGAGGAGTTTTAAGAAAAGTCAGAAGTTAAATGCGCCTACCCAATGCAGTGGTCCAATAAGCATCTCTAGTGACAGAAATATTTCATGTTCAGCCAAACAATGGTTGAGAAATGCATTTACCAATGACATCTATTTGATGCTCACTAAAGTGGGATGGTTCGGTTCATCTTCACCTTAATGACAGAATTTTCCTAAGAAGTGTTCTTTTCACAATATATATAGCTATTCAATGGAGCATGCGTTCCTAAGAAGTCTTCTTTCTTAGACAAAAGTAATGACACAGTTTTCTCCGGTCAGAGTAATAGAGTTGCAGGATAAATCCTATATCAGGTGGCTAGAACTCTAAAAGTCATACCATTAGAGCCTCGAGCAAATGTAAAACAAAGTACTCATGTAGCGAAAGGAAACAGAAAAGAATGAAACTTGAAGAAAATAAGGGAATTGGTACAATCAAAATAATTCAGTTTCTCTTTAAAATCGACTAGGGAGTTAAGATGGTAGAAAATTAGGACAAGAACTAAAAGATACCCAAGACAAGAATTTGATCAGAAGCTTAAACTGAGCTCAAAGCATTAAAACTTCAATAGTCAAGATTATTATGGTTATATAATAATTAATTATACCTCATTTGGGCTTGTTCTTTCTTCAAAATCAGGGTTCTCAATCTTGCAGCCAAAAAGCCTTGTTGGGTGAGGCCTAAACTTTGATATCTTGAAATGCAGTGTGCATCCACCTTTCCCGTTAAAAAGCTTTACAGTTGTTTGATGATGAGAAGTTTTCAAAGGAAACTGATAATCAATCGAATAAGAGCTAGCTAAAGAAAAACCCATTTCAGATTATGACCCCAGCGAATTAAACAATGCAATGTTGAAAGGCTCTGTAACTCAAGGAAGAGAAATCAGCTCATCTTTCCTCCCCCAAAAGTGGAAATTCTGCAAGCGGGCAACAAATGCAAATCAATTTAAGGAGATAGAATAAGGCATCAACGAGTAGGATTCTTGGATCTTTATTCGCTTTGTGTCCATGCTAAGATGGAACCAACGAGAGGGTACCAGCATGGATTACCTGGGTGGGTACTTGGTAGCGAAAATGGCTAAGATGGAACTAAGAAGAGGGTACCAGCATGGACAACCTGGGTTGGTAGCGTCAATTACAAGATGGAACCAAGCAGAGGCCCTCTTGAAGGTGGGCTGGGCTGGGCTGGGCTGAGCTGGTTGGCCCTGTAAATGTACTGACCTGCAAGGCTGGGGCAGGGTTGAGACCTTTGCCTTTCTATGATTAAAAAGAAAATGAAAAGGAAAAAAAAAACATTTTGTCTTCTACATAGTTCAGCAGCAAAAAAGAAAGGACACCGTTTAGTTAATAACAGAGAAAAATAGAACGGCCACTAGCGTAATTTCAACAAAAATAAGGGGTTTTACGAGAGCGGTCAAAGCAATTACCAGGTGGTAAAAAGTAAAAACGAAAAACCCCAGTTGACCTGTTCAATCTCTAGTCAGACGTCCCCGTCATCTCTTGCTGTCGCGGCATCTTCGTTTCTGTTCCGTGTCAAATCGGAGAAACTACCGGGTTCACCACCGGGAAGAGCCACAATGGCTCTTTCACATTCAACTTTTTTTTTTTTTGATCTGAAAGGTGAATGTATTATAGATCAAAGTATACAAAATACTCGGGCATACCCGAGGGGCAAGTACATGGGAACTGTGAGTGCCCGTGTCAGGGGGTGGATAAGACATTAGGATACAGGGAATACAGCACCCTGTATACATATGTCTTAATCCTAAAACATATCTCGTCAACATTAGCTGAATGGTTCTAAAAAATGACTCGATTCCGAGTAATCCAAAGAAGATAAATTGTAGTGAGAAGACCAAGTCTCTTACTTTTTGGCTGCCATGATGTTCCCTTGGCCTCCTTTCTAAGCCATTTGAAGGCAGCTCTAAGTGTCGTCATTTGTCTTGTAATACCCAGCCAACTTCTAATTTTTTGCCATACAAGCCGGGTACGAGGGCAATCAAAAAACAAGTGCTGATGGGATTCTTGTGCATTCCGGCAGAGGCAGCAAATGGCGTCTAGTTCCAAGAACACAAGTCGGTCATTAGTGTTCAGCCGACCTTGAATTGCCAACCAGGCCATGAATGAGAGCTTCGGTGGTATCTAGCCTTTCCAGATATCAGCCCCCCATATCAACTGAGGTTTCCGTTGTCGAAGTCCATCATATGCCAGCTTTGTGGTGAACCGTCCCGCAGTAGTCCAGCTGCCCAATGGTCCTACTGCTGCTTCGGGAGAGCCCTCCTTGATCAGTAACAGGTCTCGAATGTCAAGGAGTCGTTTCCATAGGGCTGAGTCGTCTTTCCTTCTGCACACCGACCAGATATCCGACGATCGCAGGTAGTGGTGGTGAAGCCATCGGACCCAAAGTGTGTCTTTTTTGGCATGTACATTCCATAAGGTTGTGGCCAAGAGGGAGTGGTTCCAAATGCGGAGATCTCTAAGGCCCAACCCACCTTCTTTCTTTGGGTAGCATAGGTCTTTCCAAGCAATCGGTGCCTTGCCCTACCCCCATAGAAAATTCCGACAGAGAGAGATAAGCCGCTCCACAACCGTGCTAGGCAGTGGGAGGGCACTAAGCCAATAGCACGCTGCTCCTTGAAGAACACTTGTTACCAGCTCCAGTCGTCCAGCATAGGTAAGGCTGGTGTGCTGCCATGCCAATATGCGGCTTGCGATCTAATCAAGAAGAGCCTCATAATGGGTAACCTTCAGCCGAGCCGGTGCCAATGGGATGCCAAGGTATCGGCATGGCATCAATCCAGTAGAGAACCCGGTGTACTCAAGAATGTCCCGCAGTTCCTCCGGGGGGACTCCAGCCGCAAACACCTGTGATTTTAGTGGGTTGGCTAGCAGTCCCGAAACCTCCCCAAACTCCCGTAAGCAGTCCACTACAATCCTGATCCACGGAAAGTCACCGCGGGCGAAGATAAGGAGGTCATCCGCATATGCCAAGTGAGATATCCGAAGCTGTCCACATTTCGAGTGAAAGTTAAAGTTCGAAGCCATAGT
This sequence comes from Parsonsia alboflavescens, assembly GCA_028571225.1. Classification (NCBI taxonomy): domain Eukaryota; kingdom Viridiplantae; phylum Streptophyta; class Magnoliopsida; order Gentianales; family Apocynaceae; genus Parsonsia; species Parsonsia alboflavescens. The sequence continues at coordinate 18,662,030 of JAOXNR010000022.1, forward strand.
AGCCAGCCGTAGAGACCGAGAGAAATATTCCAGGTAGAGGGTAAACAGGTATGGGGAGAGCGGATCACCTTGGCGGAGCCCTCTCTCACCCCAGAAGAATCCGTACAAAGACCCATTCACTTGCACCGAATATGAAGTCGTGGTCACGCATTGCATAATCCATCCCACAAACTGTTCCGGAAAACCAAGTCCTCGGAGGACAGCCCGCAGGAACTCCCATGAGATGGTATCATACGCCTTTCGTAAATCAATCTTGAGTGCACATCGAGGTGAGACCCGCTTCCTATTGTATTGCAACACTAGCTCTTGGGCCAAGTAGACATTCTCCAAAATACTCCTCCCGGATACAAAAGCCGCTTGGCAATCATCCACCAACTCCTCCAATATAGGCGACAACCGACTAGACAGGATCTTAGAAATTATCTTATACATTACATTGCAGCATGAGATAGGGCGATAATCCTCGACTGTCAGAGCATGAGTCTTCTTAGGCACCAAAGCTATGACCGAATGGTTTAGCTGTTTCAATAACTGTCCGGATATGAAGAACTCCTTAACCGCATCACAAAGTGTATCCCCAACTACATCCCAACTGCCTTTGAAGAAACCAGAGGAATACCCGTCCGGCCCCGGAGCCTTAGCCTCATCAATGCACCATAGAGCTTCCTTGATCTCCCTCGATTCCACCTCCAAGCATAAGTTGGCTGCCATCTCGGAAGTAACCCTTTACCCAGCCATGAAGGCCTCTTCTTTCGGTTGAGTGACCCCAACTGCAGTCCCCAACAGTTTGCGAAAATAGGACACAAATTCCTCACCCACCTCGGCATAACTCTGTGTGACCGACCCATCCTCCCGCATAATAGACACAATTTGGTTCCGCTTGTAATTTCTCTTGACTAAATCATGAAAGAATTTAGTGCCCTTATCCGCCTTGTTTATATATGTACACTTTGCTTTTTGGGAAAAGTAGGATCTCTCCACCATTGCCAATCTAGTTGCCCATTGTCTCAACTCAGCTACCATATTTCGTTGGGCCATATCATTCGGATGGTGGTGGAGGAGAGAAGTGGCAGCCCTCAATTCCTCTTCCACCCTCTTTACCTGGGAAGATATATGGGAATAATGCATGGTATTGAGGCTCCGGAGGGGCTCCTTAAGTGCCCTTAGTTTCTTGCATAAGGCAAATTGTGCCCTGCCTTGCCAATCCTCCGCCCAACTCCTCCTAACAATGTCCACAAAGCTCTCATGTTGCCGCCACATATCATAGAACTTAAACCATCGGCAAACCGGCATGAAAGTGCTCCCGATGTTTACAATACAGGCCGAATGATCCGAGTGATAAGACATCGGTAAAAAATGTGCCACCGTATCCATCCCCACAGTCAGCCAAGCATGGTTAATCAATACCCGATCAAGTTTGGTCCACACTCGGTTATTCGTCCAAGTGTGCTCACACCCAGTAGACATAGCCTCTTCCAACCCATTTTGTAGGCAACAGCTAATAAAGTCCCTAGTTTCATACATGGTAACCTCCGCTCCATTCACTCGATCATCCAATCTAAGAACACTATTAAAATCCCCCACCAAAAGCCAAGGAAGAGTAATAATGTGCATAGAGTCTAAGAATTCCCATAAGGAACGTCTAGATGAAATCGAATGCAAGCCATACACGAATGACACATAGAAGGTTTTGGAGGTTACCGTGCATGTCACTCGTGTGTGAATACATTGTGGGTGAGAAGCCAAGACCTCCACGGTTGTAGTAGCTTCCTTCCAAAAAAGCAAAATCCGTCCCCCATGATGCTTAAGAAAGTTATGCTCCATTCGCCATCCATTGAAGATTGTGTGGTGGAGTTTTCCAACGGTAGCGAGTCGCATCTTGGTTTCTAATATGGCCATAATATCAATCCCTTGACGAAACATGAGATCTTTCACCCTTTGTTGTTTCGGGGGTAGGTTAAACCCCCTAATGTTCCATAAGGCGATCTTCATGAGGGGTTACCCCCGGGTGGTTTGGCAGCCCCTCTCTTGTGCTCCATTTTTCCAGCCTGTTTCAGCTGCTTGTCCCTGCTATCCTTCCCATTAGCAGTGGCCTGTGCGGCCTTCTGTGTGACCGGACCCTTTGCAGCCAGATTGTGCAGTGCATCCCCAATCTACGTTGCCTTTCCTTTCACCTTCCTCTGTTCCTGATCAAGCTGCCCAGACTGGATGTCGGTTGGGCTCTACACCGGCACGGTATTCACCACTGTCCTCACCAAGGTGGAATCAATGTCTTCCCGATGCTCCTCGGTATTGACTACTCGGGTCTTTTCCAGGGAGCACGGGCTAGCCCCATTCTGTTCACTAGTCTCGGCATGATCAGCAGGTGCAAGGGTCTGTCCCAGCCCCTCCTGCTTGGCTGTACCATTCCTTCGTTTCCCCCGCAACCTGGACCTATTCCATGGCCGTCGAGCCTTTTCTCCATCCACCGGGGCCTGCACCGATGGCAGATCGCTCCCAGTTTGCTCCTTGCAGCCCGCATGTTGCTGGGCCTGTCCCGAAGCTGGTGCATCCTTGCAGCCAGCAGAGGGTTCTTCCAAGACCAGACACTGCTCGAATGAATGGCTAAAGCTGTTACAAACTCCACAAAATTTAGGTTCAAATTCGTACCTCACCGGTTGCACAAAGACATCACCCGTATAGGGGTTTCTCACTAATACCTCTCCGGTGAGCGGCTTGGAGACATCGACCTCAATCAACAAGCGAGCGTAGTCCTTCCGATCCAAGTTCTTGGTCACTTGGTCCGTCGTAAGTGACTTGCCAATTTTGGAGCCAATAATACTCAATGAGCGCTCCGTCCAAAATTGGCCATTCAATCCCGAAAATGTGACCTAAAGGGGGACTTTCCTCAATTCCCGGGCATTGAAATCAAAACACGGGGGCATATCCTTGAGTAGTAGGGGTCGACCATAGACGGAATGTGGCCCTTTGTGTTGCACAAGAGCACGATTTTCCTCACAATCAAACGTGAGCACAATCCACCCGCTTTCATGGAAGGTAATTTTGAAGGGTACCTTCCATGACTTGCAAAGCTCGACAATGGCCCCCCGACCGGGCAATTTCCCCACAACATATCCGATCAAGGAATATCCCCACACTGTGGAGAGGTCATGTATATCATCCATTGTCAACTCAGCCAGCTCGCCATCTTGAGGTAATTCCGAGAGCTTAAGCCCCATATTAAGCATACGATTTTGCCTAAGCACTCCCGCCCAAGTCTTGGTGTGTTCTCGGCGGTCACCCACACCTTCTGCCGGTTTGGCCCCTTCCGCTGGTGCCTCTGTTTCCTTCTGCTGCTGGACATTGGCCGGTGGAGGGCCAGAGGTCCCGGTTTCTGGAATCATGCATGGGGTTGGCGCTGCATTCTTCTTTTCTCCCCTATCCATGCAGACAGGCTCCGACCCAGCAGACTCCAACTCCTTCGCTGCCCTGGTATGAACATCATCTAGAGGCCCAACTATCTCTTCTTTGGACAAGCCCAAGTCCAGCTCCCCTGTCAAGAAGGCCAGATCAACATTAAGCCCAGCATGGTCCAAGTCCGAGGTGCAGTCCGAGACATGTTCCTCCAGCCCAGTTGCACCTTTTTGATCCACTTGTTTGCCTTGGGCCTGGCCCAGATTTCCCTTGGAAGCTGACCCAGGTTTGTTCTGCCCGCCCTTTGACCGACGTTTCGGCATGCTGACACCGAGGAAGTCAAA
>JAOXNR010000022.1:18665866-18700551 GCA_028571225.1 Parsonsia alboflavescens
CCCTTGGAAGCTGACCCAGGTTTGTTCTGCCCGCCCTTTGACCGACGTTTCGGCATGCTGACACCGAGGAAGTCAAAATCAAAATTCAAAATTTGAAATTTGAATTTTACACCATGGCAGCCGCCCGGGAATCCTTCACCCGCGATCAGTGGCCGGCGGGGAGGCCGTCAGATCACCACTGCTACACTCCCGGTCACCTGAGGTCACCAGCTAAAGAACCGTTCCACCAAAAAGGACCCTTGCCGTGTACTGGGTGAACAGCTGCGAAGTGGGGACCTTGGTAATCTGAGATGTCCCCCGTGCTCGACCAGCAGCTTCACAGGTTACGGCCACAGAATTCTCACCTCCCAACAGCACTCCGTTAGGCAGTCCGCAACCAGACAGGGGCCAGGGTGCCAATAGGACCTCCAGAACCCGTCAGGTAGTGAAAACCAGAGCTGTGTGTCGCGCGTACAGTTACTGTAGCAGCTCCAAATTTCAATTCCAGCACCTCCCAAGCGTTGTTCTGATCACCGTAATAGAGCTCCAAGGTAGACGAAGATGAAAGCACAAGAAATTAGCACTTACCGGCGGGTTCGAAGGTTGAAAAAGCACCGGAAATCTGCCTTGCGAAAGAGGAAGACAGCTTCACGGGTGAGAGCTCCTCTCTCAAACTTTCTCTCTCTAAAAACCCGACTTACTTCTACTTTTTTTTTCTATGTTAGTATTTGTCAAGCTTAAACTGTTCTTATAAGTTTTCTTGCTACATGTATCTCCCGGGATTCTATGCACAGAGTGGTGCACTGGAGGCAAGAAGAAATTCATTGAGGGGAGAAGGGAGAAGCCAATGTAAGACCAGAGAAAAAAAGGCCCTTTATCCTTGAAGACATTTCTTGGAATTCACTTATCTGGGTTGAGCTAATTTTGTAGTTTCTAGTTTGATTCTGAATTCTCCCCCATTTGATGTTTGATGAAATGCTAAAGCTAATTGAAATAATTAGTGATCTCTTACTTATTTGATAAGTTCTATGACTCCCAAAACTTCTTATAATGTGTTTCCTTGGCATCTAGTTTTTCAAATAATAAGTTAAAATGATGGTATGATCTTTTAAGGCATGAAATTTCTGTCTTGCAAACCTGTAGAAACCATAACTAATGACTCTTTTTGCTTTCTCCTGAGGTTCTATTGGATTTTCTGTTGGATATCATTCTTTGTGTTGTTGATAGTGCTCATTGTAGTGCCTAATCCATTGAAGAACATGTCATATCTTTGCTTGCAGCTTTTTCCTTTAATTTGGTGCAATTTGCTGTGTGTTTTCTTCTGGCTGGTCCTTTAGAAGCTTATGCTCTTTCTGAAGAGACTAAGAAGAGCAACCATGTCCTGAGGAAGCTGCAAAGGCTCAATAGGTTCGCAAGATTGATCCACATGTTGAAGAGCAATTTGGCAGTGGTCATTTATTAGCCGCAATTTCTGCACAGCCTGACCAGTGTGGCAGAGCTGATGATGTGTTATTCTAGGTAAAAAAGATCATATAAGTTTTATTCTTCTTTTATTGCTTATTCTTGAATTTGAACATTATAGAAAACAATTATCCAGTGGAAGATAATCTATTGCTAATAATGATTGTAGCGTACCACATCTGTATTTTCAATTGTTGTGAAAATTATTTAGAAAATAGTTAAATAGAGAGTCGGGCTAGGAGGCTTGTATGTGATGGTTGTTGGTGTGCACGTCCTTCGCTGCTTCTGAAACTGAAGGATTTTTCCCCCTAGTAGTATTATTACATCAGACGATTTCTCTTATTCAGTCATATTATCTGGACATGAGGTATATCTTGGAAGGCGAAGAGCTGGATTTCTATATGAAGAAAATCCGGAGAAAGAAAGGAAAGGGTCCCTTCAGTGCTGTTTACATCTTTATTGGCCAACTATAGCATCACAATGATCTGCTCCCTCCATTCCCATCCTTATTTGTTCTTTGAAATTGCAGTTTAGAGTCCCTTGTTTGACACGTTTGGTACCATTCCCACCTGTATTCTCTTTCATTTCAGGTAGCTTTCATTCTCATGGCCAAATAAGGACACATTTCTGTTGTGAATATAAAGAAGATAAGGAAATGAAGTGCCCCCCAAAGTCTTCGTCTTCATCTTCATCTTCATCTTCACTTTCCTTGTTTGTTAGGAGTTCTTGAATTTCCTTCCTTTTTTTGGGGGGGTTTAGAAAAGGCCTTCACTTCAGAGTCGGACACCGTGTAATCCACGACTTTCAAAGGTCAGAAAAGTATGGAAAATGGATGTGTATTTGTTGTGGTCGATTCTTTTTTCTTCATCCGACCGCTCATATTCGCATCAAATTCTTTATCTTGGAATGATTCTCCAGGCATCCAAAATGTCCAGAAAGCCCTTTTTTTCTTCTCAAATGTCAAGATTGGCTGTGTGGACAGTCAAATTACTGGGTTACGGAAGCATCACGTAAATATTTCTTCAGGATTTTCCTAACGGTCTGCTGGATGGATCCACAGGGTTTTCCATTGAGAGCTTGTTTGGTCTTAATTTGAATTATTAATAATATGATTAATGGTGGTCCGGTGTGGACTCTACGAGCAAATGAAATGTAATTCATTAAAATAAAAAAAAGGCCATAAATAGAAATTTAAATTAAAAATGCAATTATTATTATTTAATAAAAGTACACATTTAATTTCAAAATATAAATAGTAACATATAATTTTGGTATGCTAAAATATCTTTTGTAACTTGCAATCTCATTGGCTTTAAGTTTTTTCATCCTCGCCGGATTCCAGCCTGCCTCCTCTTGCCGGCCCTCAAGCCCAGCATGCTCCGATTCTTTTTTTAATTATTATTATTATTAATTTCTTTTATTGTGCTATTTCTCTATGGAATTAGTGATGGGAACCAGTGAGATGGTGAAATATTAAATTAAAATATCTTTATTTTAAATAAATAAAAGATATTCTAGAAATTTTGGAATTAAAATGGTGACAGAGATTATATGTAACTTCGATGGTGGCATTGGATAGCAATTTTCGGCCTGTGATAAATGCAGAAGTGACGACGAAATAATTAAGTGGTAATAGCGACGACCGAAATAAACCGACGGGACAACAAATTTAAAAGGAAAAGGTTCACGTCATTAAATAACATTAGTAATTCATATCCTTAAAAATTTGGACAGTTGACGTTGAAATTTTACTACTAATAAAATCGTTGGTATTTATCAAATACATGATGCCATGATTACATACTCATTACGACCCTTATTTCTGTTTTTCCGAAGATTTAAGCGAAAAAAGGAATTTGATTAATACATCAATTAAAAATTTATTAGTTTGATGGGAGATATTCATGGTAGGGTGGAATTACAAGTCAAACACTCTCTTGGGTTGAATTTCATATTCATCCACGGATAGCGACTATGAACTTAATAAAAAAGTCATTTTATAGGGATTTTACCAATATTAAATTTTTTTTTCCGTCAAAATATTCCCATGGAGAAGAAATAGAGGAAGAAAAAATAATAATAATAATTTATGAAGAGATTGGATAATATTCAGGGGGTTGGGGAGAGGGGAAAGTAAAGTATCTATAGAACTATAAATCATGACTTATAATTAAAAATAAAAAAATAAGTTTAAAAGAATTATAAATATGAATAGAGGGAGTGTGTAATTATAAAAATATTTGTTTTAGTATTTCCTTTTAGAAATTACATATTTGAAGGGGGGGGGGGGGAGAAGTAAAAACCAAGGAGTATTTTCATTTCCAAGGACTTATATTTTCTTCGAAATGCAATTTTCCCCTTTTTCCTATTAATTAAAGGAAATATAGTTTAATATAAGGTGTTTTATATTATATGTAAATAATTAGTTAATTATTAAAAAAACAAACTAATGTAGCCGACTGATTCCCGCGAGCAAATGATTTGACTCGCAATTTAAAACCCACAGGTTCATTCTCTAAGATTTCTAGAAAACATTACAAACGTCAATCTCATATGGATGCGGAATTAGGCAAATAGCTCAACCATTGACCAACGTTTTTAAAAAATAAAATAAGTTTAATTTCTCAGAATAAAAAAAGAATGAAAATTCATTCACTTACAGTATATTTATATATATATACCCCACTTATCTCAAATTCAAGATTTCATAATTTTAAATATGGTAATTTATTATTGAATTAGTATAACTGGACTAAATTTTTTTAATTTAAAAAAAAAAGAGTAGGAAAAGAAATTAACATACTAAAATTCAAAAATAGAAACCTTGCACCCAATAAAAATTCATATTATTTATGCTGTACCATATTTTCTTTTCAAAATATGAATTTTTAGTGTTATATTTAAAATTCCATTTTTTAAAATTTATATTTTAAGATATCTAAAATTTAATACCTAGATTTATATAATAATAATAAAAAATTACACCCGAATGGATATGTAATTGAATAGTGGAAATATTTTAGACAGCGGCGCGACAGCATTGCATCATGATGAGGCCTGGGAAATATGATTGACGAGGCCGTGATTGATTGATTGACGTATACCTCTGATTCTGTCTTGTCTTCCCTTGTTTCTCTGCAGGAGTATTTGGCTGTGGAAACCTACAACTGCAAGTGCAACCCAACACGCCTCTCCGCTCCTCGCCTCATGCTTTTCTCATTATTACGTCATCCCAACCTCATTTATTTTTTTCCCGAAAATTTCTTATATAATCCAGTTGTCAGTCTGAAATACTACCATACTCTAACGATAGAACCTAAAAAAGAGTCACGTGTTACTCCTGTTTTTTTTTTCTTTCTTTCTTTCTTTTTTTTTTTTTAAAGAGTTGACATTTACTACACCCTTTACACCATGTATTAAGCAATTTACCCAATTTTTATAAAAATTTCACTTATTTTTAGTATAAAGAAATTATTATTATAATATTCCCTCCTTCGAATGTTTTAGTTTTATTTATATAGATTTTAACAAAATTAATTAACTTAATTTGTTTTAAACTTAACGGTATCAATTTCTTAGCAAAATTTTTATTAATTTATGAGACGTATGAACAAAGGGATTATAGGAGACAAGAAAAGTAGAAGAAGTATTCTCTTAATCAGAATTTTATTTCAATTTTGGAATATATACTCACTTTTTAAAAATGAATATATTTTAGACTCAATTTTTCACGATCACCTGCTATTAACTATAGAAATTACATCACAATACCTCTTTAAGGTATTGCATTTCAATGTTCTCATTAAATTAAGAGATTTACACATCCTTAACTCATGGGATCTACGACTAAACTATATTAAGAATAACTTAACAATTTAAATTAAAATGAGAAATGCTCTTTAGTTAATCTTATTTATTTCAAAGTAAAAATTCAATCCTAAATTTATGAGAATAATACTGATGTACTTATATTTGTAAATAAACATTTAAATATGACTGTTATTATGGACGCGAGGTTATGTGTGGAAACATATCATACCTTTTTCTCTTTTTATTAAAATTTATTATAGATCAATTTCACATTCTTACACATGGATTTTATATAATTAATATCAAGACAAGTAAATTAAAAAAAAAAAAGTCATTATTTATGGGATTTAAAAGAACAAAAAAAAAAAAACATACATTTTGCAAAATATTTTATGATGAAATTTAACGTGAACCATAAAATTCATATTTTCAAGGTGGATCGATTTTGTATTATAATTTTTTGTTGGAAAGGGAAGGAGAAGTAGGGATGGCAATGGGGCAGGTCAGGGCAGGTTTTTGAAAACCCAGACCTGCACTGCCCTTCTTGGAGCTAGGCCCGCCCTGCCACGGGTTTCTTAACTCAGGCCTGTGACCTGCCCTGATTTGTTCCCATTTTGACCTGTTCTGATTTTTTGGATGGGTTTGGGTCAAACTGACCCGTTTGACCCGTTCAAGAATTTAAGGAAAAAAAAAAGTTAAAATGTAAACAAAATTCATATCAACATAAATAAAATAAAATAAAATAGTTCCACAATTAAATAAAATATATCCTAAATAATATTCCAAAAAGCCTGTTCCACAATTAAAAAAAAGACTCCTAAATAATATTCCCAAAAGCCTGATCCACAATTAAATAAAATACATCCTAATGTTTCAAAAAGTATAACGGCTTTCCCAATTAAATTCAACTACAATAAAGATAACATTGTCCAAAAGAAAGAAAGCAAATTAAAAGTTAGATTTGATCTTTCCATCTCTTCTCTTGAATCATCACTTCCAATTAAAAATTTTACTGCAAAATTAGTATTTTATTTTATATAAAATATAATTATAAAATGTGTATATTAAACAGGACGGGCCAGGTCACCGGCTAACCCCAGGTCCGACCTGACCCGTGCGCGGGTCTCCTCTATAAAACCCATACCTGTCCCATCCTTAAACGGGTCAGGTAAAACCCATCCCAAATAGATCAAGTCAGGCCAGGTATCCATCGGGCCAGATCATTTTGCCATCCCTAAGGAGAAGGACTGGAGGCCTAATAGAAGCAAGGACCAACCAAGACAAGAACTATGTGGACAGCATTTCTCCACAGTCCACTCACTTCTTTCTTTATTTTTCCTTTATTCTATTCTTTCCTTAGATTAGATGCATTGCATAGATAGATTCACGTAATTCAAGACAATGCTTCCTCTTTTTTCCCGGCCGTGTATTTGTCGTGTGTATCATAGGATATTTGTGTTGATTACATCGTACCACATCATTTCAATCCATCTTGAACAATTCAAATTCTTGATTTTTTTAAAATTATTTTTTCATCATTAATTATCATTTTGTTAAAATTCAATTATTCAAAAGGCACTTTATTCATCATTTTAAAAATGTGATCATCATTTTATTAATATATCATGAAGGGAGTAATATAGAAAAAATAACTTAAAAAAACTAATTAATTAATAATAAAAGAATTAGTTAAAATAATTTATATGTAGTGATGGAGGGAGTGGTTTATTTGAATTTTGGAAAAGACGATTAAAAGATTGGTAAATTTTCAAATTCTCACCGTTTCCAAAATTAGTCAACCTGGTAGTTGAATAGAAATAAAAAATCCGAAACCTTCCATTTCCCAAAAATTAAGATAAGTGAATGCAATATAGCCTTGCAAGTAATGTACTCATCAGTAAAATTTCTCAATGGAACAATGATTTGTTAATTTTAAAAGGTCATCCGCATAAGAAAAATAAAAAGAAACTATATCATGAACCACCACAAATGTCATATTTGATTACTCACAGTAGTGCTTATTTGTATTTTTATTACACATGATTTTTTTTTTAATTACACATAAATTAAAAATAGGAATTTAAATACTTTTTTCCCCGTGAAAATACTCATAAGATCTCATGGTCAAACTAGTAATAAATTAATAAATAAGTAATAAAACAATAAATACTATGGAAATTTTTTTTATATTTTGATACTTTTCGTTATGATGACTTCAATTTATTTAATTACACGAATTAAACAATTCCCCAAATATTTCGACAAAATAAAGCAATTTACTTCTTGAATATTTTTTTTCGCTCCATATGCTTTTCTTAAATTCTCCAACCAAAATTACTCTAAAATCTAAATGCCTATGTATTTAAGGATTTGTATTGCATTTTCTGTTGTATCGATATAAAATTTATATTCGTCTTTTATTATTATTATTTTTATCTAATTATGTATTATAATTTTAAAAATTAGATAACTTTTATACAGATATTATTTTAAGAATGTATAAATTTTTTAATTAGTATATCATATATATATTATTATTATTATAGAGAGTGAGATAGAAAATCCAAAATCCTTGAAATGTATTTTGCGGTCGGGATGAGAAAATGGGGAAATAAATTAAAAAAAAAAAAGAAAGCTAAAAGTAAGTCAAGGGATGGATTGCTTAGATGATCCGAACCCTTGGCTCCATTGACTGAAGAAGTGCCACGTGGAAAGACTACATCAGGATAACGCTTTGATGACGTAATATAAAAAAAATTAAAATCTTGCTGCCTGCATTCTGCTTCTTCACCGGGGTAAGTGGGCCCATTGGGCCGCCACTCTTTTCCCCCATTGACCTTTCAAATTGGGATTCGAATCGACTAACGAACTTCCTCCCACCCCCTATAAATAGATTTCGAAACTTTAGGATTTCTTCCACCGATAGAAAATCGAAATTCAAATAGATTCTAGAAAAAGAAAAGAGGGCTTCTTCCTAACAGGAACGATTATTATTTAGAATGCCGGAAACACAAATGTCCAATGTTGTCCAAGAGCCTCGTACCGTGGTTAGAAAGTTTCTAGCGAGGCCTCAGCATGAAGGTGTTGGAGCCATTGTCAGAAGAAGCATAGGAAGGTATCAATACGATGATTTTTCATGGATGATCAGAGTTATTTTTGGGTTCTTGAGTTGAATTCTAATGCTGGCTGTAATTTTGTTTCAGGTTTGAGTTGAAGTATTTTGATCCTTTCCTTGCTTTGGATGAATTCTCAGGTGGGTTGTCTCTGCTTTTCTTGAATTTCTCATCTTTCTGGTCTGAATTTTGCGAATCATAAGTAGTTTCTCTGTGGGTGTTATCTGTTTCCTCTTTTGCTTATGAAAACATTTGGGTTCCTTCACTTTTACAGTCGCTGCTCCTGCTGGATTTCCTGATCATCCCCACAGAGGTTTGTGTTTGATCCCAATTAATTACAAGTTAGAATTTTCAGCATAATTTTTTTTTTTTTTTACAATTTTGAATTCTAGGTTTTGCATTGGTTTAGTTCTGATCCTTTGTCTTCTTTCTTCCCAGGTTTTGAAACAGTCACCTATGTGTTGCAGGTATAACCCCGGCTCCCAAATTCACCAAACCTCTACTATAGATCTTTTCCTCAACCAGTCAAGCAAATGAATGATTTACTTACCACATTTCTAAGTAAATTAATGGATAAGAGGTGATAGTCTAACATTAAAGAAAGCAACAGATGGTGCTTTCCTTAGATAAGCAGGCAATCACCGTGTCCGCGTGCCCATGGGTCTGGGCTTAGTTTATTTTAAGGTGAACAATTTGGTCAAAACCATTATTATAATACTTCGGGTTCAAGCTTTTCAATAGTAAATTTTCAAGAAAAAGTTGAGGCCCTTATTTATTTATTTTCATTTTTATGCTAGTAATGATTTAGAGGTACATTCTTTTTCTTGTTCAATTTAGCAAAAATGAGCCTATTGGGATGTATAAGGTTGAAATCTTGCTCTAGTTAAATGTGTCTTGTAGGAGTTTATTGAATTCTTGAATTACACATGGTTTGATTCCAGGGAGCTGTAACACATGAAGATTTTGAGGGACACAAGGGTACCATTGAAGCTGGTGATTTACAATGGATGACTGCTGGAAGAGGAATAGTTCATTCAGAAATGCCTGCAGCCCACGGGACTCAAACAGGTTTACAATTGTGGATTAACCTCTCTTCCAAACACAAAATGTAAGTGTGATTATTTATTGACATTGGATTGAATGAAGGAACAATTTGGGAGTTAGAATGAAATCCAATTGTAATCTGTTTTCGATCAACAGGATTGAACCAAGGTATCAAGAAATGACCAGTAAGGACATTGCAGAGGCTGCAAAAGATGGGGTGAGTGTGAGAATCATAGCAGGGGAGGCCATGGGAATCAAGTCACCAGTCTTCACTAGGACCCCAACAATGTATCTGGATTTCATTCTCAAGCCGGGTGCTCATCTCCAGCAGCCAATTCCAGAGAAATGGAATGCGTTTGTGTACATTTTGGAAGGAGAAGGTGTATTTGGGAACTTGAAATCTTCTCCCACAACTGCTCATCATCTTCTTCTCCTAGGCTCGGGAGATGGCCTTGAGGCATGGAACAAATCCTCCAAATCCCTCAGGTTCATCTTGGTAGGAGGTGAACCATTGGGTGAGCCAGTAGTGCAATTTGGACCCTTTGTGATGAACACTCAAGAAGAGATTGACCAAACCATAGAAGATTATGAGAATTGTATAAATGGTTTTGAGAAAGCTAGGCATTGGAGATCTGAAACTGGTGGCATTGATGATTATTGAAGTATATAGTCAAATCCCTTTTGGATTCTTATCTTTCTTTTCCAAATTAGAACGGAGAAGGGGGGAAAGAAAACATAGTTAATTAGTAGTACTTTGTTCTTTTTTGTATCATAATATATTCCATACTTGTAATGATGAAGATCATCATTATAGTAGAGAGATGTATCATGATGCCTTCAGTTTGATGTGTTGTTGTAACATCACAATATTCTTTCAACTTTGTTTTCCTTTCTTTCTATCTTTTTGTTTGGATATAAAGATGCAAAACTATTGCAATATATGCACGCAAAGAAAGTTGGTCTTAACCCATGAACTCACGAGTCCTTAGTTTTTAAGACCATCAAGAAACTTTGGAATTTCTTCCAACAATGAAGAATGGCCCTTCTAGAATCTTTGATTGTAAGGGAAGCCAAACAAGGTTGGTTTCACACTTCACACTTCTTCGGTCTAAATTTCAATCCAAATTGAACAGAGAATTTTTGCCCACTCACCAAATTTAAACAGTTTAGTATCGTTATTATCTCAAAAATAATAGAAAAAAGAGAGCTTTTTATATCATTATTATCTCAAAAATCCAGGAAAAAGAGAACCCTTTTTTTTAAAAAATTAATTTGAGGAGAATAGAATATTGGGATCCAGCAAAAGGTTCAAAATAATGGAGGTAGTTTATTTCAAGCTGTAATGTATGCTTTTGGCACATGATCAATCAATGGCTGAAGGGGAAGAGAATCAATGGTTAAATAGGGAGTGCCTGATTGCCTGATAGTAGGTTTTTTTCCCTTTTCTGAAGTCTTTGTTTTTTCAATCTCTGGATTTGGAAAATTGATAAATAATGGTCTTCTACAAGCATAAATAATTGAATACAGCATCTTCCCTTTCCCTTCTTTTGACTTCGGTGGTCAAGCTAGAAATTTCTCATTTCCACATTAAAATTGGTTAATAAAATTGTATAATCTATCGGAAAAAAATTGCCAGCTTTTTTCCCTTTTCTTGTTAAAGATTCCTCATCACATATCTTTTGACCACCATAATATAATTGAACCCAAAAGAAATTCATAATTCTCAGGTCTTATGCAAGTCTTAAAATACTCCCATTCCCATATCTTGTCCCGTTCAAGTTTCTTTATTTAGATTTTCTTAGTTCATTACACTTAAGATTTTCCTAATTTTCCCCTAAGAATATACTTAGTACACTTGAATGAAAATTCAATTCAATTTCTTTCCCAATGGTAAATCCCAAGATGACCTCAACTACTCGAATGGTAAAATGTACCAAAGTATTGCTCCAGTGTCATATAGAAGATATAAGAGTTTATGACACATCTAAGGTGTTTCATGTAATTAAGAAAATAATGGGATGTAGAAGTTGAGGTAAATAAAAAATGGGATGTTTCTCTATCTCGAGTAGAGATTTGCAACCAAATCGTCATATGTTTTAATTGCAAATGGCTAAGTGAGATCGTAACACATTTTTTTTATTTTTATTCAAACTTTCACATTTCATTATTTTTCCGATTATATGAGACACCTTGATATTATTTTTTCCTAATTATACGAGACACACTGATGTGCCATAAATTCAAGATCTAGTGTGATAAAGATCATTCCTTTCTTCCACTTTTCCCCATGGTGTCCCACTTTCTTCCTTTTGACTTCATCATCTTCATCAAAGAAAACCAGGAAAACGTGTTCTTAAACCTCTGTTAAATCCGAGCAGCAGAATCTTAGGTATGTGAATATGGAAAGAAAACGTTAGTAGAAGACCATGAATACCAAGACTCTCAAGATACTTCTATTCCTTGTCGCCATAAACTCCGTCACTCTCTACCTCTTCTTCTCCTCCCACCCAGATTATTTTCGTCACAAAGGAAGGGAAGAAGACCCTTCTCACTTGAGCAATATTCATCCTCATCCGACAAGTAAACATTCTCAGTTTCGGTATTCGGTTTCCACTGCCAAGCCTTGGCCAATTTTGCCCTCTTACCTTCCTTGGTCCCAGAATCGCCAGGTTCCCTTTCGATCCTGCGAGGGATATTTCGGTAATGGATTTAGTCAGCGTGTGGATGCCCTCAATTCCTCGTCTGGCGGGTGGTTCCGATGTTTTCACAGTGACACTTTACGAAGCTCGATATGTGAGACGGGAAGAATTCGAATGAATGTGGACAAGATTTTGATGTCAAGGGGTGGGGAAAAGTTGGCGACGGTTGTTGGAAGAGGAGAAGACCAAGAATTGCCCGTGTTTCAGGCTGGAGCCTTTGATATTGAGGTTACGGAGAGTTCTAGAATCGGAAAGAAGCTAGTGAATCGTGACTTCTTGAATAACTATGTAGAAGAAGGTGCTATTTCAAGACACACTATGCGTGACTTGATTGATTCAGTTAAGTTAGTTGGAACCGGCGAGTTTCAGTGCTCAGAGGTCAGGTTTCTTAATGTTCCAATTGTGTGAGATTATCTGTTTCTATGAATGTTTTGATCTTTCTCTTTTTGTACTTGCGATTGATAGTTTATAGCGACCGGATTTCTTAAGTATAGAATAGGAAATTGATATTGATCTTTGGTGTAGTTGAAAATCTTTGTATAATTAAAAGATTTGTCTTTTTGAGTTCGATTAATCTTCCATTTGTTATATTTGAATAGATTATACTTGGAAATTGAAATTTACCAATTTAGTTGCTTATTTGGTTGCCCTTATCCAGTCAACCTTCCATCTATCATCATTCTCTTTGAATCTTGTAGTTGATCTAGGTCAAAAAAATTTAATGTTTGCTTTAACTTCTTTTTGTCCTATTATAATTCAGGTAATTTTTCAATTCTTCTTGAGATGGGAATGTTCAGTTGGTGTAGATTTGAAATTGGAATAAAAATTTAAACTTTTACCTTGGTGTGAAGCTTCATTGGTGAATCAAAATAATAAAGTAATAAATGTTTGCAAACAGAGATTCATTTCTTCCTTTTGCGTTGTTGGTTAAGCAATCTTGTGCAATAATCATTGGAATCTTCGTTGTCAAACGTAAAGGACTCTATCTATTTATCTACTTCTCTGACCATATGAGGATTGGTGAACCGAATGATTTTGAATTGGTTTATGATAGGATCAGAGTTGCATCTGGAATATCCAAGACTTGTTTGGTAATGACTTTAGTGTAACTGGCTCTAGAATTCTGGGCCTTAATATAATTACTTGGCAAGTACACTGGAAAGTATGACCGATATTGAAGAAATGTTCTAGCTTTGAACTGTTGATTTTGGATTTCATTTTGAATAATGGTGATCTTGTGTTGGAGTAGCTGTGCTATTCAGTTTTCAAGGGCATACATTGTTTTTGACTGTCTTATTAGAGTAAATAGTGTGGCTAAGGTGATTATATATTATCAGTCTTAGTTATTCAGCATTAACTTGCCTCTTTGAAAATTGTAATTTCATAATTGCAGTTTTTTCGTGCTTATGTAGAAACAAGACTCAGGGTGAATAAAATGTCTGTTGGAATTATTCCTTGCTACTCTTCTTTCTCCATTCTAACTGTTTGCTTTTGTTATGTTCTTTCAGTGGGTTGAGGAACCGACCCTTTTGGTTACAAGATTTGAATATGCAAATCTTTTTCACACCATAACAGATTGGTATAGTGCATATGTGGCTTCTAGGGTAATTGGCTTGCCCAATCGTCCACATTTGGTTTTTGTAGATGGTCACTGTGAGGTATGTAGTCAAAATAGTTAAGTTGCAGAGTAACATCATCGGGTGTGTTACAGAGTACTTGAAGGAAATAAATTTTTTTCTTATTTTGCTATACATTGTCATGTTTATCAATGCTTATATTGCTTACTTTTTTCTGACAAGATAAAGCATTCTTTTGCTAGAGTCTAGAGTCTGTGTCCAACATCTGCCACTCACAAGTTATGAACTCCACGTAGAAGCATGCCAATATGCTTATTATTCATTGACAGTTGATCATCTATTTGTCTAAATGTTGTAGCTATTGTTTTAAGACCCGTGTCATAAAGTATGCATCAAGATTCGGGGTCAATGCATGATTGAACTTGTATTTCCTAGAGCATCATACTTTCCTGTATTTCCTAGAGCATCATACTTTCCTCATGAGAGTCCACATAGTTGATTATGCCACTGTGATTATTATAGCCTGCTTATTTCATTCATGGTTCAGTAAATGATCTTTACATTTCATTGGTTTATCTTGTTATGGAACTTTTAATACTTTTGCCTGTGTTGTAATCTTTCTAGACACAATTGGAAGAAACATGGGATGCCTTGTTTTCAAGCCTTAGATATGCTAAGAGTTTTAGTGGTTCTGTTTGTTTCCGTCATGCTATACTTGTGCCTTTGGGATATGAAACTGCATTGTTCAAGGGATTAAGTGAAGATATCAATTGCGATGGTGCTGTTGCACAAGAACTGTGGCAGCACCCTAACGATCATAAGACTGCTCGTTTGTCTGAGTTTGGAGAGATGATAAGAGCAGCATTTGGTTTCCCAATCGATAGACACCAAACACCAAGGCCTGCCTCAGGTCATAATATCCTCTTTGTTAGACGTGAGGATTACTTAGCTCATCCGCGACATGGTGGGAAGGTTCAGTCTAGGCTTAGCAATGAAGAGGAGGTGTTTAATTCTATAAAGAGCTGGGCATCCAATCACTCGGAGTGTAAACTGAATGTAGTTAATGGTCTGTTTGCTCATATGGCCATGAAAGAGCAAGTTCGAGCCATTCAAGATGCTTCAGTCATAATTGGTGCTCATGGAGCGGGTCTAACTCACATAGTTTCTGCAACGCCCAAGACAACAGTGCTTGAGATCATCAGTAGTGAATATATGCGTCCACATTTTGCCCTGATTGCCAAGTGGAAAGGGTTGAAGTACCATGCCATTTATCTGGATGGCTCATATGCAAACCCTGGAGTGGTGATTGAAAAACTCAGGGTCATTCTTAAGAATTGTTGTCACAGTTTTTGAGACTTTACACTTTGTTTTAGTTGGGAGATCATTTAACCCAAAATCATTTATCTGACACGTGTGCAGCATTTGAGAGATTTCAGGTAATCAAGTTGTAAAGCACATAAAATTTGGAAAAGTTTTATCCAATCTGTGTTGGCCCCAGGGCACTTCATTGGAGCCAGTTTGGTAGTGCTGAAAGCAAACAGCAAGAACAGAGAGAGAGTCTGGAAGTCATGGGGTTTACCTGATTACCTATCAGTCTCTGTAACTCTTCCATCAACGATATTTGTACTCATTCAGGGTCAGAAAGAGGTTTTTACATTCCCTGAGAAACTGTTTTCTTCTCTCCCTTTTTAGCTTTCTTCTGTGAAGATATAATTGTTGTAGGCAATTCCTTTCTAGACAAAATTGATAGACTTTGTTCGGTTTCTTAACTCGTGTATTCTTTTTCTCCCAATACAGAGGATGGAGATAAAATACAGCTCATGTTCCTGTTATTTCTAAATCAAACTTCAAATTCAATCTAATTTGGCTGTCTAGTAGTATAACTATTCTTGTAGTTCTTGTTTGGAAGTTCATTATTCTGACAAAAGCAGATTGCAAAACAATTTGCTTCACCAAAGAAGTTCTCTGTAAAGGGCCCATAAGTGTTTCAAAAAGATTCTATTTTCATGTTGAATGTTCACTGTGCTTTGGTTTGGACGGCAATCAAGAAGCACGTACCGGAAACAGCAAAAAGAACATGGCAGAATCCGCTTGAAACAGTGATGAATGAACGAATCAACCAATGCCTTATGGCAACCAATCTATAAGAATTTGAACGAGTCATGGAAACTAGAAAAAAACATTTGAGTACCACGTAGAATAGATCAATCAAGAAACCCGGTCTATTCATTCATTCTAATAAGTGAAATTAGTCAACACTTCAATAAATAGAGGAAAGAAACTTAAAAGAGAAACTTTAATACGTATCTGTATCTCTTTTACAATCCCTCTGTTTTTTTTATGAAATTTTGAAAATTAAAATGGAAAATACATTTTATTTTTTTGGGGTTGGAGGACATATTTATTGATAAAAAATACTCCCTTCGTTCAAAATCAAATGTTTATTTAAAAAATAAGACATTCATTTTTAAATAATTTAAAATAAATATATATATATATATATATATTTAATTTTAGACATATCAGTATTCTTTAATTAAATAAATAACTACTATATTAGATTTAGATACGAGGAGTAGAATTTAAAAAAAGAAGAAAAGAAAAAGAAGTATCTTTTTCAAGACAAGAAAGAGGAGACTGGAATTTGGAAGATTTGGGGCTCAGAATTCGACGTAGAAAGGCCGACAGGGACGTACTACAAAAGACAAAACAATCACATACTACTTCGTACAAGTCGAAAGTTTTAGGAGACCGAAAATGATGGAGACATAGAGAAATCTTTTCCGCAAAGACTCTCTGAGGGCCCAAAAATTCATAAAAACAGACACCCCAGAAACCGTTAATGGCAAAGCTGAATTCTGTGATCGCCATCCCCTTGTCATTTTCACAAATTTCCCATTCATTTCTGTTTTTCTTTTTCTGTGTTTCTCTTTGATCTCATTAAATTGTTTTTCCCTTTTTCCCCTACAATGCCGACCCAATTCGCCGACCCGATCCCAGGACAAAGGAAAGCAATGGCACGGGCCAACTGCAACTCCGACGGGGCCTTGGTCCTCAGACGCTCTCCTAGTATGGATTTGAAGAAGATTTTCTTGAGGGCCATGGGTAAAAATTCCATGAAAACCCTTTTCAAGTCTAAGAGGACTCCGGCTAGGACCCCTGTTGATGTTGTCAGACAGGCCACATCGTTGCTTTCCTACCTGAATTCCCCTTCCCTCTCTTCTGGGACCAGGCATGCGGAGAAGGTTATCCTTCATCTCTATTCTCTTCTTTTTGTGTGTGTTCAAGAATGTGTAAAGTTCGGAACTTTTTCTAGTTCTGTTTGCAATGCAAGGAGGGAATTTTTTCTCCTCTTGTCCCTTCTTTGTTGGGTCTTTCATCTCTGGTGATTATGCATTGGGTCTTTCATCTCTGGTGATTATGCATTAGGCTTCTTTTAGACTCTTGCTGTTGATAAGCTTTTTATTAATGTAATGATGGAGTTTTTCCAGGTGGTTTTGGTTTACTTTAGACTTTTTTTTTTCCTCACGAAAAAGGAATTTACATAAAGGCAATGTGAGCAAAATTATTTACCACTTTGAGTCTAAAGTGAGGATACTTGTATGTATTTTCGAACTGTTTATGACTTTAAGTTGTCGAATCGGATCCAGGCTGCTTGCGGGTCACACGGTCAAGAATGTTCTCTCTACTTTTTTCACTTGGTTCTGTCTCTCAGAAAGTAAAAGGTTTTAGAAAAGACCTTAGGCAATTGTAGTTTCTTTTTCTTCTTTTTTTTGGGGATTTTTCCTTTTAAGTTCATAACATTTGCTGAACACTGAAGGAATAGGCTCATTGAGTATGCAGGCAAGTAATGTTGCTGTTTGTGTTGTCATATCAATGATAAACAAAATTTTAGCAGCAATTCTGACTAGGCTTGGAGATTGCATGAGAGAACAAAGAACCTATTCTTGACCTCTTAACTGAATACATCCATCACTTAGTTGAGGACATGCCATGTGATAATTATTACTTGTTCATTTATTTCATTAGTTTATGCAAAAAACAAAAGGGGTTACTCTGGTTTTCTTTTTACTAATCCAAAAACATATGGCACTGTGATTATGTGGACCTTGAAAGCTTGTTTGATTCGGCAAGATCTCAGTGTATTCACTATTAAATTAAAGCTTGTGCCTCATCAGATGGCAGAATTGGATATGCTCATCCGGGAGATGAAATTAATTCTGTATGGAAAAGGTGAATCCGAGCCAGTAGCTGAGGCATGTGCACAACTGACGCAGGAGTTCTTCAAAGAAAATACTATGCGTTTCCTTATTCTGAGTATCCCAAAATTGAACTTAGAGGTGAGCCTCATTGTCTCTATAGTTACTGTGGTAATCTTAGATAAATGGTTTACTTTTTGTGAAATATGTAGATGATACTGCTGGAAGACAATTAATTTCTTGGTTATATTTCTCCTTGGTGCTTATCATCATGGAATTAATCATTGTTTGTAGGCTTGTAAAGATGCCACCCAAGTCATAGCAAATTTGCAAAGGCAGCCAGTTAATTCCCGCTTGATTGCTTCCGAATACTTGGAATCAAACCTTGATCTTATGGAGCTTTTAATTTCTGGGTGAGAAGTTTTTGATTATGTTAATATCTGACCTTTTCCATCTTATTATGCTTCTGACATTCCCAGTTCGTGCTTTAGGTATGTTCAAGATTTGAATTTATGATCGATCTGTTTATGAAATTCTATGGAGCTTAAAAAATGGGTGTATCAGTATTTACTTTGAGCTTGGTTTAGGATTTAGTGTTATTTCTTGGCATGTTTATCTGTCATTATATTTTTGATGAATTTTAGACTTTTTTATTTGAAACTACGATTCTATCTATGTATGCATTTGAAAGAAAATAAATGCAGCAAACTCTCAAAGCCACTGTCAATGTTGAGTTTGGTTCCGGATGTGAGTATTTTTATGATCTGTGCTTTATCATATGAACGAGAGAAATTATAAAAAGTAAAGAAAATCAGGTACTTTGCTGCAAATTAGATTGATGTTTTTGTTCCTTTGTGCTAACTTAGCGAGAAATGAACTGACCGTTTAAAACTAAAAGTAATTAAAGGGAAACAAAAGTTCTACTTTCGGATAATTATTGTGTATTTGGCTAAACAATTGTGATTAAAATTATAGGTTTTAGTATTTTTTGAAGTTTCAGTTAAATTAAAAATGAGATTCTCTGTCTATTCTCTATTTTGTGATCATTTTATCTCAATTATTTTCTCATTTAGTTTTTTTATGAATTATAAAGGGATATATTTCATATTTCAATCTTCTCTTTCAGTTATGAGGATCCAACAATTGCTCTTCATTATGGAACAATGTTGAGGGAGTGTATTCGCCATCAGATAGTGGCAAGGTGTGAGATGTTTAAGATTCGATAATTATTAGTTCCAAAACTAAACTAATGTTATATATTATGTTTCATTTTGATTGTTGTTATATGTTTTACAGGCATGTGTTGAGATCAGAGGGCATGTCGAAATTTTTTTATTACATTCAACTTCCAAGTTTTGATGTTGCTGCTGATGCTATAGCTACCTTTAAGGTTTGTGCCTTTGTCATTATGTATACCAATTATATGCAGATTTGTGATAGGGAATTGCTATAATATTTGCAATATTCAAAGACATGCCATGTGAAACTTGGATTTTTGCAATATTTTTCAGGAACTTCTGACCAGGCACAAGTCCACCGTCGCAGAATTTCTCTTTGAAAATTATGATTGGGTATGTTTCTACTGTCCTTTTTATTTCGTAGGTTGACCCTAAGTAATGCAGTGTAGAAGATTTTAGAGTTTTTTTAATTGTTTAAGGGATAGGAATTTGTCTAGAAGATTTTAGAATTTCCTTAATTGTTTTAAGGGAGAGGAATTTGACATTCTTTTTCTTGTTTCCCCCCTTAGTTCTTTGATGAATTCAACTCCAAGCTACTGGAATCTGCAAATTACATCACTCGAAGACAAGCTATCAAGGTAAGGATGCTTGATTTGTTCATATCCCTCTATTTCTTCGTGGATAGGGATGAAAATTTCACCTCCTCTTCCCACTTTTCTTCCAGCTCTTGGGAGATATGTTGCTTGACCGATCAAATTCTGGTATTATGCTACGCTATGTCCAATCAAAGGATAATTTGAGGATCTTGATGAATCTTCTAAGAGTAAGGCTTTCTTTTCTTTCTTAAATATCTACCTTCATTTCTTAAATGAGGTAATAATGATAAGACATAACTTTGCTGGATTTCTGCTGCAGGAATCAAGCAAAAGCATTCAGTTCGATGCATTTCATGTATTCAAGGTATATACAACAATAAACAACTGTTGTATCACATTTCTTAATTCACAATCTTAACCTCTCCAAAATCTATATTTTGTCATTGTTTCTTACAGCTTTTCGTGGCGAACCAGAATAAGCCTCCTGACATAGTTAACATTCTTGTTGCCAATAGAAGTAAGCTTCTGCGCTTCCTTTCTAACTTCAAGATTGAGAAAGGTAAAAAAAAAACACATTATCAATCTTTTCATAATACTCAAATCGATGATTCACAAAATTCATAAAAACCTTGTGTGCAGAGGATGGATCGTTCGAGGCAGACAAAGCTCAAGTTGTGATTGAGATAATGAAACTTGAACCTCTAACATTGACGAGCAGCGGTTCCAGTTCAGGAAACTTAAATAAGGTCGCCAGTTATGGAGATTTAGAGAAACTGTCCAGTTTTGGAGAATCAATCAAGCTGTAGCTGTGGTTCTTTTAATCTTTATCAATTACTACTATTTGTGAAGCTATCTCATTAGCTTGTTTTAGATAGGAGATTGATAGGGAAATTTGAGGTGTTTGTATAACCAGATAAAATGTTTAAATATATATATATATATATATATATGTAAATGTATAAATGTATATATTTCTATTTTGTTCAAAATAGAAATTCTGATGATTCTTTTTGATGATTTTCAAGACTTGAGAGATTATATTTATTCCATTCATTATTGTTTTCAGCTTTCTATATTAATCTCTTTTTTAACTCATTATATATATATATATATATATATATATATATACACACACATATATCTATATATTTATATTTATATATATAGAGAGAGAGAATGGCTAAGGTAAGCACAGTCACACACCCGCATGTGTGCGATAGACCTGAAAACGACGTCGTTTTGATATGGAAAAAATAATAATAATAATAATTTGTCGGGAATCAAAGCAAAGCAAGATAGGAATAGCCACCCAAACCATGAGTACCATTTCCATTGGATCTGTGAGTTTCTCGTCTTCTTGAACACAATTCAACAGAAAATAAAAGATTCCAAAAATCAAAATCAATAATTCACTAGTAAGAAACAAAAAACCCAAAATCAAAATCAATCAAGATTTGAACAGGATATCAGATTTGAGTCCGAAGTGCTGTAAAGGTTTAGTGCAATGGCAAGACGCTACACCTCGCATCGTTCCAACAACACAAATCATTTTGCCATGATCTCTCTACTCTACTCTCGTTGCAATGCTTGGCTCGTCTCTCGTTGCTTTACTCTATTTTATTTTATTTTTATTTTTAGAGACGGTTGAAATGACATCGTTTCAACAACTTTTTGAAAAGAAACGGGCATCTCATTATTTGTCCAGTTGCACACGGATGCTGTGTATGAACAAATTTACTATATGTATATATATAAATATATATATATATATATTTATATATATAGGAAATTGCTAAGGTTTGCGTCGTCACACATGGGAACTGTATCCGACAACACCAAACGAAGTCGTTTTTTCAAAAAAAAATCTCGCAACTTCCTAATTTTTCCAAGCACCGTCTATTTAGCATTGAATTGAGAATCAGGAGGTGGAATTGATCGTGAGTGAGCGGGGATGGCAGGTTGGGTGCTACTAGATGTGGCGAACTGAATTTCTGCTATGGTGTAAGAAACGGTGATAGTATGAGTTTCTGCAATGGTTGGGTGACTGCGGATCTGAGAAGGAGGTTGCAAATGGCTGGGAAGGTGGTGGTGGAACGGTGTTGTCGACGTCTCTGATCTATGGTTGAGTTTGAAGGTAACAAATGATAGGGGAAGTGGTGGTGGGTGGCGATTGAGGGTGAAGTCACATTCCTTCATTGTGGATGGATTTGGTATCTCTACTTTGCTGCAAAATTTTGGTGAAAATTATTTGAGGTGGAGAAAATGGTAGTAATGGATGGGTGGCGACAGAGGGTGAAGTCACCTTCCGTCACTACGGACGAATATGGTCTCTTTTCTTTGCTGCAATTATTTATTTATTATTTTTTTTTTAATTTTAAAAATGACTTCGTTTGGTATTGTCGCACACAATTTTCTTGTACGACAATGCACATCACCGCCTTTCCCTCTATATATATATATACACACACTTAAGCATGAATGCTATAGTGGGTAAAAAAGCTTAAAGTATGGTGTGCTACTATCACAATTAGAACTGTCAAAATGGGTTGGGTTTAGCTAGATCCTATCATATATTTTTTAAGGGTTGAGTTTAAAAATCCTAACCCCAATTGCAACATTGATTTTTTAACCCGACCTTTAAGGATATGGGGTCAACAAGAGTTTAGCGAAAGTTGGGTCGAGCCTATTCTTGAGCCTAAAGATATTAAAAATATATATTTTTTATTTTATAATTTTTATCACCACATTAAATATTGAAATTGAGTTTTTCATTTTTATGTTTGGTTTGTATATCATTTTCTATATTTTTCTATTCATTTTTTTTTACTATTTTCTGAATATATATATAAATATATATTAAGTTTTGTGAAAATTGAATTATTTTATTTTAAATATTTTTAAAATTAAAAAAATATATAAAAATGTTAATCCGTTCCGATCCTTTAGATTTTCTATCCTTGAAATTGGTGTCAAGCTCTGTCAGATCTGTTCCAATTAACAACTCTAGTCACGATGAGCTCTATTTCCCCGTATACCTTCCCGTTTACTTAAATTCAACTCATTTACTATTTTATCAATTATGTTTTAATCATTAAGTAATTCCAAAACACAGCTGAAAAGCCTCAAATACGTAATATTTGAGAAATTATGATGTACAAATAGGTAAAGGGGGAAAATAAAAAAGAAATACAGAAAAAAGGATATTTCCCACAAGCTTGTAGACCTTTTAATTTGAACAGTCTGTTTCGGACGCTTTTAAGTCTTTAATCTTTAATACTTTATCCGAGGCTTACGACGTCGTAAGACGGAATCGTTATTGCTATTGACCCGAATAGGCATTTCTTGATTCTGGGGAGGAAATGGCAGTAGTAAGAAGAGCATATTGAAAGCCTCCAGAATTTGTTTCCCTGTAAATTTGAAAGGAGACTTCAAAGAAAACTTTGTTCGTCAGCTGCAACTTGTTCGACCGTCTGTCTCATCATCTACCGAAGTAAGTTTGCATTATTTTTCCCTTCCAATCCTACGATTTTTAATATAATAGGCCGGAGACAATTGCTTGATGAAATTTTGAAGCGGTTTGTCTTGGTTTTCATGAAAAATTATTGGGTTATGCTGTGTTGCTGTGTCAAGGTTTTTTCTTTAAAAATCCCTTCTTGTTTTTTATCCCCGTGTTGTGGACTCGAAGTTTTTTTTTTTTTCTTTTTACTGTAATTTTCCGTTCTGAATATTAATGTGATGGTTCGTTTTTATTTTCAGTTGTTCATTTCGTTAGGACTGAGAAGAATTGTATGTGATGGGGCTCTGCTATCCTTCGACTCCCAAGAAGTTGGCATCAACGATAGCATTATTCCTTGGTGGTGCATCTTTGTTTGGTTATGGGTTGCATCTTTGGCATGCCAACATTGCACCACAACAAGCTAGGATTGCAGCACGGAATGAATTTGTTAGAGACAGATTGAGAAAGAAACATGGGAAATAAAACAAGAGTTTTGCCTTGATACTGCTTGAATAGAGGTCCATTTTTTAATTGTTATTGGTAACACTAGGTAGTTATGCTTATGTAGTTTGAATAGATGAGCAATTTAATTCCTTTTGAGACTTTGTTTTCTGCTAGTTCACTTTATTATATTCACCAGTTGTTTGTATGTGTGTGTATCTTCATGCTGTCATCTTGTGGGTGTGAAACTACTTCTGTTCATGATTTTAGATAGGTGACAGGATACAAACTTGGATCTGAATGGATCTGTTTAGGGATGCTTTTCTTGGTTTTTCTTTGTTAAGCATGTAAAGATATTGCTTGTATTTGTTAAATCCCTAGAGGTTTTCTCCGAAGAGATTCACACGTTTGGTTGGTCTAGCAAGAGGAACTACCCACTACCCACACCTTCAACCTACTTATTCTCTGTTTTCTCTAAATGACTTTAAAGCTGAGAAGATTGTTGTAGCTTTGAAAGTTGTACATGAATAGTGGATCCATTGATAAGAATAGTTATTGGAGGGTGCTAAGATAGAGAAATATTTGAACCTCAAGAAGCTGAAACTTTAAGCTTTAAGTGTAAAATTATGTTTGAACCCTTTGTCGAGTGGGAACTTCAGCTGTGGCTTGACTTTTTCTTTAGAAATTAGTAATCTCAGCACACCTGAAATAGTTAAGGGTTAAAAAATCTATTACTTGTAAGAAATGATAGCAAAACTGTTCTCTCTTATTCTGCTATATCAAGTGTTTTAATTTTCATCTGAGAATTTGATTAACGGTCTACACTTTTATGCACTACTATCTCTTTTGAGCTCGATTTGGGTACATCTATGATCACTGATCTTTATGCTTTTTTACACATTCAGTTTTTTTTGCCTTTTTTTTCCTGGAAAGGCATGCCCCTGAAAAATGTCTTGGAATGGATGGATCGGTTCATCTGACTTATATTAATGAATTGAGATTGAGAATTACAGGGAAAAATCATTTTCATCTCACAAACTATGAGATTAGAATTTCCAAAGATTATTGCAGTTTTGTTATTGCTTACTTTTAGAAAGGTCAATATGCATGATAACAAAGTTCTATTCTGCATTTTGGGGGGTGCAGGGTGGGTGATGATGTTTTTTTCCCTCATTTCAACCTTTGTAACAGTTCTAAGGCTATCATGGAAGAGGCCAGAGTGCTCTGTGTCTCTTGATATTCAGGCTCGAAGCTTCTTTTGGATTGATGTAGTTCTGTAAGATATAATTTCTTTGGCATCTTGATTTATCTGTTGCAAGTGAAGAAAGGATGATAATTATGCAATCAATTAGAACAGATTCAGTCATATCCTATAGAGCTCTGGGAAAGTCCATCTTTTTTGTTTTGTTTTACCATTTAGCCCACTGTGGAGGAGGGGTTTGTATTTTGTGCAATCAATTGTGACTACGAAGCATGTTTCCAACTGTGTTCTGATCCTTATCAAATTCAAAATAGAATTCTAGGTAAGAAACTCTTAAGCATTGCCTCTGCAACTCTGTGTTAACCTCAATATAAATTTTGAAGCGGGGCTATAGTAAAAGAATCTTAGGAGGTTTAAGTAATGGATAATCTGACTCAATTATAGGTGGTGCTATGTGGGAAAAATTATGTTGTAGTATAAAGCATGCCAAAGAGTGAAGTTGCAATCTTATATTGCATTAGTTCTCTCTGCTTTAGAGTATATCCTGATTAGAATCTATCTTCAGTGGTTAAAGTTACAGTGATCTACCAAAGAATCTTTTCTTTGGGACATAGACAAATCTGGAATATTCGATACCTAAATAAAAAGGATGGAGTTTAATGTAATAAATGGTACAAGAATGAAAGCTAGATAAAAGTTGATCTGCAGTAACTAGTTATAGTAGTCTATATGTAGTCTAATAAAACCATCAATCATGTTTCCTACAGATAGGTAGTTATAAGAAAAATAGAAAACAACATTTGCTATTAGAACATAGTTCCTATGAATCTTGTTAGTGTCTATATATCACTGTTCATTTTCTGTCAATGGCGCTGAGTTATTACTGATAGCAAGTTAACACTATATTGAAAATTCATAATTACTAATTTCTATGTATGAGGCATCGTCATCCATCAAATTTTACTTTTTTGTTACATAACTAAGATTTTTAAGATATTAATGTCAAATATTTCCTGTGGCATTTGAGATTAACAATCCTATATATTTTTCTAGTCTGTACCTTCATAGATACATGAGAACTCAAACATTGCTATATTATTTCCTGTATGACACCGACAGTTAGACATTTGTACTCTTTATGATTTTTTCTTTCAGTATTAATTCATTTATACCTTCTCAAAATATGTTGTTTCATCTTTGTATATATATGGTTGCTATAACTTTTTTACTTAACTTTATCATCACCGCAAGTTGCATAGATGGTTATTGTGTTAAACTCAGGTTGCTTCTATTCTTATCCACTCGGCCTGTTCCTAATGGCAAACTTGCTGTGTTACCAAAGTATTTCTTCGGTGATAAAGAAAAAGCTCTATTAATTGGGCTTTGCCGGTAATGATTCTTTAGTCAAAAACGTTCTCTCCTCCTTTAGAATAAGACCAGAAAAACGTAACCGCAGAAATAAATGCGAGGATAGGTTCCAGTCTGGAATACTTACCTCAATATGCATGCAAGCCTCTGCATGTACAAGTGTCATACAGGTGGCTGATGGTGGTCATGCCGGTCACGCCTGCTCTCACTTTATATACCCCTTGAAATCTCCGGCCATATCATTCTGCCCTTCTCCTTCAATCTCTTTTTTGTTTCTGATCTTTAAAACTAAAAGATGACCAGCTACCGAACCTCCATCTTCCTAGAAGTGGGAGAATCCAGCAAGAAATTGAAGAGCCCCATGGCCCTCATCGAGAAATCCTCCAAAGATGAGATGGGGGGAGTAATGTCTCGAGTTCCCAAAGACATCGCTGTGGAAATCCTCTCCAGGCTTCCCGTCAAAGACCTGAGGCAGTGCATGTGGGTCAGAAAGTCGTGGTACCAGGCAATTCACTCTCCATACTTCGTCAAACTCCACCATGAAAAAGCAGATTTTCGTCGGACCCGCACTGTCAGCTTGATGGTTCAGGATCTTGATGCTGATAATCCACACTTCCATCATGATCTCTACCTGGTGGAGTATGAACTTGCAGGTGACTCTTTCTCTTCATGTGGTGTTGTACCTCTGAGGACCAAGTTTAAGGAAATCAACACTGAATATGAATTTGTGGGTTCTTCTAATGGCTTGATTTGTTTGTCAGAGCCCTCACTCTCTGATCCTGTCTATGTCTGTAATCCTGTTATTGGAGAGTATATGACTCTTCCTCTAACAACTGAACACCCGGATATAGATATCATTTCGGGGTTTGGATTTGATGCAACAACAGGCAAGTTTAAAGTTATTAGAATGGTTTATCTTTCTCCTGAAGATATAGATGATGATCAAATGTATGACTTGGAGGCTGAGATCTATACTCTAGGCTCTAAGGATTGGAGAAAGATTGGGCCTGTGCAACACCCACCTCGTGGTGATAGGCCTGGGGTGTTTGTTAATGGAGTCCTTCATTGGATGTGTGATAGGCAGCTTTGCCCATTAGAGCCCTATGGTATTGTGTGTTTTGACTTGGCTAAAGAAGAATTTAGCATTCTTCCCCCTCCTAATGGATATAGCAGTGAAGACCTTGACATTGAAACTGAGGATGGTCGACTTTTTGAGTTAAGGGTATTAAGAGGACAACTGTGTTACTTCGATAGAAGGGGCAGTCAGGTTGTGGCATGGGTCATGAAACAGTATGGAAACAAAAAATCCTGGACTCTAGCATCTTCTCTCCATGATTTGTTTAGTGATTTTCATGTCTTAAACTTCACTGAGGTAAGTCTTGCTTGTAGAATGTTGAAAATTTCTATGTTGCTTTGTATATCAATCGACAGTTCTATTCTGGTGCCAAAATGATGGTGTGCTTGCAATGTCCAGGGACTTCCATCGCACTATGAGGGATTTATTTATGTCCCTAGCCTTGTCTCTAAAAGGGACAGCGAAGATCAACCAGTGGGGTAAGAGATTTGCTCCCCATGTTCTGGTCCAACTTAACAGCCTCTTATTGTGATTTTATGAGTTAAATTTTGAATTATAGTTTCTAATCAGATACTGTGCCATTCCTACTTTTTCTATTGCATATTTATATATCTATATATAAGCAGTCCAGAAGGGTACTTCACCTTGGAGCAGTGGTCAAAAAATCTGTGTGCTATTCCATCACCAGTGTGTCCCCATATTGTGCTTCCTGCAAATTGTCCTCTGGTAAATCATCCTCACATTTTCTTGGGTTTAAAATCCTTGTTTGATCCTATTTTCTTGATTTTTTGTTTATTTTTTTCGTTTTAGAACACATTTTATTCCCATGCCTATGCTCGAGTGCAATCATCAAAGGATTCAACTGTTGAGCACTTGATTAGGTATGACAAGCTGTACGAGTATCACGAAGCACTTGCTTTTGAGAATCGGGAACTATCTTATGTGGGCAGTACAAGCAATGCGGATCGTAGTTTTGATCCTCCAGAAACTGGAATTGGGTCTCTGCTCAATGATGCTGCTGAAGAGAATGAAGAGGAGGGCAATGGCGAAAAACCAAAAGAAATCACTCTGGATGATTTCTGCAAGATTCTTGGCATCAACTAAAAAATCTGTTATTTGGGGATGCTGATAATAGCTCAGGTCCAGTCTCCAGTAACTTTGAATGTAAATAAATAAACATGTGATTGATTGATTGATTGCCTCTATAGGCAATTTACCAGCAACCACATTTGTAGTTTCAGTGACCTGAGTACTAGTCAGTGTACCCCCTTCCATAATGTCATCTGTGTATGATCAAAATGAACTCATTATGATCAAAATGTGTTTGTTTTTGCTTCTCTTTTCTTAATCGTCATTGATCATCCTGTGTTTTGGAGTCTGTTTGAAGGTTGAAAGATCTAACCATATTTGCTGCTTCTTGTTTGGCCCGGATATCAGAAATATGGGAAGTATTGGGATGCAAGTACCAAATGTTGAAACTAGCTGTAATTGATTTTTTGTTTAGAGAAAATCAAGGGGAAAAAATTTTTAAATCAAATTGGATATTCTTTTTTTGACGTAATTTTAATTTTAAAAGTATTTTGTTTGATTTAAAAAATAAAAAAAAAAATAAACTTTAACCCAAATTTGCATTGGTTTCTCAAAAAAAAGAATGGAAGGACTAGCTCGGAATGTAAATAAATAAATCGGTTCAAGGTCACATTGAACAGAAGGATGGAAGACGTTACAAACCGAAACTCAAGCGGTGCGGTGAGACTCAACCGTTTGCTTAGAAAGTTTTGGCCGAGTGCAGAAATGGACAAATAGGTGCAATTAAAGCCAACTTGGGAACCTCAAAATACTCTGTGGACGGTAAAGCTTCGTTTTATGCAGTGGTTGGATATTGAAAATCCATCTACTCACTTCTTTTTAAAAATAAATAAATAATGGATGCATAGCACCATTCACCATCCACTCACCTTCCGTCGGTATATTTCCTTATCACTAAATATAAATCATTATTTAGTTTATTGGATATTTTTATGATTTTTTATCATATTACTCATATTTTCCCCTTTTTTTCCCTTTCCTAATCATTATGATTAAATTGATTGGATTTAGAAATAACGACATTTTAGAATTAAAAAAATATATGATGACCGATAATTTATGAGTAGTGACGACAGCAATAACAAATAACGTGAGTGGATGGTGAATGGTGCTATGCCACCGAGTTCCGTCTAGGGTGGGTTTTCGTTTATGAAAAATTCTTATATGAACTTGGTCTGTGTACTTGCACGTGGATCTTGTGATTCATATCAAGTTATGGGTGTTATTTATTTTTTTACCACATGTGATCTAATAACTTATAAGAAAAATTTATGACATGACCCACGTGATCCAATGAATCGGATCCATAATAGAATTTTCTTTTCTTAAGTATCACCGCCATCTCTCCAATACTTCTTCCTTCCAATTTAATTATTGTTTATGCTTATTTCATCAATATTAAGAAAATAATAATTTTACATATTTTGGACTGTTTTACATAATTACTTTGATTTTCAAAGAAAATTTATGATAGGATTGAAATTATGAGTATTAAGATTGTTTGCAATAGAATTGAAAAATGTGAAACAATTAATTGATTTTGAAAAGGTCATAATTAAAGTAAATTAATGAGGGAGTAGAGAAGAGCCTTTGGAGTCATCTCGATGGGTGGAGTGACGAGCGTGCAGATTATAAATCTCGTGTTCAAATATCCGAACATTTTAGTATACCTTTATTTTAAATCTCCTATTACCACGAATTTGTTAAGTAACATGTAAAACCTTAAATGTTAATTAATAAAGGGAGTAATTTAGAAAGAATATTTTCACTTTAAACGGCACCATTGACTTTGACCAGGAATTCTATCTCAATGACCTGATAGCTGTGATTCAATCTTTCAGTAATAAATATTGATGATCCCCATGAAGAAGAAACGTCAAGCCAAAGAAATCAACAGATTTTGCAAAGTAATCCTAAGCACCACATGAACAGGCAGGTTGGTACATATGGTTTTATGCGAACCGAAATTGTGATACCCCGGGCTTAATTATTTAAAGATTCAAATTGGTTTAGGTCTTTTTGGATCCAAAATTCAATTAATTATTTAATTTATATTTGGGTTGGAATTTGCTAGGGGGGTTTAACTAATTAATTTTTTAAAGCCCATAACCTTTTATTTATTTAATATTAAGATAGATTTTGTTTTTTACCAGAGAATTAACTTTACCTCTATGACTTAGAATAAGAGTAAAGAGAGGAGATGATAGGAAATCAATTTGAGATTACACCGAAATTGAATTGTTAGGGTAAGATCG
This sequence comes from Parsonsia alboflavescens, assembly GCA_028571225.1. NCBI lineage: Eukaryota > Viridiplantae > Streptophyta > Magnoliopsida > Gentianales > Apocynaceae > Parsonsia > Parsonsia alboflavescens. Next base: position 18,696,448 of record JAOXNR010000022.1, read on the forward strand.
TGGATCTGATAAGACAACAAGCATTAGGAATACTCTAAAATTTAATCCACGTTTTATGAAGTTGATGATAGTTAGTTTAATTGATTTCTATACAGTCCAATTTATAAAATGCTATTTGTTTAATGGAAAAAAGAAGAATAAGTAAATAGTAAAACAAAATGTTTTCAAGGGATCTATTTTCTAGTGGCCTATAAATGGGTCCTTCCTGACATCAAATTTAAGTTTCCATATTCATCTTGTCTTGAAAGAAAAAGAAGAATGATTTCAACATGATTGTTTATTTAAATAATATAATAGTAAGTAGGTTTTAAAAATAAAAAGAAAAAGAAAAAGAAGCGAAGTAAAGATCATTCCTCGAGCTAGCACTATAATAAATTTTACATATCAGACTTTTTTTGGTTGCTTTCTAATTATTTTTGGTTAATGTGTTTCCTTCCTTAAATTATAAATAGATATTTTAAGGTAGTGTACAAATTTAAACTTTGAATATTGAATGATTTTATTATTAAAGGATATAAGTTTTAATTGGTGGCTCTAAGTATATATTATTTTATTGGAGAATATGTTCCACTTTTGTTTGTTGGTCAAAAAGCTCACCTAAATTTGTCTATCTAGCCGTTATAGCGGGATAAGCACTTAGAATTGAATTCAATAATTTGATCCATCCAAATATTTGATTCCTAAAAATTTTTTGATTCTAAAAATGTTCAGTATGTCAAATGTTATCTGATTTAATTTCTATAAGTGACTATTTGTAAGGTATTTCTACAATGTTCTAATTTGAATTATCAACATTATTTTAAAATGTTTTGGAGTTACTCACTGAGCATTTCGCTCACGCATTAGTTTGCTAATGCAATTTCGGAGATGAAGAATGGCTAGAGAATTATAAACTTTGAGAAAGAATTATGATTTATTTTGCTCAAGTTAGAATTCTTATTCGATTTGGTCTTGCTATGCCTATTTTAGGAGTTGAAATTTTAATTTGTCTTTGTCATTTGGATTGTTATAATAACGGCTTAGAACTTGTAAGGAGTTCTACTGTGTTAGATTTGAAATTCAGTTTTCAAATCCCAAGTCTGACCTTGGTTTGGAGCTTGACGGAAATGAAATCCTGTCCAGTATAAAGAATGCTTTTATGAAACATTACAAACAAATCTCCTGAAGAATACACAAAATATTCATGTCCCTACCCTCTTCTAAAGAAGAATAGAAACAAAAGGATTGAGCCAAAGCGAAAACATACCTACAGTGGTGGGATGCAAGTACAAACAAAAAGAATACACAGAGAGGTATTTAACCATTCAGGCTCTCAGAGGAGAGAGAGAGAATGACATAGCTCTACATTCATGGGTGGTTCCAATGGGCCCCGAATCATTGATCAGTAAGATGGGAAAAAAACATATGCAAAATCTCCTTGCAAGTCGGTGGAATCTGTTACAATTTCAAGATGGTACAAGTCACAAGAAGAATGGTCAGAGTACGCAGGAAAGTGCTTGCAACCAACATGGACTGCCCGCTTGGTGGGGTTGGACCTGGTGCCGTTCCATTACCAGCATTTGAAGGGGGGGAAATCGCCGCAACCGGGGGCAGAGGTGGTTCAATTACATCGTTCTCTGTCAAGACTGGTTTTGGAGCCTGGGCCGGTGGTAACAAGTCAAAGGCTACAAGTCGCAATAAGCTGCCGGGTTCAACAGGCATCATATATGGAGGGGTATCTTTATACCCTAAACAACGATTCCCTGGGAACCCAAGCATCAAATATTGTTAGCGTTATACAAATCATTATCAGTAAATCAACTCTGCACGGAAGAGGAAAAACTATTCAACAAAAATGCCATGATAGTCTACGAGCAATTGAGATTGTTTCTGTGATTGTCCCTCTTTATATTCTGAAACTCATATATACTACTTGCATCACAAAGAACAAATCTGAATAGTGAAATTTTGCAGTTACTGAAGAAAATAAGTTCTTACTTCTGTATCTTGAAGCAGTTGCTGGGTAATCTGTTACAATTCCGTTGATGCCCATCCCTGCGACATGAGAGTTTATCTCAACATAAGGATCTGAGAAGAAGTCCCATGCTTGAGAAACAAACTCATTGCTGAAGATTTCCACATATGCCTTGAGATCAAGTGCCTGGAGTTTTGGAACAACCTCAGTCATACCAGTGAGGAATGATTCGTCACTGGGAAAGACAGATCTCTTTCCTATGATCACAGAACTAGCAAATTTTTTGATCTCTAAAATGGTTGAGTTTGTTATGTCACGGATATCTTCTCTAACATGGTAGACAAGCTCATAGTTGCTCTTCTTTCCAATTTCCATCAGAACTGGGCTATCCTTAGATGTAATCATAACTTTCTGTGCCGTCTGATTGTTGTAACCAGATTTATTCAAGGTATCCAGAACTGCATCAACTACACCTAGTCCATTTTCAGCTAGGAATGCAGCATTCTGCATGATAAAAAAAATAATAACAATCAGAAAATAAGCACCTTATGAGAAAACATGAATAGGCCTATATGCCCAATGTGTCGGATTATGCACCCAAGGCAGCATTCTTAGTGCAAATTGATCATCTCCACAATAAATGACCACTGAAGTCCTAAATGTCACTCATCTAAACCCACAGAAAGATTAGAGATGAATGTAGACAAAAACACTTCTTAGGGTTGGCTAATCCAACTACTAGAAATGAGTGAAATTTTAAACTGGAGGTCCTACAAGAACAAATAAAGTTTCAACCCATATGAGTCAAGAGAATATGGTATGTTCCTTCTCATGATCACTACAGGAAAATATCCAACATAGAAAGACAAAAAAAAAATACATGTTTTAACACTACATCCAATTCTTTGCGCTAAGAAAGGCTGCTAAGAAATAAACTAACCTCTATACTGATCAAGACTCCAGAAACAGAAGCTGCCTTAGCAAGGGCTAAAAAGTCCGACAAATTAACGAGTTTCCCATCATTACTGGATGCAGGATTCCGGTACATGGTATAATTCACATATGGATTGAACATGAGTGCTGCAATGTGAGTAGAAGATATGAAGGTCAGTATCCCTCTCATTTTAAAGGAAAAAGAAGTACCAGAATGAAATATAGCAACTTCAATGACAGAAATTAAAGATTTTTCCAATTCTGGGGTATGAAGAAAGCAAACAGGAATATGGAAATTGATTTGTCTTGGTTGGGTGTAAAATGGTCGATCATGCAAAGCAGGATGTCAAATCTTTCTATTATGATGAAAGTGGTCTATTTCTCTTCGAGTTATTTATTTCACATATTGATAATTAGAAACAGTTTAACAAGAACCTTGAAAACAGAATCTTATATAGGTTTCAAACGTACGTTGCAAATTCTGAATTTCTCCCCATGTGAGGTTGAAAGCACATATCCCATTTTGTACGTTGAGTTCTGGGATGGTTATTATGCGGTTCATGAACAACTGAGCAGCATTCTTTGTTCTTTCTGCAAGGTTTATAGAACCAGAGCAGAAAGGAACTCCATCCTGTGTCATTTGAACCGGACAGTCAATGATATCTGTATCATCCTCAATAGCTTTATTATATGCCTTATCTGTACAACCCGGATATTCTCCACTTGCTCCCTCCTTTGAGATAACCAAAACCTTAGCTGTAGCAAAGACAACCAAGAAATAACTACGTTTCATCAGAATAAAACACTAAAGACAATTAAGTACTAAAAGAGAAAAAAAGGATCCAACTTTTCAGAAAGTAGCTATCAGAAGCATACCTTGCACTGTTTCATTTTTGCCCAAATGGGAGTAGCAATCTGCAATGTACCAAAAGTTTTAGCAGCCAAGAATTACAGAGAGCATATGATAAGTCATACATTCCCAATAGTGCACTCAAAAAGTTGTCAGAAAGAGGTAAAACTACATGGAACCAAAGCCATGCCAAATAAATTTATGGTCATCAAATTTCAAGATCTAAGTGCTCCATTTTGAACAAATCAGTTTCTACATCCAGGATTTTTACATTTTTTTCTTTGGGATACTTCTCGTAAGTAAAAAGACATTGTGGTAGAAGGTCAAGATAAGTCATTTCATTGAGAATCTAAACATCCATTAATAT
>JAOXNR010000022.1:18726623-18763649 GCA_028571225.1 Parsonsia alboflavescens
TAATTTAATTTGGTGAAAAATTCATAATAATAAGACCCCCCCCCCCCCTCTCTCTCTCTCTCTCTCATTTATTAATCAATACATGTTTAAACATCTAATTATAGCTAAGGTTCTTAACCGTTACTTTCACGATCATTGTTTTATAGAATTATTATTGACCTTTAGATAAAATGCAAATCAATCTCCTAAAATATTGAAAATTTTCAAATCATTATTTTTTCTTCTTTTAAAAGTTTGAATTTTCTTTAAAATGATCGTTAAAGTGTTTCAAGTCTTTAATCTTGAAAATTGTCCTTTAAATTCCAACATTAAAATGAGACTTAGAATTTTCCCTTAAAGACCAACAACTCATTTCACAAATAAAATAAAAAATAATTTTATTATTAAGATATCAAATAATTCTTCAAAAACAGCTTTGAATAATAGATCCAACATAAATGATCCATCCTTTCTCCTCTAACTTGAAAGTAAAATTGACAACATCAGAATGGAAAAGGCCTTCCCGGGCCCAAAGAGGACATTAAGATATACAGAAAGAAACGTATTGACCGCTACATCTTTTCCCTCTTTATATTACATATTATTATTTCCTTTTTTTTCTGTATGAACAATATCCATCTCGGCCTAACTGTGAACCTAAAAGGTATTTTTGCAGTCTTAGGCGTATATTATTTTTGGTTATTGTTATGCTTCTATTATCCACTTTCTTTAAACAAAAAATGCAACCATTGTTGTCTGTTTATACCCCATTCTCCACTTGTGATGAGGAGGACATTGAGGTGTCCGAAGCTGCATCTTCAATGCTCAGATTTGACATCTCCCCACCAAGTGATCTTTCATCATCGCCGTTAACGGAAGGTGCAGGGGATTCGCCAGGAGAAGCAGCTGCAGTGGAAGACAATGATCCGTTGATTGAAGGAGCAGGGGATGCTTCGGGCGTATTCATGATCAATGGGGATGCAGAACCATCAATGGAAGGTGCAGGGGATGTATCAGAAGCATCGGCAAGGATTGGTGATGGGGAGCCGTTAAGGGAACGTCCAGGAGATGCTTCAAGATTCTTAGAGGAAGCGGGTGATGGAGTCGATTCTGAATCTTCCACCGGTTGCTGAAGACTCCAGTACATAATGCAGGCAATCAGAGTCAGGATCATCTTCTGATTTACCTGCAGAAAGATGATAAAGAATGAAGGGTGGGTTGAGGATTTTCAAGGGCCTAACTTATCAACATCAATCTTGTCATTTTCCTGTTATACACCAGCTGAAGCTTGTAGTAATCACACTGGTTGAACTGAACACTTCAACATAACTTCAATCAGATAGTATGCAAAAATGAACTATGTAAGTCGAAGCAGATGGACTCTCCTGAAGGAGCCATCAGACTTAAACACGCACATGAGGACATTGCTTTAAGAAAATTTCCAAGGCTAGGAAACTCTCAAGATAATCAACCGAGCATGAAAAAAATGATGCATCTTCTACCAAAAATAAGAAAAGAAATAACAATAAAAAATTAAGATGACCTTTAAGCTAACATTCTCACCTCCATGATATCTTCAGGTAACAAGAAAATAGAACACCCTAGCTTCCGTGCAACACTAATAATATAAGTAGCATTCAACTTCTTCTCTTCATCTACACCAACAAAGAAATAAGTAGAGGATATGTAAAAGTCAATGGATGATAATATAGGTGGCATTCTATTTCTTTTCTTCAAAAGAGAACAGAAAAGAATGCATATCATTAGATTCAATAACTATGCACCGGAAAATGGGGTTACGAAAACTTATCCCTTATTCCTAATAGTTGCATACTTTCGAAGAATTTACAATTGAGGCATACCACTTTCACCCTTTGTAACAAGATTCCAGTTAACTACTCGTGGTTCCACTGCACTAAGAAGCTCCAATAAGAATAATCCACTTGAAAGGCTTTTGTCCTAAACACCCCAAAAATACAAGTCAGTATGCAGTGTCTGCAAAATAGTGAGTAACCAAAGAGAAATATCTTATATTAAACCTTAAAGCTCTCCATTTGAGATGTTCTTCCCACACTCTTCACTTTCTTGTTTGCCCATTTAAGAATATCAGCATCACTAATCTCCTTCCCTTGGAAGCGTGATCTCAAGTTCTTCAGGAGTTGAAGAATGTTAAACCTCATTAATTGCCACAGAAAAGCTGCCAAAGAAAATTTGCATCAGTACATTGGCGGTTGTCGATGCTTCAGTAATAGTAAAAAATAAAACATCAGTTGATTGAAGGTAAACATAGCATGAAATTAACCCTTACCAAGTATGAGCTTTTTATTTCCTTGAACAAAATCATTTCCAGCTACATTAACTAAAGAAAGTCTCAACTGCTTCCCAATTTTGACGACCTGATTGCAGTTTTCCACTTTCCTAAATGGCATCTTTATAGGCGGTTTTGTTGCCTGTTTCCAATTAACAGATCCTGGAGAGATCTTTTCCAACACTTCCAACAATGTCCAACTGAAAATAAGAAACAAAAGAAGGGAAAAAAAGAATCTTATCAAGTGAACCAACATATCTTTGAAAAGCTCTTGTAAGTTCTCCCATTTCAGTTGGAACTCAAGGCATTACTCACCCGTTCCGAACATCCTCAAACAGATTATTCACATAGGATGCAATACCCAAACTATTGATCCATAGCCGAAAGCATCTCTCTTCTCTGGATATTAGTTCATCATCAGTCATCATCTCAGCAAATGAGATCTTCTTATTGTCTGTGGATAAGCCATTCCTGAATAAGAAGAAAATCAGGTAAAGCTCAACATACATGAAGCAAAGAGCCAAGAAACAAATAGAATATTATTATTGTATTTGTATGTTTAATCATGACCATTGATTTCATATTTAAACAGGCTACATAACCATGACGGACACTCCATACACACTCCCATTCATACAAATAGAAACCAAAGTGACCAATAAACACTGGTAGGTTAGTAATTCAATCCCCTACATAATGAAGGGTGCCTTCAAACCAGTTCTCTCCCTGCCCCGTGGCAGGAGAAACAGAGTAATATACAATTCAAAATCTGACATGAAGGCTTCAGATAGTGTAAGTGAGTGGGAATAGTTCCCAAAAGTCACTGATTACCAGCACAATGTGGCCATACATTGAGGTTATCACCCCCCAAACGAGGACTGGAGGAACTTTATTGAATAGCAAAGCTGTTTATTTCTCACCTCTGGTGGAAAATCTGTGCAACAAATGCAAGATTCAAGTTAGCTGAGCCGTCAACAATATCCTTTGGTGTTAAGTACCGTTTGCAGTCCATTCTCTCTGCATGCTCCAAAACCAAATTTGCTCTGTCAACAGGATCTTTGGCATCTAATGTGGCAGGACTACAATGCTCAGGTGCAAGTACATTAAGCAAGTAAGCATAAGCCTCTCCATCCTGTGGTGCAGAGACCGATTACACGATTGGCAGAGAACAAAATCAACTGATAAAATAATCAATAAATCTAACTAGCCAGATTTATTGGACATCAGCAGTAAGCAAAAACTCCAACAGATAATAAATAGTTTTCTAGATAACTCTTGATCACCTTTTCTCAAGAAGCATGAGTGAATTGTGCTTCATCAAGTCCTATATAGGAGAAACAAATAGCTAAGAGGACCTGAAGAATCATGTGACCAATACATAATCCCCCAGAGGTCCTCCATTCTACAATTCTATATCAATATTCTTTGTGACATCAACTAAATGGAAGCTAATGTAAAACCAATGATATCAGGTGTAACCAATTCCCGAGAAACCAACTTTCTCAATAACCGATAAACAATAAATCATGCATCCCATCAATATCAAGAGTCATATTCCCGGTCCAAATAAATCATTTGCAAATCTATAGCTGCTGAATCATTTAAAGAAGTACTGCACACCTTCAAATCAGAAGTAAAATTCGAGACAGTCTTTTTGTAGCCTCCCTTCTTAAGATGAAAATTCATCCATTTTAACAGGACCTTTTCAGGAGCTAATCCCATGAGTTCTTCAACATCCTGCAAGGATTTGGCAAAAAGTTATATATTTAAGAATCTGGAATGTATATTTCAAGAAATATGAAGCAATGGCACCATTACATTGTTGTCCTCCACCAATTCTACAAGCTGAGGTGTCTTCTTAAGATTAAGATCTGCCAAAAGTTGAATCTGCAATTGTCACAAATAAGAGAGGTACAAATGAGAAAGCATGTTTTAAATTGTATTCATTTACTATAACAAGTATGTGTTTTTGAATTGGAAGAAGACACTATCTTTCTGTTCAAGAATGCCAAACCAAACAATGAGCTTTCAAAGGCAAAGTTCTAGCTGCTGACCTTTATAATCTGGGATATCAACCCAAGTACCAAATAAGGCTGCAGATAAAAATTAACAATATAAAGTTATGAAATTTACTTTATAAAAAAAAAGTACAAAATGTGAAAAAATATTTAATAAATAAGCTAAACTCACTCTTCCTTCAACCAAGTCTTGCGTGCCAATGTTAACAACTGTGCATCCAATAGCCTTTGCTGAATTAAGGCAGAGTGTGTGATTCTCATTTCTTTCCCAAGGGTTGAGTACCCTTTTCATGTTAATAGCTCGTTCATCTATTGTCCCAGGTACTGCAACATTGATCAACTTGCTGCAGAACCATGAAAGCACATTAATAACACTATAAGACTATCTTCATTTACAGATGAAGAGCGGGAAAGAACTGAAAAGCAGACCCTGATTAAATACCATAGAAGTACTCCATCTCTTGCAAGATCAAATAAAGCATTGGTTGCTGGATCTATTGGAAGAAATTGCTTCAGGAAAGGATCATCCCTGAGATAGCTGTTAATATGAGCGACATAGGACGATTTCTCTGATTCACTGATGGTATGAAGAAGGGTGGTCGTGGTGGCCTTAAGGAAAGAGGACGAATTTTTTGTGCTATCTGATTTTGCATTAGCTTGACTTAGCAAGTTCAGGTATGCCTGCCCATCCAAAGCAATTTTCCATTCATCAGACATCATTTCACAATCTACTAAACACAAATCAATTCTGTTTCTAACCACATCTTCTTAGTTTCACGCAGCTTAAAGAAAATTAAATTAGAAAGAGTCAAGCAAAATAGTCACCTTCAGGAAGCCTTCAAAGTCAATCTCAGTCCCACCCTTCACGTCTGGATTTGATTCTAACAGTGCATTCCGTATCCCCTCCTCATTAAACATCCCGCTAAAGGCCTTCAATTTGGCCAACAGAGGCGGCAAATCCCCAACCATAACTTTTCCATGTTGATTCCTAAGAGATGTAAACTACAAAAAAAAAAGAAGAAAAAAAAAAAAAGGCGCATTTGAATGCATTAGTCTCACCTACATTCCCACATTAATCATCCTACTTAAACAAGAAGAAGAAGTGGACACATCATACATAACCAGAAGAGGGATAATTACCTTGGATTTGAGGCTGCGAAGTTCGACCTGTGTGAACTGACTTTGAAGCCATTGATCAGAAACCAGAACACCCACAAAACTAGACATTTTCTTTTCTCTCGTTTTTGGTCCCCGCGGCACGGAATCGCGGGACAAATATCAGTAGCCCACTAAATCTGGTCAGAGCCTCCGCTTTATTGCTCTCAACTCAATCAGTATATCTACAAGACTACAATCAAATCTAATGAATGACAAGTCTAATCCACAGACATACACCAATGAAACAACTAACTCCATTAAAGTATAACATGCAAAGTTTACTCAATACTTAAAACCAATCTCCAATTGTCCGTATTCCATTTTTTTTTTTATCAAAAGATACGTAAACCAAACACAAGAAGTCTCCCAGAAGAAGCAGACTTTGTTAGAAGTTCGGTACCAACATAAGAAATAAATGGAATCCCATTTCAGAGAACGTAGGATTAAAGATTAAACAAGACTCGAAACACGTACCTGACTAAAATCAAAATCAAGATTTATCTAACAGGGTCTCTTTTTTTCTTAGTTTAATCAAAGTTTGACGAGTTTGAAACTCTGCAAGAAACAAGAGAGACAGAGGAGAGAAAACAGGTGAGTATTAGAAGATTTCAATATTTGTTTGCTTGGTTGGAGGGCAAAGAGCGAGAGAAGAAAAAGAGAGGAGATTTTTTGGGCTGTGTACACACGCAAGGGACTTGGAGAAGGCGCTGAAAGCCAGTTAAGGAGGAACTGTAATGGAGGCCCATTTCGATAAGGTGGTAGCTATACGCGCCGATGGGTTTGTAGATTTCTGTACTCGCTCTCGTAGTTGGACATCTCATTCCTCAAAAGCCTACACCTGTCTTTCCAACTCAGCACCATATTCGTCATTTTAGTGCCTACTACTCCCAACCGAAATCATCTATTTCTTCCTGGAAAATTTTAACATGGAGTTGCTCTCTATATAAATTTTATGATTCATATTAAATTAAAGAGTTTTTTCTTTTCACTATAAATTATCAATACTTTGTTAAAAAAATATAAGATATAACTTAATATAAATCATAAGGTTTAAAATAAAGTCCATAATAAAATTTTCTTTTTCTTCATATATATAGGTATCTAAAATAAAAATGTAGTTTTTTTTTTCTAAACCGCAATCGCTATCTATGGTTTTTGCTTTAGTCACTTCATCCATCGATATATCCCAAAAGGACTAAACAAAAATGTAGTTAACTTTTCTCAATTAATTAAGTAATGTAAAACAAAAAATAAAATAAAATATAGAATTGATTACATTTTAAAAAGTGAAAAGTATTAAAATAAATTTGTGTATGTCAAAATGAAATATTTAATTTCGGATGAAGGGAGTATTTAATTCCAATGAGAAAAAATAGTATGCTATTTGCAAAAAAAAAGTAAAAGAAAATAAAAACACTCATTGCATCAAAATCTCGTTTATATTGCATTTGTTTATAAATGACTTTGTCCAATAAAAATTTATAAAAATAAAAAAAAAATGACACCGATACTTAGTTCATCAAGCTTGGTAATAATAATAATTAAAATGGCCATAATAGTCTATGATTAGCTTTTGTTGGGATTTGCCCCCAATGATACGTGTGAGTCGATAAGTCTAAGGTGATATGAGATGAAATCCCCTATTTGACAAAGATTTGTGCCCTTAAATTTATATCTTGAGTATGCTGATCTCGTAAAAGTCCTTTACCTCTGACCTCTACTTTCTAAGCTCTTGCATATATCTCTCAATTTACATTCTGTTGAACTAATGAACCTCTGATCTCGTAGGAGCGGTTTCGCCTTCAAAATTTTTCCCCAATCAAAGCTTTTGTTGGGAACTTTAGAAACAAGGAATTTCAATCATTTATACATGTTCACAAAATTATTGTTTGCCACATCCTTTTTTTTTCCTCCTTTTAGTTGGTGTATTCGCGTGAGATAACAGAAATCAGAATAAAATGTATGCCCCACGAGATACCTTAATAATTGTTTTTATTCGAACAGTTACGAGTATGGTTGGATCGGTGGTGTCTTGAATTAGAATAACAATACATGAATTTTAATTTACATCATAAATGTTTTCAATTACATTTTTATAGAGAAATACCCGGGAAAATTTAGAAATATTGAATATGTAGAATTATTGAATAATTTTTAATTTAATATTGTCCATTGAAAAATAAATATATAATTTTGCCCGTCTCGAAATATAAAGGACTCTTAATCTATTTAGTTTCATATGTTTGGGCAAACTATAATATGATTACAAAAGTTTTTTTTTTTTAATTATTATGATCCATCAACATTTGATAGATAGTCGTTATGGTCCTAATTATTAATTTTCAACAAAACACTAGTCGTAACTAGTCATTTATAAGCATAGAATAACATTTTAAAGGGGAATTTGTCAATATTATCCTTACTACTCAAAATCTAACTAATCCCTTAAAAAAAAAAAAAAACCAGATAAATCTGGATTAACAACAAACCCAAGTAAATTAACTAGACAACCAAAATTCATTCACAACTCTTTAATTGGTTGGAGTTTAATAACAAGGATTAGATGCACAATTTTGTCTACGAAAAATTATCTCATACCAGTAAAATGATCTATTTCAAATAGTATTTTTGTTAAAAAAAATGATAGTTGGGATCAAAATGACTGTCCATAATATGTTAAAAGACCATAATGATTGTTAATAATATATTAACGGACTATAACGGTTGGGGAAAAAAAAATCTTATGGGATCATATTATCATGTGATCCAAACCTTGAGGCTAAATAAACTAAAAGTACAAATATAAAGTAATACAAATATGAATAATCAATCAAAAGAACTACTTTCAAATTTTGGCATCAAATAAAATATTTTATGAAAAGTCGACAATAAAATTTAAAATTGTCCACATCTTTATTTTGGTTTTTTTTTTGTTATTTTTTCCAATTGTTCTAATTACCATTAGAATATATCTCTGCCAAACTTAGCATGTGAAATTGGTCTAATCATATACTACTAATTTTATGTGGGCCCTGGTCTTTAAATCTAAATATAAATTTTGTTGTTGTTGTCTGACGTGTGATTCTTTCAGCCCATGAATTAGAAACTACTTGTACTATAAAATTCTCCAAAAAGAGACTTGGGCCAACCACCGACCAATGACCTGTCGGACCACCGCGGTCCAACACCCGCTCTTTTGGTCGCATTCCAGTTCCCATGTCCCCTCCTACATGCCTTAATTTTGTTCTCGACATGCTTCGAACGGTATAATTTAAGGATAAATTTAACGATAATTAATATAATACTAATCTCGTTTCTATCCGTAAGATATAAATTTGATTTCTATTTTACCCGATCATTAAAGGATAGATTCTCTCCAAATTCTTCTAATGCACATTCATCAATTTACATATTCCGGATTATCTAAAGGTGAGAGTGTGTAAAATCCTTATTTTAGTGAAATTTATTTTTTATTTTTTTCCAGACCTCCAAATGATAATTGGGCATTTACAGAAGCCCAGTACTTTAAAGGTATTATCAGCTAAGTATAACATAAACTTTAGAGAAGTAGTTCCTTCGTCCAGTCTAACAACGGGCTAGGGTTGGAGTCCATTCCGTAAATTGTATTAAGAGTAATAAATAAATTTCTTGTTAAGCATGATGGTTAAAAGGTGGATTCTCTCTAAATTTCTCTAATGTACATTCCTCAATTTAAACCCTTTACTTGATTTAGAGGTAAGTACCTGTAAAATCCTTATTTTAATGAGATTTTTTATTTATTTTTTCAGACCTCCCAATGAGAATTGGGCCTTTCCTGAAGCCCAGTATTTTACAGGTCCTTTCAGCATAATACAAACTTTTGAAAAGTAGTTCGCCCGTCCAGTCTTCCAACGGACTAGGGTTGGAGTCCAGTCCACAAATTGTATTAAGGGTAATAAATAAATGAATAAAAATTGGAGTTTGATAATAATAAAATTAATTATTGGAGATATTAAGTCGAGTTATCTAAATTCTATTTGAAGAAGCTTGACATGGGAGGGATGAATTGGAAGTAAAAAAGAATTTATTGCTTTCTTTTTTACCTTCATCGATTATAATCATATAATGTGTCAATGGATATTTGATATGAGGATATTATGAGTAAAAAGAAAAAGAAAATATATTTACATAAACAAAGCGATAAAAATAATACATACTTAGATATTTGGAAATTTTGAAATCGAATAAAAAATTAAAGCAACTCTAACATTGTTGGATTAAGATTTTGTTAATGATTTAAAAAAACATATTAATGGTTTCGGATTTTTTTGTTATACAATTATATGTTACTTCTTGTTATATCAATAAAAATTTAACATGTGTGCCTAAAATATCAACTACTTATAGATTTAGTTTGTTTTTTTAGGTTTTGATACATAACATATATTAAAAAATATATTTAATATATTTTATTAATATTTTATTAGTATAATTTCATTAATATAACATGAATTGGCACACAATTGTATATAACGAAATTCAGAGCCATATTAAGGTATCTCTTCCTCATAAATTTGTTTGATCTTAGAATTGAAACCAAATTAAATCATCATCTTGTTAAATGGTTAGATGTCAAAAATAAAATTTTATCAGTCACGGAATAAAAAGTTAGCCACCATTTAAGTATAAAAATTAGTATGTTATAATCAAATATATTTTCGTAACTTAATTATTTTATAACCATAATTCCCCTTTTTTTTTTAACAAATGAAAAAATTAAATAAAGAATAAAAACACTAAGAAAATTAGAATTTATTAATATTATAAAATAACTTATACTATTATCTTCGCTTCACAGTATAAATCTCCATTTCATGTGAATTAAGAATTCTTAAATTTGATTATATGAGGTAAAAAATTCCCCTTTTTCTCTCTTCCTAAATTTCTTTGAACTTGGAATTGAGACCAAACTAACTCATCATTTTCTTGTTAAAAAGTTAGAGGTCAAAAATGGTATTTTATCAGCCACCAAATATTAAGTTAGCCACCATTTAAGCATAAAAATTATTACGTTATAATTAAATATATTGTCGTAACTTAATTATTTTATAACCCCCTTTTTTTTTTTTTTAACAAACGAAAGTTATTAAATAAAGAATAAAAACTATAAGAAAATTAAAATTTTTTTTAATATTATAAAATAACTTATACGGTTATCTTCGTTCTACAATATAAATCGTCAGTTGTCGTTTTACATATATTAATGACTCTTAAATTTGATTATATTAGATAAAAAATTCCCTTTTTTATCTCTTTATATTAATTAAAATTTTCTTCTTTTATTTAAAAAAAAAATTGGTAAACTTCATCAAATAAGGATTCTATACGCTCTTATCTCTAAGTCATGTGAGGTTGTAAATCAAGGAATGTGCTTCACTGGAACTTGAAGAAGATTTGCCATTTAACCATTACACACCATGAGTCAACCCAACACTTGACAACAATCAAACTTACACTTTACATACGGATGAGAGGCTAACACTATACTAACTCACACCAAATTTACCACTAACTTATGCCTCTAGAGGCAATAACAAATAAATAAAAGATGATATTAATGGAGGGTAAGAATGGAAAAAAATTATCATAAGTATACATTGATAATGACAAAACAACTTATTACATCGATTTCAAAATGATTATTGTTTAAGTTTGTTTTTGAGAAATTAAAGTAATCAATTATTTTTTCTTCATGGATAATATTGACATTTATTATTACACTGTATTTTTCTCATATTTCATATATCTTATTGGTTAGCTAGTTATTAAAATTATTAAAACAATTAAATTAGTTTTGAAATAAGTGAAAAAGAAGATTAATTAAGAGGATAGAAGAAGTAATTTATTTATATTTTTTTGTCTTAAAATGTGTAAACCATAATCATGACAAAATAAAGCATCCCTCGCTTAAAGTTAATCATTTTAAAATGGAGAAAGTATATTGCAAGAAAAGAAAAATGTGTAGCATGACTTATATTGTCAAGATAATGAAAAAGTCTAAAACTATTTATACCGTGAGACTTTCAATTTGACTTATGATTTTAGATAAACAGCTTTTATTTTGATTCGAACGATATACTCCTTTTCACATTGATGATGTAAAATTTGCAAGTAATTTTATAAAGGTTAATTATGATATTTACTTTTTTTTTGTTTATTTTTAAAAGTCATTTAAGGTTTGAGAATACACAACAAGATGAATGATTATTTAAGTAATTAATATTTTTTATAGATTAAAATATCCTTATATTAAATAAAGTTCATATTAATTCATCATAATAATATTTAATATGATTAAAAGATATGATTCAAAATTTTCTATTAAATACTTATTCAAAAATAAAATTGTTATTTAAAAAATTACAAAGAGACTTATACTTTAAAATAAGACTCGTGAGCTAAAATCACTTTAAAAATAAATGGAGATGTATAAAATACTTATTGAAAAAGTAGATAAATAGAAGGAATCATTAATGTAGACTTTTGTCACATTTCAATTAACCGCGATCGGGGCCACCCCCTCCCGTTTAGGTCTTTTTTTAGTAAAATTTAATTATTATTATTATCTTCGTTTTAGAACATGTAAGCAGATAGGGATGACGAAAGCCGTCTCCCACATGATCCTGGTTTAGGGTAAATTATACAAAATCCCCAGGTAATCGAAACACAAATCCCTTTTCTTCTGGAATTTACCGCTCTGGATTCCTGCAGCAAGTCTCCCCTTGCCATGTAAGGTCATCATCCTCCTGCTGTTTTCTCCCCATTCAAACCCCTAAATTTAATGGCTTGAAAAAGAATTTTTTGTTGGTGGGTTTTTGGGTTTGTATGAATTTCTTTTCTTTTTGGTTTTAGTACATTATCTTCCCCCCCCGGTATTTTTCTTTTGATTCTTAAGGTTATGAAGGCATGGCGTTCTCGGATGATGAGGGCGAAGCATTGGTACCAAAGGTGGTATCTGATTTTTCATTCTTCGATTCTAATGACAAGCCAGTTTCGTTCTCCGAGTTGTCATTGATCTGGGATAGTGATGAAAGGTTGGAAGGGAGTGAAACGGAGATTAGTTTGGATGGAGCTACTGATAATGGGCTCCAGAAGATTTTTGAGCAGGTTGTTGCCTGGAAATTTGACTTCTCATCTGCGAAGCCTGAAATTTTTGTTCTTTCCAAGAAGAAGAACTGGATCAAACTTCTGAAGCCAAGAAAGAGTTTTGAAAAGACAATCAGGACAATATTGATCACAGTGAACTGCCTTAACTTCCTCAAACGAAATCCGGAAACGTCTGAGAAAGCTTTATGGGATCACCTGGCTAAAGTTTTCAGGTATTTAATTTGGAAGGTGCACCATATGAGCAATTTATCTTTCCACTTGTTTCTTGTTCGTTGTTCCTCACATTTTGGTGCAATTTCCAGCTTGTATGAACCCCGGCCTTCTGAGAATGATCTTGTTGTTCATATGAATTTAATCCGCGAGGCTGTTAAGCGGGATGAGACATTGGCAAAATCTAAGGTTTGTTTCAATTGGTTGTTTATACTGGAGTACTGGAAGTTTTGCTCATATGACATGCTTTTTCTGCATCATGAGGGAGACAGCGAGATTGTGAGAATAAACTTACGGTCTTGTCCTGTGGCAACAGGTTTTGGTTACCTTTATCCAAGAGAAGCCCCGGAAGAATAAAGTCTCTAGCGAGGTTGGACTTACTGTTTTGTGGAAATCTGCAAGAGAAAAGAGTTACGAAAGCAATATTTATATTAATCATGCTATACTTTCTGTTATTTGCAGGTGATGGGAAATGAAGCAATGTCCAATTTTATAGTTGATGATGAGGTTACGGAGGAAAAAGGAGAAGATGAATATGATGAGGACGAAGAGGACTTTTTTGAAAGTGTCTGTGCAATTTGTGATAATGGTGGAGATCTTCTATGGTAAGCCTTTCTTTTAAAACCTTCTACATTGCATTTTCGTGGAACATTATTAAATACAGTATCTTGTAATTTAAAACCCCCACCCTGCGGCTTAAAATTATGTTTCAACATTTTACATTCCAGTTAAATATGCAAGGTGTAAAATTAAAAATGGATTAATTTTGTACACTCTTTCCGCTGTAAGATGTTCTTGGTGTCAACATTTCTTATCGTGCCTGTTGGTGGTTCTGAACTTATCTGTAATATTGTGTTACAGATCCAGGTCATCTAAGAAAATCTATTTTCCTCTTCTTTCCATTTCCGCATTTTTCTCATTTTATTAAATGATTCTATAATTTGTGCAACTGCTCGATCAGTTGGAAATTTGGAATTAAAAAATGTACTATCCACCAAACACATTTTACTTAAGGAAATCAGAATTTGCATTGAAACAAGAGAACAATATGATGAGAGAGAAGTTGAGAAATATTTGAAATGATACTGGTGAAATCGAGTCTTCAACTTGTCCTTCAATTCTGTGTAAAAATACTGGGATACAGGATGAAAGTAAACTTCCTCTCTTTTCTTTTTCTTATTTTATCGGTGGCACCTAGTGTTCCAATTGGTAATAGAATGCATTTGTTGCTTTTGAGTATTCCTGTCCTCACATCCAACAATTGTTTGCCTGATCAACTTTACCCTTTTGTCCTGTGTTAGTTGTGAAGGGAAATGTATGAGGTCTTTTCATGCCACTGAAGAATCAGGTTCAGACTCTGCATGTGGATCTCTTGGATTTTCTGAAGAACAAGTTGAAGTATGCATTCTTTCTGTCTACTTTTGGCTTCACTTTAGTTCTGCTTATTATTTTTAACTCTTTTTTTTGTTTTATGAATGTCAATTTCGGATAGACATTGGGAACTTTTGAGTGCAAGAATTGCCAGTATAAACAACACCAATGCTATATTTGTGGTGAGATAGGGTCTTCTGATAAATCAGCCAGTGCCGAGGTTTGTCTGATTAAATCCTTTGTATCTTGTATAATGTTGGCTAATTTTTTCCCTTGATTATGTTAAAAAGTTCCACTGATAACTGCTCCATTTGTTTGAGATTCTTGATAATGAAATTTCATAGGATGGCTTGTAGGAAATAGAGTTAAAGAGATGCAGATATGGATTCCCTGAAAACCATTTGTTTCATTTCTTTTTCAAGCGATAATGGGATTATCTTCCAATACAAAACCTATCTTACCTGTGACCACTATGTCTACCTTGTGATATTGTTGACTGGATAATGCAATTACAGAAAATTACGACCATAAAGCATTCTTTACAGTTGAATTTGTGTCTCAAATTGCATTGACTTGTGTAAATGAATGACAGAAAAATTTGAACTCCTGAGTGTTTTCTAGGTTTTTCAATGTGTAACTGGGACCTGTAGATACTTCTACCATCCACATTGTGTTGCAGAGATACTTTGTTCCAAGTATGGAGATGAGACAAAAGATCTTGAGGCCAAGATTGCTGCTGGAGAACCTTTTATGTGTCCCCTCCATAAATGTTATACCTGTAAAGAGCTAGAACGAGGCGAGAGTGATGACTTACAGGTGCAGTTTGCTGTATGCAGACGTTGTCCTAGGGCCTACCACAGGAAATGTCTACCTAGGTATGGTCATAGAAATCATCAATATCGACATGTAACAGTTATCTAACTTCTTATATCATGTGTACTGATTCCAATTATGTTTAAATTTATCAGGAAGATTGCTTTTGAAGATGATGAAGATGCGAATATTGTGCAAAGAGCATGGGAAGGCTTGATGCCGAACAAAATTCTGATATATTGCTTGTAAATGCTTTAGTATCTCTGTACTCTATTTCTATCTGTTTTAGTGGATTTGCTGCATTCTTAGAACTGACAATTATCATCTTGGTCAGGAAACATGAGATAGATGATGAACTTTTAACACCTGCTAGAGACCATATCAAATTTCCAGGAACTGATCAGAAGAAAAAGAAAGAAACTCTGGATTCTGTTGGTAGAGATCACAGTTTGCCAAAGGAAAGGGTTGATGCCTCGGAAGATACTGCTGGCAAGAAAATTTTAACAAAACGATTCCAAAGAACTGAGAAGTTATCTGCAGGAAAAAGTCCAGCTGATTCTTCAACTCGCATTGAAAGATCATCCGTGACAAAACCCTTGAAAAAACAGAAATTAAGGAATGATCCTAAGATTGCCTCAAACAAGACTTTGGCTGGGAGAAAAGACAAAATTTGTGGTCTAAAAAGTAAGACCTCTTTGGGGAATCAGCTTTATGAGCTTTACATGAAGGACTCTGGGCCAAAAGGGGAGATATCTGATCCAAATCAGCAAATAACAGGAGAACGTGGTGCAAAGGAAGTAGATAATTCAACAATACTTGATGCAGACTCTAAGAGAAGGTGGGATTAACTGTGTGTGTGCAGGGTACTTTGGTTGTGCAAGGAACTGAAGTCAAATTGTTTTTAAAATATTACTTTAACTGAGATTTCATTTTTCTTTGCTATTTGTGGCAGAATTCTTTCCATTATTAAAGAATCTGAATCCTCAATAACATTGGATGATGTTATACTCAAGCATCAAGCTCCATCAACACATGCATTCTCCTCAAAACATGTTGTGCAAAGTATAACAATGGGGAAACTAGAAGGTGCTACTCAGGTACGTTGACAAGTTGACAACATGTTCCTGTATGCCTGTTGGCATGAGATCACTTTGAAATTGCCTTACATTTTTGCAGGCACTTCACGTTGCCCTGCAAAAGTTGGACGCAGGTGGTAGTCTTGAAGATGCAAAAGCCGTCTGTCCCCCTGGCCTTATCAATCAGATAGTGAAATTTAAGGTATCTATTGACTATTCCATGGTTACCTAGTGCTCCTGCTATTTAAATTTTCCAATGTTTGGCGATGTTATTGTTATATCATCTTTTATCCACCCCCTTCTGCTCCACTATGATACCCTAATGCATGTAAATTATTTAAAGGATATTTTGTCTAATGCAATGACTCAGTTTCATTTATTATTGATTTTTTGTTGTGACTACCCTGACTCCTGCATGTGTACATCCATTTTAGCCTATTTCTACTGTTGTTTATTGAAAGCAGTAAGCTGAAAATTTCAATAGAATTTGGTATGAAGACCTTTACTACTTAGAATTCCCATAATACACTTAAAGATGGGGTTTGGATGATACCTTTCAAGGTACATAGGTTACAAAGTTCAATCTCTGACCTGTTGAACTAATTCTATGCCTGCAACTTTAAGGGAATCTTGATGTATTGATGTCTAGGATTGTAATTCAGGTAAACTCCGTGGCTATTGTTGTACTTTCTTTTTCTTTTTCTGAAGGCAGCTGTTCTCCTATGGTCTTACTATTCAATCGTGAATGACTACTGCCTTTATGGTTTTAACATTTTGTTGGTTTTAGTGAAAGGATGAAACTTATGAATTCCATACTTACAGGCTAAGCTAAGAGTCTTTCTTGCTCCATTTCTGTATGGCCCACGTTACACCTCCTTTGGTCGGCATTTCACGAAGGTGGAAAAGCTGAAATTGGTGAGTTAATTGACCTTGTACCCTTTTCTTTGTAATGTGTTATTGTCACCCTTCTTATTCTTAGTCCACCTCATACACAAGCGTGTATTGCAGGGTGGTTTAATAGTCCATCATAAAACAAGATTTAGGATAACAGTACTCATGAATAACTTCTCAAAGTGTATGGTGACATTGTAAGAACTTCATAAAAAACAGCCATATTCCATCCATCTCATGTACTGGCTTTTCCCCTGAATAAAATCTTCATGTTGGGAGGAGCAGGATCATGTCATCTTAATTATCTTGGGTTTGTTTACCTAATTCCATTATATACATTTCGAGGAGTAAGATATGAAACTTTGGTGCAATTTACCCTTTTTTGAGGGATAATCACCCACCTTAGTTGCCTTGTATTTGTTTCATTTCAGAAGATTTCTGATATCATCCTGAAAATTGTATTCCTCTTTTCCACTAACAACCGTTGTAGATTTTTTATGTTCTGTTAGGCATGCGAGACTTTTTTTCCTTTTTGGGGTTTGGGGAGTGGGGGTGGGGGGTGGTTGTGTTGGTGAAGGTAGATTTTAGCAATCTTATCATGATATATTATGTTCCTTATATGCACAGATGGGATTGAACTTTCTGTTTTAAATATGTTCCGGAGTATTTTTTTTCAGATTCATGTCTGAGAAGTATGATTTGCTTTGCAGATTGTTGACAAGCTGCATTTTTATGTTCAAGATGGCGATATGGTAAAGTGTTTGGACACTGGGGAAACCATAGCCTGCTTTTTCAATGGTCACCTTACTTTTTTCAAGTTTTGAAAGGAGGGGTTTAACCTGAAAGAAGAAAGATTGTGAACTTGATTCCATCAGTTAAAGCGATTTCTCAATTTATATGAACCCTGCTCTGTGTTGTTTCTTTGAACAGATAGTTGATTTCTGCTGTGGCTCCAATGATTTCAGTTGTCTTATGAAAGAGAAGTTGGATCAAAAGGGAAAGAATTGTAGATATAAGAATTATGATATTTTTGCGGCAAAGGTATCTTCCATAAAACTTCTATTTTGAAGAAGTGCTGCTTAATTTCTTGTCAAATCTTCTGAAAGTCTCTGCTAGTCCACTTAATTCTTGTCAAAAGATCTAGGTGATGTTTAAAGCTTTACTAGTTTATATAAGTTGGTTAATATTGATTCTTTTTGGATAGATAGTTATCTTGTCTTGCATGAAGTCTAATTTTATCTCTTTGCGTAGAATGATTTTAATTTTGAGAAGAGAGACTGGATGACTGTTCGTTCTAGTGAGCTGCCACCAGGATCGGAGTTGGTAAAAGAAGTGTGATTTCTGTTGTATTTCAATGATGTACAATTTGTTTATCTTGCTTGTTCTGAAACAGATAATGGGCTTGAATCCTCCCTTTGGTGTTAATGCAAGCCTTGCCAACCAATTTATTGAGAAAGCTCTTGAATTTAAACCAAAGTTGCTTATCCTTATTGTTCCACCGGAGACACTAAGGTAATTTTGTTTTTTCTTCTTGTTACTCCCCATGGAAATAATTGCTACTGCAATAGTGAAAGTAATAATAAACATCGAGTTCCATTCTCTCTTCTCCCCACCCCTCTTTTTTTTCCCCCTTCTTCTCTCAACCAGATTAGATGCGAGGAGAAAACATCCATACGATCTTGTGTGGGAGGACAGAGAGTTGCTCCGTGACAAGGTATCACCTACCTCTTTTTGAAGTAAATCCCCTCCTCCAGCAACCAGAAAAAAGGGAGGGGAAAAAAGGTGTGGACCTCGTATTTTATTGCTCATAATGGTTTTCTCCAACCTTCTCTCTGCAGTCATTTTATTTACCTGGATCTCTTGATGCAAGTGGCAAACAAATGGAGGATTGGAATATGAATGCACCATCACTATCTCTTTGGAGTCGTCCCGATTGGACAGAGAAGCACCAAGCAATTACTCTAGAGAATGGTCATCTTTCCACTGCCCAGGAAGGTTTATTTCAGAGGGAGGCCTCTGATTGCAAAACTGAAACAAGTAATCTTGATGATGAGATCCCCATGGTGGTAGGTGTTCTCCAGGACGTTCAGCAACAGAATGAAGGAGATAAGGTGACTGAAAATGTTACGAAATCAGCTCCTCAAGGTTGTGGAGTAGAAGAATCTCACATGGCTCATGACTGTGGCAAAGATCCATCCAATCATACCTCTGAGGAGCTAAATAAGAATAACAGAAAGCGCAATGATACCTCTAAGGAGCTAAATAAGAATAACAGAAAGCGCAGAAGTGAACGGGATGAAAAATCCTCAGAGCGAAGATCTCAACCCCACCATTCTTCACCTAGCATTTCTGGTAGCAGATCACAAGGAAATCACTTATCTAAGCATCATGAGACGCATTCACATACTGATATTCAGAGACAGGACTATCGACCTTCTGATCATATGTATGATTCTGGACAGCGGCGGCAGCAGCAGCAGTTACAAAGAGAACATCCTGGTTATCATGGTGATATTAGAGGAAGGAGGAACAGCTACTACGAGGAACCTTACTCAAATATGCAGGATAGCAGGACCCTTCACCCTGTTAATGGCCCTGATCATGGTTCAATGTTCATTGACCGACAACTTCCAGCTTACCATGGAGGCTACAAAGATATCAATGGCTATGGAAGGGAGGCAGATATAAGGGCCCAAACCCAGATATATGACCATCAAGATCCTGTTTCTTTCAGTCACAGAGATAGTCCAGTTTCTTTTAGTCATGGAGATAATATGTATTTTACAAATGCTCGATGCCCCGTGCATCTGTCTGCATACAGTCAACATGGACCTGCTGTCATTCCTGCTCATGACGGTATGAATGCATCTGCCATGCAGCGCTATGCTCCCAGATTGGATGAATTAAACCCTACAAGGATGAATAATATGGGATCAATGCAGCAACAGCAGCCCTATCATGGAACACTCAATCCTGCTCCACATCCTAATTATCAACCCAGTCCCCTGAGTTTCTCATCAGGTCCATATCACCCCTACTCACAGCACAATTCTTCAGGGTGGCTTAATGACTAGGCAGTGCACAGAATGCAGACTCAAGGCTTTTACAATGAGCGTCTTCTTTTTCAGTTCTCTACACTTTCATTTAGCTAGTTCCCATTTGTAACTTTTTGCTTAGTGCGTGATTTTTGACTTGCTTTCCCTGTGGTCTGCATGGAAACTTCTGCTCTTGTATCATATTTTCCTTATATATGCAATTCAGGAAAGTCCTCGACATTTCAATTTACGACATTACAGTTTTTTTTTTTTTTTTTTAAATCGTAGTTTTGCTGGGGAATTTCAAATTTCAACTTCCAAGCTCCTTTTTGCCTTTGATAAAGGTTTTCTTGATCGTCTCAGTAACAGGTATCCTCTTGTGCTTTATTTCCGTTGCTGTCCCCCACATCAAGACCAGAAGTGATACAATTAAAAATGTTAATTCTTCCGTTGAAAATTAAATATTTTATTTTTTATTTTTTAATATCTAAAATTAAATATTTTATTTGAATCATTTCCTAAATTAGATAGATTTTTATTAAGAAAAGTCACATTATAAAGTTAAAATAAATTAAGTCAAATTATGATTAAAAGATTTGCCAATATATTATACCTTATCTTTAGATACAGTGGAGATTGAATTGGGCATTACACTAAATAAACTTTGCAAATTCTTTTAAATTTTTTCACCCTTTTTTTTTTCATATGATAGTTTTTCTTATAAATAAATAGAATTTCAAATCGTGTTTTTTCTTTTTACGAATTAAATATTTTTATTCTTGTTAAAAAAAAAAAAAACCTAATCCACACGACACATTAATTTTTAAAAATAATGATTTTTTTTGTCTGAATGAAGATTATTTATATATACTGTGTCCAAATTTGGATTATTGATTTTACGGAGGTATTTTAATCTTTATATTAATGTCAACCATCTTTCAGAACAGCACAGATCAGCCATCCGAATTCTGATTCTTCTGTCCCGTCCTTTCACATGTAGACATGGGCAGGATTCGTTTCTAAAGCATCTTTTTATATCTCCAACGTCCAAAGTCTTCCCTTTTAACTTATTTATTCTTGTATGGCCCAATTCTTTTATCACAAAGATTTTAAAAATAAATAAATAAATAATTTCCCAACTGTAAACGTCGAGCAACAAAACGATCATTAAACTCAGAGGCAGCCAAAAAGGACCAGGTAATTAAAGAAACCTTCCAACAGAGCCAGGCGAGGGAGAAGAAACTTAATCCATGGAAGGTGAGATCAAGAACTTAACCCGCATCTGTTTGTGGGTAATTGGATCTCTTTGTTACTGCCATTTTTTCTCTTCAAAACTCAGAAAAGGTATACCAAGACTCATCACTCTCCTGCCCGTTCTCTGTCTCTTCACAATCTTTCCCCTTTTGCCGTCCACTGCCTTTTTCAGAGCGGTCATAGCCTTCTTCATTACCTGGTTAGCAAACTCCAAGCTTCTCCTCTTTGCCTTCGATCAAGGTCCTCTTTCATGGGCCCTGTCCAAATCCCTCCCAATTTTCATCACCACTGCTGCTCTTCCCATCCGGATGAAGAATGAATCCGAACCCTCTTCTGG
This sequence comes from Parsonsia alboflavescens, assembly GCA_028571225.1. Taxonomy (NCBI): domain Eukaryota; kingdom Viridiplantae; phylum Streptophyta; class Magnoliopsida; order Gentianales; family Apocynaceae; genus Parsonsia; species Parsonsia alboflavescens. The sequence continues at coordinate 18,748,220 of JAOXNR010000022.1, forward strand.
ATCTCAACCCCATGGCGGAAAAACCAAGAAGAAGCTTCCATTGAATTTAGGCAATGAAATCTTGCTTCTTTCTGTATTCATCGGATTGACAACTAATTATAGAGAGAATTTACATCCCAAAATTGTCTGGATTTTGTACTGTTTCATGGTTTTTCTCATGGTGGATGTTCTAGTGGCTCTGTCAAGCTTTCTGGTTCGGGGTTTGGTTGGTTTAGAGCTTGAGCCACCGTCCGATGAGCCATACTTATCGACATCTCTGCAAGAGTTCTGGGGCAGAAGATGGAATCTCACAGTAACAAATTCTCTGCGACAAACCGTCTACAAACCCGTTAGGTCAATTTGTATAGTTCCACTGGGGGAAAAAAGTGCCCCAATTCCAGCAATATTGTCGGCATTCGTAGTTTCTGGTCTAATGCACGAGCTCTTATTCTACTACGTCACTCGGGCGAAGCCCACCTGGGAAATGACCATGTTCTTCGTTCTACATGGGATCTGTGTCGTTTTGGAACTTTGGTTGAAGATAGCTTTGAATGGTAAGAAATTAGGGCACCTGCCTTGGTTTATTTCGGGGCCATTGACGGTTGGTTTTGTGGTGATCACCAGTTTCTGGCTATTTTTCCCTCCACTGGTTAGGAATGGTGCTGATTCCATGGTTCTTGATGAGTACTTGATTTTCTGGGAGCTTCTCAAAAAGGGCATAATGGGATTTTCGTCACGAATCTTCTAAGTTCTAAGCCACGAATTTTTGTTGGTTTTTTGTGAATCTTAGAATATGGATCAAATGATAGGATTTTCCCTCTTTTTTTTTCCCCCGTCCAATTTGAAACATTTGACGCATCTAATTCATGTTAAAGATAAGGAGTTCCTCCTGGACTGGTTACGCAGATTTGGAGATTCATTCTTTGTCTATATGCTGAGTCCGTCTAAAATATATTACTCCCTACCGATCAACATGGATATGGCTTTAAACTTTTAAATTTGTTTGATCCTTTTACAAAATTTCATGATTATTTATTACAAGTTTTATATTTTTTAATTTCTTACTTTAATTTTCTAGATAATTTGATTGAGAATGTTTACGGTATTTTGATTAAACTAGTCCATTGTTTTTTTATTCTTAATATATATGAAAAAATTAAAACGGCATAAAGAGGAAGTATTTTTGCAATTATTATTATTATTAAAGTTAGAAGTTCCTCTCATAATAACTCGTGGAGAAATAGGACCCATTGACCCAAAATCCAAAATCAAATACTCCTAATTTAATGCAGTATTTGCATGTACTATTGTGGAAAAAAAATACTCTGTATCATTGATTGATCATTTACTTATGATATTTAATTTATCTTTATAGGATTTTGAAAATAAAACATATTAAAAATAATAATTAAATATAAGAGTAAATATTTTTATTAATATTTTATTAATACAACATGAGTAATATATAAATATGTAATATGAAATTCATAGTCGTGTAATGTTACATGCATGTGCTACTTAAATTTGATTCATGACAATATCACATAGAGCATGAATATATTTTTAGCAAAAAATAAAAATAAAATAAAATGCAAAAACAAAAACCACTTTTTGTCGAAAAGTTTGGTAAATGCTTCACGTTTCAATCAACAACTTAAATTTGAGTTGTTTCTAAGAAAAAGAACTTAAAGTTTGGTTAAACTTTCATAAGATGTTTGCCTATTTTCTTATAATATTTAATAACATAATATAGTAGTTGTTATTGTACAATTCAATCTTCAAACTTGATCATTTCGAAAGTTTTGATTTTAATTTTTTTTTTACTTTTATTATCCTTAAAGTTGACTTCAAAATCAGGTAATTTTTTTTAAGAATCTGGTCGAAATAATCAAAATATCCAATCTTAAATTATTTTGGAATGATAAAGGTCAAAAAAAAAAAATTAAGGATTCAAAACTTCCAAAAAGTTAGAAGTTTAAGGATTGAATTTACAATAACTTAACATTATATATTAGACAGTTGGATAACTTATTTTTAAGAAAGAAAAAGTAATTAAAAAAATAATATGTTATTTCTTACTTGAATAACATAAAAGTTTAAAATATTTTCCCCCTATACTGAATTTATCTTTCCTATTTTCATTTTAAGTTGTCTAAATTAAACATCTTCCCTTCTTTGGAATTAAATATGTACATTACTTAAGGTTGATTATCCACTTTTGATTAATACAAATGTTATCAGCTTTGAACTTTGATTGGATGAATAAATGAGATATACGTTTTTAGATTAATAATATTTTAAATTAAAATTATTTTTATTCTAAAAAATTAAATCGAAATCTCTGACAATCGCATGGATTGAAAAAAAATGAAAATAAGGCAAACCATTCACCATGAATTCACAAGTCACAAGAGTAGGTCAAAAGAAAACAATGTCCCGAGATATCCTACCAGATCACTTTCTATATTATAAAATAATATATATTATTTGATAAAAAATCAATAATTTATAAAATTTAATATATATTTTTTGATTTTATTAATAAAATACGTCTATAAAAAAAAAAATATATATATATGTATATATATTTGTTATTTATATTGTAGAAGATGTAAATTAAGAGTCCAAACTAAAGAATAAATGCAAAAAGAATCTTTTCAGATGATATCCCAATAGGTGGAGTGACGATCTTATAAATCATAACTGTTGAATTCAAATCCTATCAATACTCTCTTAGATAAGTGGAATGTGAAATGTCGAGATGCGTGTAAATTGATCCACACATAACTAAAAAAAGAAAAAAAAAGGGAAAAAAAATCCAATTTAATTTTACAAACTGGCACCTGAGCACCCAGCCCCTCTACGTGACCTGGATCAGGAACCCATGGAATCCTCATTCTTAATTATTTAGGAAACTAAACAAAAGAATTTCAATTTTCATCGAATTGGGATGGATTTATTTAGAACTGGATCACGAGTTCTACTTCAGCCCAATCAGACATACTATATTTAATGACAAGAACGGACTACAAGCTATACCTTTAGGCCGATTGAAAAAAGCCCACACAATCGGTAGCGGCTGGACTGGAACTGACCACAACGCAAGCCACAAACACGACCGCGGTTGGATGCCCTAAACCGAACCTGACTCCTTTTGGTTCAGAGACTTCGGCTCTTCTTCTCGGCTGTAGCTCGCCCAAAGGGTCTGCCTTTTGGTTGGTCTGGTGTGGTGGTGTGTGGAGTGTGGACAAGAACAAGAAAAAAAAGAGGATATCGAGGAGAGAGAAAATAACGAAGGCCCGGACCTCACCGCCACCATCTCCTCCTTCCTCCGTCTGCTCCTTCTTCACCGCTGTCTCTTTTATATTTTTCTGTGCAAAAGAAAGAACAGAAAATTTTTTAAAAAAATTCTTTGGCCAAGTTTAATCCTTGGTCTCGTTCTCTCCAACTCCTCCTGCTGCAACTATAAATTCTTAAATTTTACACCGCCCCTTTGTTACGCAAAGTGCCCTTCAATAGTTAGATCAGATTCTCTCTCATCCTGTCTGTCCTTCCTCAAGCTTCAGCTTACTTTCTCTCTCTCTTCGGTGAGCACCGCTTATCTATCTGTGTATGTTGCTTTATTTATTTATATATATCTGACGGATGTCTGAATGCCTATCAGCTTCATCTGGAACTGGAACTTGAAAATCGGATTCTAGGGTTTTCAAAATTGTATGTTTAGTATCATTTAAAAGACCTTGGGTTAGGGTTTGGAATAACATTTACGTTCTTATATTTGTGTATTTTGCTATAAATTTGAATTTTTGAAAATAATTCCTTCATTCTTTTCTTGACTTTGTTGGATTCGTTGATGTTGATCGAGTTGGTGCTAAATGACATGTGAGAATTGTTGATGGGGTCAAGGAAAACCATAATAGTTTTCTTTCTGTCACCTGTTTATCTTTAATAAGGTTTTGAAGGCGTTTGTTGAACTGTTGTGGTTACTGCTGAGCAATGGAATCTTACTGTACTGAAAATCCCTGAATTTTGATCAAGTGCCACCAGTGCTTGTTGGATTTAGGGTAGCAGTTAGGAGTTGTTGGTTCGATGCTCTTGCTTGGAATCTCTTTCGGAACGGGAGTTTCTTTCTTCTGTGTTTGCTTTTGAATTCTAGGTGCTGCATTTGGGCTTTTGTGAGACTGTCTCATTATTTGGTAATTGGGAATTGAGGCTGAATTTTCGTCTTTAGGCCTTTTTTGACTTCTGTGCTGTTCCAAAACTTCACTTGTATCTTGCAGTGGGCTTCACTCAATTTTTCTTCTTCATTTTTCCAAGGTTTTTTTAACTGTTCAAATACTTGGAATTAGGGTCCAGGCTAGACTTGTTGAGGCCTTTCCTTTCTAGTTACTATGCCAAAATGGATTTTGATGTTTCTCCAAACTTTACATTCATGTAATTTGTTGACTTTATAGGTATTTGTCTGATTGCATGACAAGATTACATTTTGCAAATAATGGCTGTTGAAGCTTGTCCAACACCAAATTTGAGAGATGATATGGATGAAGATGATGAGCCCCTGGTTTTTAAAAGGAATTCTTCAGCATCACGGCAAAATCAAAGCAACTCAGAAACAAAAAAGGTGTTGTCTCAAAAACGTGATGGACAGTCTGGTCGACAGGTATCTGGTTCTCGTCCTCCAAATGGTTCCCTTACTCAAACATGTAGGGGAGGCCCACCACCCAAGGCACCACAGGCTAAATCATCTATGACTAGTCCGAAAGGGTCTACTCCATTAGCCAAGCAATCTCCAGTTTCTTCTTCAACGGCAAATTCTAGACCATCTACCTCAGGAACCAATAAGACAAACCAACCGAAATTGGTCTCTGCTGTTAAGAAGGAAAAGTTATCATCTGGTGGATCTGCTGAACCAAATAATGATTCTGAGGATTCTGAGGATGAAAAACCCTTGCGATTTAGGCTCTCTGCTCAATCCACCAAAGGAAACTCTTCTCAAGTGAGAAAAGAAGGTGATAATTCTAGATCAGCTCAAAATTCTAGCAAACCGGAAATTGGTGATTCAGATGATGAAAAACCATTGTCAGCTAGATTCCCCGTAAAGTCTGGTGCTGGGGAATCTACCAGCAGGCATTGTGATTCAAATGACAATGGACCTTTAGTGAAAAAACTTCAGCAAAATGGTTCTGCAATACATGATGGCCAAACTAATAAATCTGCAAATATGTCAAATAAGAGACCTCCTGGTGATGTGAAAACCTTGCAACAGTCATCAGTTAAAAAGGCTAAGCTTTCGTGTTCATCCCCACCACCCAACAGAAAGCAAGCATCTGTAAAAGCCGAACCGAAGGCAGAGGATGATGATGATCTTGTGCCCATATCCCAAAGAATCAAGAAGTCTCCTACATCAGTCAGCAAATCACTGTCCATTAAAAAGGCAACTAAAGTTGCACCATCTTCATTGAAAACTGTAAATAAGAAATCTAAGAAGGTTATGAAAACTTCGAAGTATTCCAAGTCATCGAAAATGCTTCCTAGCTCTGGTGAAGGTCAAAAATGGACTAAATTGGTTCATAATGGTGTGATTTTTCCACCTCCATACAAGCCTCATGGAGTTAAGATGCTGTACAAAGGGCAGCCTGTTGATTTGACGCCTGAACAGGAGGAGGTGACCCCTATCTCTCTCTCTCTATAGTCTGGATTTATATTAAGACTCTGTACAGCCTATCATTCCTTACACATTGTTTATGGCAGGTGGCAACAATGTTTGCTGTGATGTTGGATACTGATTACATGAATAAACCTCGATTCAAAGAGAACTTTTTTGGTGATTGGAAAAAGATACTTGGCAAAAACCATGTCATTCAAAACTTGGACGATTGTGATTTTACCCCAATATATGAATGGCATCAGCAAGAAAAGGAGAAAAAGAAACAGATGACAACCGAAGTAAGTTATTGGTGTCTGTTTGGAAAATGAGTTTTTCTGTGTACACATATCTATACTGAAGTATATTCTGCAGTCAAGTTCCATTGCACATTATGGTCTCAGTAAGAGTTCCTTAAGTTTCATAAATTTTTGTCATCTTGCATTTCGTATGTTCAATATTGAAAGATGAATATCAAAACTGAAGTTTCAAACATGTCTTTGTCAGCTAAGAGGGGATGTAAAAAAGCACTCTGTTGTTGGGGCATGAAATTCTTGTGATTAACCTTCTCAACTGCTAGGTGACATTTGAATAGTTGCATCAAAACCATCTTCCACTGTGTTTACCATATAGTATATTTTATTTAGACTTCTTTATACACGTTCTTCATTCAAGGAAATTATGCTCCAAATTGAATATTTTATGTTCTATGGGTTTCCTTGCACAGTTTCTCCTTTCAGGGCAATTTGACCATGAATTGTGTATTTAGTGGAAATGACATTTCTGAGGCATCTCGATGATGACTGCCCTTATTGACTTGATTAAATTTTCTTTGGCATGTCTTGTAATAGCATCTCAAGTCTAGATTTGTCAATTTTGCAGGAAAAGAAGGCTATAAAAGAAGAAAAACTGAAGCAAGAGGAAAAGTTCATGTGGGCCTTTGTTGATGATAACAAGGAGAAGGTGAAAACAAGAATCCTTTGTTTCTTGATCTATTTGCTTCTTGAGCATGTAGAATCTTATACAAGTATCATTTACAGGTAGGTAATTTTAGGGTAGAGCCGCCTGGATTATTTAGAGGTCGTGGTGAACATCCCAAGGTGAATTGTCCTTTCTCCTCATACTAAAGAATTTTCTGTTTCTGGAGGCTTTATATCCCAATTTGTATTCTTATTAAATACCAAATAGATTGTTTCACAATGTTGATTCCCCCCTCCCCCAGATGGGCAAGCTAAAAAAACGCATCCGTCCTAGTGATATTACCATAAACATTGGAAAGGATGCTCCTATTCCAGAATGTCCCATCCTTGGTGAAAGGTTCTTCTTCTTGACTGTAGTCTTGTTCCAATTCTACATTTTTGTAATTTTCTGAAGCTGTTTTTCTGAAGATGGTGTTTTGTTAATCTTTGGCAGATGGAAGGAAATACGACACGACAATACAGTTACATGGTTGGCATTTTGGAATGATCCAATTAACCCAAAAGAATTCAAATATGTTTTTTTGGCGGCCAGCAGCACATTGAAGGGACAGAGTGACAAAGAGAAATATGAGAAAGCCAGGCTTCTAAAGGTCCTTTAAATTGACTTATTTCTGGATTTATAATGGGTGTTATTAAGAATATTTTCAGAAATATACTGATGGACATATTGTTATTTAAATTAGGACTACATACATGGAATTAGAGCAGCATATACTAAGGGTTTTACGAGTAAAGATCCTACAAAGAAGCAAATAGCGGTTGCAACTTATCTCATTGATAAACTGGCTCTGAGGGCAGGCAATGAGAAGGTGGTGTATCTTTCAATTTAAGTTTCTTGGGAGTTTGTTATATGTTGGGGCATATTGATCAAAATTGTTTACCTATAATCCTCTTGGATGATCAGGCTGATGATTTAAATACCTTGTACCATGAAAACTTTTGATCTTGCGTTGGTTTTTCTATATCTAAATATTCCTGGAAAAATCATGCCACACCTGTTAAAAGTTGTGATAAATCACTAGAAAATAATTCTGAAACAATGTCTTGAATCCTTCTGTGGCTTCCAGGATGATGATGAAGCTGATACGGTTGGTTGTTGCACACTGAAAGTAGAAAATGTAGAACCTGTGCCTCCAAATATTTTGAAGGTAATGAGGTGCTGTATTTTTTCTCACTGTCATCATCATCATGACTCATGAGTATTTATCTAGCTGTATTTGCTCTCTTTTTTATGGTAGAAATTAGTAAGTGATGGTAGTCAGGTTCACTTTAATGAAACTTTAAAATGAGTAATTCTTATTTATAAAGCTAATTACATTAAACAAATGTTTTTTTTTTTTTTTGCAGTTTGATTTTCTTGGTAAAGATTCTATTAGGTATCAAAATGAGGTTGAGGTTGAAGCTCCTGTTTTCAAGGCAATTCAACAGTTTCGAAGTGGTTTGTGGAAATCATTGGATGCAGAAAAAATATTCACTTCGTTATAAAACTTATAGTATATGATGCATTTTTCCTCTTTTCCAGGAAAAGATGCTAGTGAAGATCTCTTTGACAGGCTTGATACCAGTAAACTGAATGCTCATTTGAAGGAACTCATGCCCGGTCTGACAGCAAAAGTTTTTCGTACATATAATGCATCTATAACATTAGATGATATGGTAATTGGAACAATGCTCCTTTCTACCTTGAATTTATTGTGTAGTTCTGTATGTATGATGATGGAGAAACTTTCTTCAATCTGGGCAACCGGACCTTCCATGAATGCGTGTCACCTCATCTCTCTGTTCTCAGGGATATTAAGGCTGTCCTAGGACTTGTTGCTGAGTATGCTTTTTTAGTAAATGGAATAATAGTTGGAATAAGGACCAAAAATGCCATTGAATTAAATGGAATTATAGTTGTAAGCTTTAATTAGAACCTTCAATAAGCTTTAGGTAGAAGACTGAATAGTTAGAAAGTAGAGTGGGGAAAAGGCACGAAATGCTACCTTTGATAACTAAAATATTAACAGAGGGAGTGAAAAATAGTTAAAAAGGGACCTCATAGGTATTTCATTGTTGTTGTATTGCAAGTGTATTTCCTATTCACTGTGGAGGAAATACCAACCTAGATCATTCTATTGAATAGCTGTATATGTACTTCAAATGTCACATCATTTGAGACTAGAGTAATATTTCCCTATTCCATTAACATCTTTTATCTAGTAATATTTATATTTTTATATCCACCTATCGCCTTTCCTATCTAAAGAATTGTTGTTGTGGACCATGCCAGTTGAGTACAGCAACAAAGAGTGGAGATGTTGCTGAGAAAGTTGTGGTATATCAGCATGCAAACAAGGAGGTCAGAAGCCCCCAAAGATAGCTACACTTTCTGAATTTAAATATGTATTCTTTTATTTTGTATTGAAGTTGTTCATATTTTGTAGGTTGCAATTATTTGTAATCATCAGCGTACTGTATCAAAGTCCCACAGTGCTCAAATGTTAAAATTGAATGAAAAGATAGAAGAATTGAAGGTAATGTCTGCTTTAAACATTATGTTCTTTAATCTCCACTTTGATTGTATGTTTTCCTACCTGGATATTGACATCATTTCTCTTTTTCATATACTTGCATTTGCTTATCCAAAAGCAGTTATCTTGTTGAGGAGACCTCATACATGTAACACAATTTTTTCATCATTTACGCATTGTATGTTTGGCTTCTTTTTGAGAAGGTTGACCCTGTTATATGGTTTCCTATCTGGATATTGACATCATTTATGTTGTTCATATACTTGCATTTGCTTATTCAAAAGTAGTTATCTTGTTGAGGAGACTTCATACATGTAACACAATTTTTTCATCATTTATGCATTGTATCTGCTTTTTGAGAAGGTTGACTGACCCTGTTCTTTATCCAGGTTGTTCTGGAGGAATTGAAATCTGATCTGTCTCGAGCCAAAAAAGGCAAACCACCATTGAAGTCAAAGAATGCTGATGGGAAACCAAAGAGGAATTTGAACCCCGAAGTGTAAGAATCCTATCTTCTCGTAAATTCACTTGACATGCTTTCAAGGGAAGCTTTTCATAGCTGACCCACTGATGTCTTTCCAGGCTGGAGAAAAAGATAGCTCAAACTAATGCTAAAATTGAGAAGATGGAACGAGATAAGGAGACGAAAGAGGATTTAAAAACTGTAGCGTTGGGCACATCAAAGATTAATTATCTTGATCCTAGGATAACAGTTGCATGGTGCAAGCGCCATGAAGTTCCTATTGAGAAGGTAGTTCTTTTTTGTGAGTCATTTCAAAGCCATGCATTTGTCAGCATCCTTTAACACTGGTCGTATCTTGCACTTGCAGATATTCAACAAATCTCTTCTGGCCAAATTTACTTGGGCGATGGATGTTGATCCTAGTTTCAGATTCTGATACATTTAGTAGCAATAGCAGTCAGTGGTTAGCAAACATCACAGCATCCTCTCTCCCTGGTCCTGGGGCCTCTTTCTTTTTCCTCCATGAAAGAAAAACAAAAGAGAAAAAGAGAGATTTAGAGAGAGGGAGAGAACCAAGAGAAGAAAAAGATCAATGGAACTGTTGACCAGTCTTTTTCTGACAATTTTTTATTTGTTTAGACTGCTGAAAATTCTTGTATGGAACATGTTGAATTATGGGGTTAGTTCCCATCTTTCATTTTGTTTTTGTTGTGCAAAGGTGTTAAAGGAACTCTAACAAGCCCCTTCTGCTACTTATTCTGTAGTCACTTTGTATCAGATATTTCTTCCATTGGTTCTGTGGATGTTTCTCTCCTGATATATACTTCAATTCAAGGGAGGAATTGCCATCCTGTGATTCCACCCCAGTCAACTGAATATAAGGCAGGACTTTACATTGTAGACTCATTTTTTTGGAACTATTATTATAGCTGTACTGGTAATTAATTGGTTGGTTTTGATGGTGCATATGGTAAAAAGGATGGTTCTTGAATTTTCTGTCTTTCTATTCAAATCAATGTAAACCCATAAGGTTTACTGTTACTTTTTTCTATTGAGAAAAAGCAACAAAGAAATACATTATATAAAAAAGAATCAGATGATTTAAATTAATTCCTAATTCAAACCAACATTTTTAGCTTCTTGGATGCATGTGAACGATTACCTAAAATTTTAAAAACTTAAAAGTTTAACTTTGTTCAAAATTTACTTGGATAATAAACTTTTCTCTCAAAAAGTAGAATTTACAAAAATATATTACTTTATTAAATATTTTTCCGGTTTATACATCTTTAACCAAAAAAACCCCAATTTTTTAAAGAGAAGGAATCACAATTTGTCCAACCCGAGATCAACCTTTCATGGCAACATTGAGCATTGAAATAATTTTTCAAATGATTTGAGCATTGAAATCAAATATAAGCCTCTTCCGACGTTAGATTACACTTCCATTAACAAATAAGTTCTTGCCCCGAATGACAAAGAAGAAGGGGGGAAAAAATTGAATGGAAAAGGAGAAGATTTCAGAGGTGAGATTCAAGAGAATAGTGAGTGGAGCTTACTGCCCACATCTTCTTTTACCCAATTTTTGGACTTATTTTCTTTATTTCCTCTTATATAATGGACAAAATTAGTCTCTAAGCTAAAGAATGTTTGCTAAAAAATTAATGGAAAAAACTATGGGTATCAAAGTATAACTTTTGACTTAAATTTTAAGTATATAAAAAATATCTTTTTTTCTTTATTCTTTATTTATCTCTTACAAATGGGCAAAATAACTTTATGAGTTAATGATATAGCATTAGAAATTTGAAGGTAGTAATATTTTAGTTGTCGTAAATTGTTCAAGTACCTTGTCACTTTGATATTTAAGATTGAAAAAGAAAAGAATCGTTTTAGTTTATATTTTAAAAAATTAATATTTAAATCGACTAAACTGATAAAGGCCCAACCGAACTGATTGACTCCGGACCATTCATGACGGAGCAATTCGTTTGGGTCACACAGATCAATTATGGGCTAAGGCCCAAACCTTTCATTTTTCTTTTTTTTCCTTGGGTAATGCAATTCTTTTCTAATTGTAAAAGAAGATTAAACATAATCATGAATAGAAGTCATTTATTTCACGATCTCAGCGCTGGGTAGTAAGGACTTGGAACTTCATCCAGGCAAAGCGCCAGTCGAGCATCTTTCACTCTTCCCCTGACCAGTCGCCGGAGCTGAAGGCTCTTGTCTCCACCTCTCCTCTCTGTATGCATATATTGTACACCTTATGATGAAGTTGAATTATTTCGATTTACATGTTGATTTTGTTCACAAGATCTCTTGCAGCGCGGTATAATTACTTTGGTTTCCTTTGTTTTGACATTCATGTTGCAATTCGGTTTTTTTTTTTTTTTTTCCTTTTCCGACAGAGATCTAATTAGCTTCTGTGGTTGAGATTAATCAAAATGGGATTTTTGGTAACAACCCTAATTTTTGTTGTGATCGGCGTCATTGCTTCTCTCTGTGCCAGAATCTGCTGTAGCCGAGGGCCTTCCACAAATCTGTACGTAGTTTTTGCTTTTAATTGAACTTCCTTTTGGAAGTTTCATACATGATTACTCTTTGATGATTTTCTATGAAGTTTCTCTCTGGTTCTTATTCTCGGTTTCTGTCTATGGTTTATCTTCTTAATGTTATAGCTTTTGTTCTCTACTTATAGTCAATTGACCAGTAGTATCAACTGCTTTGATTAGTAGGCGATTGGCAATCACGAATCTCAGTACTCTTATTTAATTGTGTGGAATCGAGCACCATTGATTTATTAGTTAATCAGTCAGACAAATCAAATCTGCCTTTTAGCTGGATTTGTTCTGCTAGTCATTAATCCTACAAAAAAATATCTTTGGTACTGTATTGACAAAGGTAGACATAAGTTTTGCCACTGGAGTAAAAAGATTTGGAGTCATGATATTTACAAATTACAATGTTACAATTGACATTAGACTGGTTGAATTATAAATTGAAATGGAAGCATCAAAGATTGTATAGCTTCTTTCACTTGGCTTCAATTGTTTGAACAGCTAGAATATATGAGTCACCTTCAGACTCCTATAATATGGTTAAACTTCTCTCACATCTATGAACATTTATGGACTGGTTAGACTATACTCTTCATTGATGGGAACAACTGTGACTCAAGTTATTCCATTCTTCTACATGTTAACTGCTGATAGTCTGAAAACTCCATTGATTCCATTTAGTAATCTGCAAGACAGACTATGCAATCTTACATCAAAACTTTATATTTGTCAGAAGTCTAGGAAACTGTTTCATTTATCTCTGGAATGCTACAGCCGGTTGTGCATGCTCAAACCAAGCCTGCATGAAACAAGGATTGGGGTGCATTTTTAAATGTTTAGCTACATTTAGCTTTTATTTGTTATCTTCTGATTTTGGCATTGCTATTTACTCCTTCAGAAAATAATGGATGTGTTATCAGCAATTAAGGTTTCATTCTTCTAACATCCCATGATGAATCACAAGTGATTTTTTTTTCTTTTTTTTTTTTATTTCTAATCAATGTGAAGTGTAACTCGGCAATTGAGTTTTATATGAGTGAAGAGAGTTGAAACCATGATCTTGTTTCATTAGTTCAAGATACTCTGTGTAGTTACCAACTGAGCAGTTTTGTAATTAGCATTTTATTTCGGTTTCTTATTTGTTGTTTCCGACCTTATTAAGAAGACTCCATTTATTTATGGAGAAGATATTCATGTTACCTTTGCTTCTTTGTTCTTGAATATTTCTCTTGTATGTTTCTAATTGGTAGTTGTGCTGCAGGTTGCACCTGACATTAATTATTACTGCAACAGTATGCTGTTGGATGATGTAAGCTTGAATTTATTTGATCTTCTTCCTTTTCCTTAGCAATGAATTGTACATATCTACATACTTGATTTTTCACTTTTATAAACTTTGATCCTCACTGTTTTACCAAAAATGCTTTTTGGGCTTTGCAAAATTCTTGCTTTGATAAAGTAATGTGTACAATACATCATATTTATTGAGTATGATAGTATTCTTTTCCAATGTTTTAACTTTTGAGGCCAGCACTATAGAACCATTTAGAGCCATTAACTAGGAGACCATTTTATTTAACCATCAGGTTTTAAACAGTCACAACTATTTTGCGTGACATATGAACAACACTGTACACATGTTTATGTTTGCTTGATTAGTTTTGGCCTTGAGAATATGAGGGATATATTCGTGACAAAGAAAGTTCGTGTGATTTGTTATTTTTCAAATTTACTTATTGAAGTATTATGAAAATTCTGATCTATGCTTGTCTTTAGCTTGGAATTTACCATGTTTTGTTCTTTGATTGCTGCCAGGTGGGCGATTGTATACCTGGCACAGATGAATCCACTCATTGTTCCGGTTTTGAGTGAAGAATAAGCATAAAGGTGCTAAAGTCACTAAGGCGGTCAGAAGTCTCTTGTAAACCTGCCGGATTGAGCTCAGTCGAACAATAATTTTTTAGTGCATTGAGCATCTTTAGTCTTTTCTAGAATAACATTTTTATCTAATTTTATTGGTACATAAAACATTTTATTCATTTTGCACCTTTGGTTTTATCTTGTAAGAGTTCTAATTATGTTTCTGCTATGGTATTTTGTGAGCTGTGTTAGTCTGCCAGTATAAAGTGTATTATGGAGAAAATAAATGGGGTACTTCTTGTAACCGTTCATTTGCCTGCGAGCAAGATATTCAAAACTATATAAGAAGAACCTTCAAGTCGTATTCAATCTCTGATTATCTATCAAAGAGTTAGGTTTATTTTGTTCCTCGTCAACTAACTGTATATGATTACACTCTATGCTTTCTTTATTAAGTTGTAAATTTCGGATGTCTATTCCACTGGAGGTCATGCTTATTTGATTTTAATTTTCTCTTATTATAAATTATTATTAATAATTTAATGAATATTTTTTTCAAATTTTTGATCTTCTAACGTTTATTTGCATGTTCTATATAAAATGTATATAAAAAAGTTAAATATTAAGTGGTATACAAATATGTTTTTATGATTAGCATGAGACCTAGTCTTTTATTTATTTATTTTTACATTATTATCCATATGTTTTCTCTCTCTCAAAAAAAAATTTTCTCTCTTCAATATTCTTCTCTAAAGGAATATTTTGAAGAAAAAAAAAAATATTGATAAAATGATTATAATTAGCTTATAATTTGTAACTTAGAAATATCTTTTAAAAATGCTCCCTCTCGAAGGTTGAACTAACATAGCGAAAACTGAAGGAATAATTCGAAGGAAATTGGAGGATATTATTATTGCTGTTGTTCTTGGCATCTTGCTTTGACATGATTGGGAGGAATTAATTTTTTTTATTTTAAAAAATTACTTTATTATTAGGGTAAATATTTCTAGAAGCCCTTGAACTTTTTAAAAATTTGATTTTAATCACTTCACTATAAATCATCCTGTTTAAACCATCAATAATGAAAAGCTAAAAAAAGTGATCTTTTCGTCCATTTTTTACTTTAAACCCTAACGGAAGGGGCTTATGTCTCACTTAAGTAATGAATTTCAAAGATATTTTCAATCCCCAAAAAAAAAAAAAAAAATCTCCTCTTCATCTTCTTCTTTGGTTCCCCCTCTCTATGCTTATCGCCATCGATGATCTCAACAAACTCTTCATTCTCTGATCAAAAACAGCCCATGGTGATATTGCTAGTGCTGGATGAAGTGCCCAGTAACTTTATACCTCCGATAGATGTAGCATTCTAATAGAATATTTCATCTTGTCATTCTCCTGCACATCCCATTGGCACTACTTTGAGAAGTTTC
>JAOXNR010000022.1:18779275-18794202 GCA_028571225.1 Parsonsia alboflavescens
TCAGAAGCCTGGTCTAAAATTCCTGAAAAATTAGCTTTTTATGATTACATCGGAAATAATCCGGCGAAAGGGGGGGAGTAAAGAACGAGGAATCCAAAGACCTCATATCAAACATGAGATAGGAACACACTATCAGATATTCAATTTTCTTTTTCCTAACAATCGTCCAAATGGAAATTCATCAATTCGGCTAGTCCGGGCAGTAAAACTCACAATTCAAGTCAATTTCAGCCAAATTTCAGCGATCGGCAAAAGAATCAATCATAATCCGAATAGGGAAATTCGAGAACTGGGAAGAACAAGCCCATTAAAAGAGAATTAAACAGCCAGAGCGCCTGTGCACTCATATTCAAAGGTTTGCACCTATATATAATTGAATTACAAAATTATATATTACATATTATATGATATAGGAGAAAAGAGGTTTATTTACCTGGTTTGATACTAATCGACGACCTCGATTGAAGGTCTTGTGGAGGATTGGCCTTGGATAATTGTTAGGTCGAGCGTGGGAGAAGAGATTAGGAAATTAAGGCGAAGAGATACACTCGGCGTCACTTATCAATAATCACCGGCAAAATTTGTCCGGCCTTGTCGTCCTCCTCCTCCTCATCAAAAGCGTGCTGACAAAAATAATGCTACCTGAAGCAACTGATGTTATATATAAATGTATAATAACCATGTCGACCCCCCTTTCGTACTTCGATTTTGTTTTCCAGTCAAATTGTTGACTTTGATTAGAAATTTCCGACAATACACCATCATTAATTTACTTTGAATAAATAATATACCTCTCTTTCTAGTTTGAATTTTTGAATAATACATTATATAATTTTTCAATTGAAAATTTACAAACTAACTTAATTTTAAAAACTTATACTCCTTCTACCAATTTTTATAAGTCATCAATAATTATTTTGAAAAAATTAAAAAAATCTTTGAGTCTGTTTGTTACTCTTTTTGCTTTTTTTTTTCTTTTGAAGATTGTTTTTATAAAAAAATATATTTAACTATTTTATGAAAAAAATTTCTGTTTGTCAAATTTTGTTTTTGAAACAATTTTATGGTAATTTAAGAATTTTTTAAAATTATCCATAATTTCTTCAAAAAAATTGTTTCAAAATATAATCCCAAACAAATTTTTATATAAATATTTGACAAAGGAATTAAAAAAAAAAGGGAAAATAAAATTTATTAATTTATGAATTAAATTAAATTTATTATTAATAATATATTATTTCATGCTAAAAAGTTTACAAGAGAAAATATAAAATATGAAATTCAAAGGAAATTAATTTATTTTTAGAAAAAAAAATTTCTTTAAATCATAATAATAGAATAATTTTTTTTAAAAAAAAATATATCATAAAAAAAATATATCAATATGTGTGTGTGTGTTTTTTTTTTTTAATAAAATACAAAATATTTCTTAAAAAAATCATAATAATAAAAGTTTTTTTTAAAAAAAATACTTTTATCATGTAGCAATGATAAAGTCTAATAATTTTGTCATTGAGTTTATATCAAGAAATTAGTTTTTTTGGAAAGGAAAACAAAATCACAAAATGAAAAACATCTAAAATTTGTTCTAAAAACAAGATTTACATAACTACTTTGTAAAATTAATTTTCAAAATAAGTCTACCAAACAAGTTTTTTATTCTTTAAATTTTCCAAAACAAAAAATCTATTTTGGAAAACAGTTAGCAAGCAGACTCTTTGTTTTTTCCTTCCTTTATATGAGATAGGAAGGGATAAAATAGTTTTGGAAAGAGAAAGTAAGAAATAGCTAAGACATAGATAATAAGGATGCAAAACATTTAAAGATCTAATAAATTAACAATATGTAATTAATGACAGGAAAAAATATTACTAAGCACAAATGTGGATTATCATTACTACTACTTGTTGTGAATGTTGCAATGTTTCAATCTGGCTTGTCTAATTAAATAGCATGAATGTTTATTACTAAATTATGCATATTTAGTCCCATACTCTAGTAAAAGTATTCAAAGAAATGCGTTTGTACATCTTGACATATGTAAAAGGATATAAAATTCCAGAAATTAAAGAATTAAAGAGGCTTCTCACAGTTAACCATAACTTCTATACATATAAAGTCTTTCATTTGCAATCATTCAAGTTTATTCCTCTTATACTCCTATGCCCTATATTTATTTTTATAACAATACTTTTTTCACCTGTTTCTTTTTTTTATTATACTTTTATTTAAGTAATCCTCATTCTATCGTCCTTTTCTATATTGTTAAATAAGGTAATTTATATTATATCTCATTTAGATAAAATTTTCATAAAAATTAATATTTTTTAAATTTTATTAATAAAATATATATAAAAAATATAAATATATGTATGTTATTGATGAAATGAAATATGATTTAAAGACGGATTAAAGAATCCTGCGAGAGTAAATAATTAAAAAGGAAACATAAGCCTCACAAATTTAGAGAGGAGGGAGATGGAAAACATGCCCCAAAAATATTAAGCGGGGAACATCAGCGCGTATAACGAAAAACCCCCAAACCCAAAATTCATCACAGTGAGGTGAGAGAGGGAGAGCGAGCCACAGCGCAAGAAGAAAACAACTCAACCTACGGGTCATTTTGAGAGGGAGAGGACACAAGACACAACAGATCCAGATGCCCCAAGGGGGGCGGTGATTCTCGAGGAAGAATTTGATATAGTAAAAAAGGGGGCCAGAGCTGGCGAAGATGTCCGACCTAGATAGGCAAATAGAGCAGCTCAAAAGATGCGAGCCCCTGAAGGAATCGGAGGTTAAGGCCCTTTGTTTGAAAGCCATGGAAATTCTTGTTGAAGAGAGTAATGTTCAGAGAGTCGATGCCCCTGTTACGGTGAGTCATAACTCACACTTGGTTTTGCTCGGACAATGCGCTTCATTTTTTTTAATTATTTTTTTTGGTTGAACGTTCTATTGAAGGTGTTTTCTGCAGTATCGGGTAGCTTTGTTGGGGATTAGGGCTCCGAGTTTGACTATCTAGGTTTCCTTATGTGTTTTGGTCATGTGGTTCCTGGTTATGGACTGGATCTATGTTATGGGTATTAATTTGCTGGGAGTTTGCAAGGGCTGAGAGCTGGGTTTCTGTCGTTTTCTATTCTTTTATTTATTTATAGTTATTTTAGAGGTCGTTAATTTGATCCGGTTATTTCCTGTTAATTCCCGTTATTTGTAGCCCCAAGTTTTTTTTTTTTTTTTTGGATTAGATTGTTCATTTACTCATTTGTTAAAGCTGGAATGGAATTTCAGGACTCAATTAGAAATAAAATTTGATGTAGTTGTTTGTTTTCATTAAGTTTTATAGTTCAAACTTGGTAGAACTATCAAATCCTGGCTATTATTTCTCGATAGTACTCTAGTCAGTGGAAAGAATTTATTTCTGCTTTTGAGCAAGTGAAGAAAAGACATTAGCCTAAGCAAATCCCTCTTGTGCTGGTGTTTATTGCAGACTGCTTGGATACAAGTAAGAGCTTTATTAATCTATTGTCGACACCATGATGTTATAAAGATAGTAGATATACTTTCCACCATGAGAGAGTATGGCTGTTGTAGGCATGCGGAGGCCTTGAACTGCATTTTTAATTAGGCTGTGTTGAGCGTAGAAGGATCTTTTTGTGTTCATTTATGTGTAGCTGACTGGAGTGGTATTGAACTTGGTATTCAATTACTGCTAAAGACATAGTGCACTTCATTAGAAGGGGATGAGATGATATCGCAATGCACTAATCAGGTAGACCATATGTACTATCACCAAAGATGCCTTGTGGATATCATTTGCGAAAGCAGATGTATGATATTTGCAGTTTCAATTGTCCTTTTGACATACCAATGAAAGTGTCATTGGAGTAATCATTCTGCATGAATTTGTTGTTGATGAATCTATCTTTGGGCTCAAATCACAAGTTTACACAAAAATAGAGATAGAATAATATTCTTGTATTTCTTCCGAATTGTTGATTTAGATAATTGTTTGTTGATAACTGTAGTATGTTTGATGATTTCTCGTTGCTAGTTATAAATAATTCATAAAATTCTTGGACTATCAGTAGGACAACATGAACTAGTTAAGTGATCAGGGAGGGAGAAGTAGGGGAAGTGAATCTTTAGGCACAAGGTCTTGAAAAAAATCATGTAGAGTTCTATCTCACTTTTGAAGACTCCTCATTTTTTGGCTGTCTTTATAATTTTATGTAATTTTAATTTTTTGTCATATTATCTGGGAGGGATGTCGTGAATCCTTGGATTCTGAACCTCACTGCCCCAAAAGAAAGAGAAGATGTTTGTAGGGTTGACATGCACATGCCATTATGGGTTTTCATTTTGTTGAATTTGGGGGGTTTGAGTCCGAAGAAAGTAAGTGCTCTCATATTCTTAAGCATCCAATGCTTCGCTTCCTTCTCCGGTAATTGAATTTTATAAAATTGATGCTTATATTGCATATGCACTTTCACTTAATGAATAATGGACTATCATCTGGAATATTGCAATCATTAAAATCATGACATGTGCTATTCCTTTTGAAGCTTCAATAATTATGTTCATTTCTTAATATAAATTCAGTATTCTTTCTTGTTAATTGCAGATATGTGGTGACATCCACGGTCAGTTTTATGACATGAAAGAGCTGTTTAAAGTGGGAGGTGATTGCCCAAAAACAAATTATTTATTTCTTGGGGACTTTGTTGACAGAGGATTTTACTCAGTTGAGACATTTCTACTTCTACTGGCCTTAAAGGTAAATTGGAGATTATTCTTTGGTTTTTCATTGGTTCCACTGTAGAATATGTGGTCAACTATTTTTTTTTGTTTGCTCATTAATCATCATGGACTACATACTTTCCCTTTCTACGTGAATCATATTTACTATTGTCAGGTAAGGTATCCAGATCGAATAACTCTCATTAGAGGGAACCATGAAAGCCGGCAAATTACGCAGGTTAGTTAATCGTAATTTAGATTTTTCATTTTGAGGTACTTGAGGATTTGATTTGTGCCTTCATGCTTTTTTCTTATGTTTTACCCATTATCTCTTTACCAGGTGTATGGATTCTATGATGAGTGTCTACGGAAATATGGTTCGGTCAATGTTTGGAGATACTGCACTGATATCTTTGATTATTTAAGGTTTGCTAATTCCCTATATGTTTGGGGTGATCTTGAGCTTTAATTGGAGTTGTGCATTTCAAGAGCTAACTCACCTATTGAAAATAAAAAGGCTGTTTATTCCTTATTTCCTATTGGCTGATCCTTGATCATTTATTAATTATCATAAAGAATACAATGACTGATCCCTTTTAGCATCAGGCCTTCTTTAGGATTATATATATCTGAAGTTTTCTATCACCTTATTCTTGAGAAGCAAAGCACATCAAGCTGAGTCATATTATTAAAGCAGAGAAAAACTGTTGATTGTGTTTGCTTATGAGAATTTGCCTTTTGTATGGTGTTGTTACTGTAAGCTTTTTAATCGTCTTTAGGTGCCACTGTTTCAGTTTGCCTAGACAAATATTAGCTTCTAACGGCGGTCCCCTGAGACAATATTTTCATCTAATCTACAAATTTTTGTTGACAAGCCAACCTAAGCTTATTGCTTTCTTTTGGACTTTGGTATGCATACTTTTCTCCACATTTAGGACATATCAGTAGTTGACTGTCGCGTAGGTATGCTCTGTATCCCATCCCTTCATATGTTAATTTCATGATGTTTATAATCTTGTACTTCCCTGTGGCTATATTTGCAGCTTATCTGCTCTTATTGAGAACAAAATATTTTCTGTTCATGGAGGTCTTTCCCCTGCCATTTCCACATTAGACCAGGTTTGATAGCTGCATCGTTATTATTTTTATTGTTTTGACTCCAGTGGCTTATAGTTCATTCACTGTTTGACACAAGCCACATATCAGATTCGAACAATAGACCGGAAACAAGAAGTGCCTCATGATGGTGCCATGTGTGACCTCCTGTGGTCTGATCCGGAAGATATTGTTGATGGATGGGGTTTGAGTCCCCGAGGTGCAGGTTTTTTGTTTGGTGGAAGTGTTGTCACTTCATTCAATCACTCAAACAATATTGACTACATTTGCCGTGCCCATCAGTTGGTAATGGAAGGTTACAAATGGATGTTTAATAACCAGATAGTCACTGTCTGGTCTGCTCCAAATTACTGTTACAGGTAAATCTTTATTGCATAGTTCTCCAAGATCGTCTTCCTGAAGTCAATTTATATTTTCTTGAATTGCTGCAGATGTGGTAATGTTGCTGCAATTCTTGAGCTGGATGGTAACCTTGAGAAGAAGTTCCGTGTTTTTGAAGCAGCTCCACAGGTCTATAATTAATTTATCCCTTCTTTTGACTGCTTTCCTTTTGTTTTCCTTCGTTTATTATTTCTGCTCCTTATCCTGGAGTGTTGTGGTTGATGTGCAGGAATCAAGAGGAGCTCCTGCCAAGAAGCCTCCGCCAGATTACTTCTTGTAAAATTGAGGTTCAAAAGCTCAGCTTTCTGGCATAGGAAATCCACGAT
Source organism: Parsonsia alboflavescens (assembly GCA_028571225.1). Lineage (NCBI taxonomy): Eukaryota > Viridiplantae > Streptophyta > Magnoliopsida > Gentianales > Apocynaceae > Parsonsia > Parsonsia alboflavescens. The sequence continues at coordinate 18,785,833 of JAOXNR010000022.1, forward strand.
GACATCGAACCACACTAATTTTACAATTGTATGGTGAGACGAGGTAAAGTTTTGACCACGGGGGTCATTGAACAGGATAGCATCCCTTGGTGAAAGCTCCTAATGATGATCAGCGAAGAGTGGTGCTCCCAGAAATGTGATCAATATTATACTGGTTTTCATTTCAGTTCTTAAAACAGACCTCCCTTCTCTCATCTGATTTATTTTCTGATTACGGTTTGTTGCATAGATTGCCCATTTTCATGTGCCAATGGATACTCAATATAGACAATAATCACTTACAAAAAGGAGAAAAAAGAAATGAAAAGATTGATTTCAAGCTTAGAGAATAGAGCAGGGAGAAGGGAAAGGAAAAGGAAAGAACAGAAAAGAAAAGAAAATCACGATGTATAACTTATCTTTTTTATCACATCTGTAACAGTGAATGAGGTGCTTTGTTAGCTGCAATGATGTAACTTATTGTTAATGTTCTTTATACCATTTTTAGAGGAATAAGCTGTAGATTCCTAAATGTTGACATCCTTGTTATACACAAATAAATACGAAGGAAAAATCGAAAAAGAAAAATCAAATCTGATCAATATCTTCGTCCCCAAAGTCAATATAGTTATCTGCACCATCTTCATCATCATCCATCTCTCCGGCAATCCCTTCATTGAGCCTAACATTATCAGGCAGTTCTCCATAGGCTTTCAGAAGCCTGGCCTCATCGGGCATGTACTTCAGAATAACATCGGCCTTATCGTCCTGGTAATCCCGAAGGCCAACGAGGATGATGTCTCCGGTGGTAATCCAAACCTTCTTATGCATCTTTCCTCGTATATGGCAAAGCCTCTTGGTCTGATCAATGCACATTGCCTCGCAGCGCCCGTTGCCTAACATCCGGACCACCTGAGCATACTCTTGCCCGTCTTCTTTGAACATGAGCTCCCGTTTCTCGTCGTCCGCCTCATTCTTTCCTCGCTTCCTGTTCTTGCCACCCTTTCCCTTGTTTTTAGGCATGATTAAAGCTAAACCACCCTGTGTCCGATGAACAATGTGTAAAAAAATAAATGCGTCTGGTCTAGGTCGGTTGGGTTTGTGGGGGACTGGGAGATGAAATGGTCAAGACAAGACAAATTTTTGTTGTGAAAACTGAGAAAAAGATCAATGGAAAATGTGAAGTGGATTCGTTTTGCTTATATAGCTTATGGGCAACCGACTTCCATGGCGCAGTTTGCAGCTTTTCGCATGGTCAGCGGAAAAACAAATGTAATTCACTTTCCCTGGTAAAGAAGGTCAATCAATCTGTCATATAATTTAGAAGTACTTTATTTACTTTTATTATCCTTTTTTTTTTAAAAAAAAAAAAAACCCTACGATGTAATTTTTATATTTAACTTGTATTAGTTAAAGTTAATGTAGGTTGAAATATAGATCTTTGCCGGATAAAGCACTTTATTCCACTCTTTAATTAAAGAAAAATTCAAATTAATTCTAACATAACTTTGATTGTATTAGATTTTTTTTTTTTTTTGTTTTTTGCTGTAGATTGTATGAGTTTATTGGCTATGATGTAAAGAGGGTGAAAAGGAAAATTACGTAAATAGTTATTTAATTTGAAATCACTTCTCGCCGAGGCAAATGTAGATTTGAGATTATGAGCGGCTCCGATGAATTCCTCATGAAGTCAAAAAGAGTTCGACATCGGAAGACCATCCAAACTACCAAACAAGATATAGATTCTTTTTAGATGCTTTCTTGGTTCTTGACAGTTGAAACAATTGATCAAATCTTCATAGGTATAATTCCCCTGATTCTCCCGTTATTTGTTATATCCTCGCCGGGGATGATTCATGATTATCATAGCGCTTAATTCTCTTTTTCCTACCCGGCGCCTCGTGTGTCTTGATGTTTCTTCTAGGGGCAATTCAAAAATGAGGAAGAAAAGTCCAAAGCCGAAGAACAAAAATCGCTCCTTTCTGCGTCACTACTTTGCTTGAAAGTTCAGATATCCAAAACAAATTTGATTCTCACGCGTTTTTGTTCCACTAAATCTTAATCCTCAGACACAGTTTCCCTTGTGTTTCTTATCTCTGCCCGCGGATTTTGTTGCTCTTACAAGTTTGTTCTTGAATTTTTCATGGGTAGTTCCACTTATGGTATTCTGCTATTGTATTTGTTGGTTTTTTCTTCATGGGTTCATGTTCAATCTGATGAAGAAGGTCATGTATCTGTGGAGGTATCCAATAAAGGTCTCAACTTTTTAGTAGATGGTTTGTTACTGGAACAAATGGAGACTTCATTGCTTCCATTTCATCTTCCTAGTATTGAGAAGTATGTTAAAATCCCAGTTATTGGTGATGTTCGTCTGGAAGCTTCAAACATTACTCTTTTCAGCTTCCATGTCAAATCACCAACTGCCAAGATTGGTGATACTGCCATAGTTATTACTTTATCAGGCGCCACTGCAAATTTGTCTTTAAATTGGGAGTATTCATACAAAAATCGTTGGATTCCAATTTCGATTACGGATAAAGGGGACGCATCTGTTTGGGTATGCAAGAGAATTCTCATTTTTCTTTCTTTTACTGCCAGAATAGAATATGTGTAGCATTTCTGTGCAGCCTAAGTGGTACAAATACAATTTGTTTACATTACTTGTAATTCCCAGAATATTGCTTGGTCCTTCTTCATGACTTTTTATGAATTGTATGAGTTGTTAACTCTTGCCTGCTTTCTTTTTTCTGCCATGTAGAAAGATATTATAATGAGCTAAAATAGAGTAAAACAATATTAAAATGGAAGATTTGATACGATTATGAAAATTTCTGTGGGTTTGTCTAAAGTTTCATAAGCATGTGGTGATATCCAGTTCAATTTTGCAATGTTGAGGAATTAGCCGCTGTAGAAATCTGGCATTCTACAATCATAAGCCTTCTCCTGTAATTGCTTTGGAAACTATGTAGACGCACAGATTTTACCAATATACTGTTCAGGTTTTCAGCCAGAAATGGAAGTAAATGTTATATTTTTTTTCCGATGAATATAGGTTCCCTGAGAAATGCATAGAACTTTACTTTCCTCTTGTAAGGTTATGCAGTCATACTTTACGTTGAAACCTTTTGATTTTTCAAAACTCAAAATTGATGAATGCTACTTCTGCGAAGGTTGATGGTATGGAGATTGGGCTTACTGTTAGATTGAAGAATGAACAAGGATCTTTGAAGCTGTCTGTTCTGGAATGTGGATGTTATGTGAAAGACATTTCCATTATTTTGGAAGGTGGAGCATCCTGGTTATATCAAGGGTATAAGTTTGTTTCCATACTTTTCTTCTTGAAGATCCCTGTCTCTGTCTGTCTGTCTCTCTCTCATCAGAACTTCTTGAAAATTCATATTCTTTGATGTTTAAATTTATTGTGATGTTTTAATTCTCATCTCAACTGCAAGATATTAGTGAAAAGTATATATCACATCTACCAAGAGAAATTGCTCAACTTATTTTGCTTTATGGACTTCTGTATGTTTTTCTGATTTTAATTGATCCTACTTTCAAGTTTTTTCAGTTCTATTGCAGATAATTAGATACTTATTGGTTATAAGAATTGATTGACATAATCTGGAGCTTGTATGAAATCACGTAGGGCATATTTCTTAATCACTATTCAGGTTTAGGATCACAAGGTATTAAGTCACAATGTCAGTATATATCATCATCTACTTGTTTTCTCAAAGAGTCTCATTTTATTAAAAAAATATGTCCTTCGGGCTCAATGTTCTAATCTAACATCAACTTGAAATTAATATTTTAGATTTTTCATTTCACTAGTAGAATGATTATTGACACTGAAAATTTCTTGCTATAAATCTTTTGTTGTGCTTGATCAATTGGTCTCCAGTGTGTAATTGGTACCTTATCAGTTTGACATGAAATCAAACAATTACATTTTTCAAAACGGTGAAAAACAAGGGTGAAATTTCATTGGATCTTCCCTTTCTATTTTCCCGTTCTCCTTTGCCAAGTTTTTAGCAAGGTACAACAAACAAACCCTGAGCTAGTAATCTGGAGAGTTTAATACGGATGAACCCAAAAACTTTGGAGGAGTTCAATTTAATATCCAACAAAACCCCATATAGTCATGCTAGTTTCTTGGAGTGCACTTTCTGTTTATGAAATTTGTCGAACCGGGATCTCCTCCATGGAAGCCCTAATTCTCTTTGTGCAGAGCAAATTGACAGCATTTCTTTAACTCGACTGTTCAATTAAAATATCCTTTAGAGGTAGATTATTGTTACTGAATTACCAACTGCATCTTTCAGGTCATTTACTCTGTTTTGTGTATTTAATATGTTACATTTACATTCCACTACCTTTTTCCCATAGGTTCGTTGTTCTCAATATTGTATATATATGTTTCTTTGTCTGCTTTGAGTTTTCCTTTGCTTTCCAATTCATTCAGCTCCGAATATCAAAAAGGACAAACTTGCTTAACCTGCAAACATTTTATTTCTTAACAGGTTTGTTGATGCTTTTGAAGATCGATTAATTTCTACAATTGAGGACACTGTTTCCAAGAAAATGAAAGAGGGAACTGGAATGTTCAACTCTGCAATGCAATCTTTTCCAAAAGAAGTTCCTCTAGGCAGTGTTGCTGCTTTAAATGTTACGCTCATTGGTGACCCTCAATTAAGCGACTCTTCTCTAAAGCTTGCGATTAATGGTTTAATCAATGCCAATGATATTGTGGTTTCTAAATCTCACAATGAATACCCCCAAGATCAATTATCCTACAGCTACAAGAGTCCAACTAGAATGATGAAGATTTCAATGAATGAACAGGTTCTTGAATCAGCATCACAAGTATACTTTGAAGTAAGCTTCTTGAATTTCCTTCCGAATGAAATGAAAACTTCCTAAATTCAATTATCTAGTTAAACTAGTTTCTGGCTCGTGAAGCATCAAACTTAGGGCTTTTTAATTTATGGTGGATTGCTATCTTATGATTTGATTCTTTTTCAGGCTGATAAATTGCACTGGGTTGTTGATAAGCTCCCTGAGGAGTCCCTGTTGAACACAGCAGGGTGGAAATACGTTGTTCCTCAGCTGTACAAAAAATATCCAGATGATCAAATGAGCCTGAATATTTCTGCACAGTCAATGCCCATTATAAAAGTTGAAAACTCTGAACTTTCTATGACAGTTCCCTTAGATGTCATAATTAATGTGTTAGAGGGTGATGAAACAATACCTGTTGTGTGTATCTCAGTGGTAAGCTACTGAAAACATGATTCTAACTTCTGTTGGTATTCCCGGTTGATCGGTTTACAGCTTTACTTTAGTGACTTAGTCAATTGATAGGATTTGCTAACATGACTTAAGAATTTGAAATTACATATACTGTTATTATCCAATATGATTTTTGTTTTTCTCAACTCTATCTTGGATATATTTTCTGGACTTTCAATGCCAATTTCTGAATGCATTGCTTGAACATGGAGGGAGAAATATTAGATTCAGTTATGTGAAAAGAAGAATATAAGAGGTTGCTTCCTTTTGTGATTTTGGTTTCCTCTTCTTCCTTTTCAACTTGAGATAAAGTTCAAAACTGGTTTTCGAAAGTGAAATATATAGACAGTTTTCCAAAAATATTATGTCTATCAAAGCTTTTATGATATAAAAATCATTTTTAATTTCCATTCTTGATTGTCAATGAGTGGCTCATCTTTGATAACTCTAGAAGGCCTAAAGGCAATCAAGAGGGTGCCTTTTACGCCTTCTGCAATTTTTATTCCTGCATGATATAGATGTTATTAATGGTATCTAACTAAAGGGTACATCTTTTCAAGAATCTTACATTTATCTGGCAGTTGAACATGACCATCATTTGTCTGCTGTAGGTAATTAGTGCTGCTGCTTCTCCAGAAATATCAAGTAATGCTGTGTCTGGAACTGTTAAGTTGAAAAAATTTACCATGTCCCTGGAATGGAGTGAAATTGGTAAACTGCACATGAATCTAATTGAGGTATGCCTCTACTTAAATTTTGTCTTTCTTTTTTCATTTTCTATGTTGATAAAAGTCAAGCATACTCAAATGATTTCTTCATAAAACTGTCTGATGTTTCAGATGCTACCTGGTTTAGTAGAATCAGTAGACCTACATTGGTTAAAAGATATCAGTGGACTTTTATTGGCTCCTCTTTGCAGTTAGTATAGTCATATGAATTCTGGATTTTGTGATCCATTGTGTTCCTTTAGTTCCAATCAAGGAATGAGATATCCCCCAACCCCCCCCCCCCCTCTCCCACAAAAAAAAAAAAAAAAAAAAAGATAAAATTTTTTGTAAGTTTTTCCTTTTACCCCACCCAAAATTGTCCTGCAACATATGCCTTACGATAGTTTTCCTCCCAGATGAGAATATCCATGGTTATGTAATTGTTTTGACTTTTGCAAGAAGAAAGAGGTAGTAGGGGTGAGTTTTTGGTAATCTTTCTAAATTCAACCATAGAAATTTCTCTAAAGATCTTTTTGTGATCTGTTGTCTCTGACCAGACCTCATAGCACATTCTATATTAATGTCCCACTAAGCATGGAAAGGCTTCTCCAAAATCATATTTGAAATGCTGTCACGAGACTCCTTAGTAATCCATGGTTTTGATTTCTCAAAGTAAATTTGATATGCATCAAGAATCTCTTTGGCAATGTAATGCATTTCTCATTGTTGCATTCTCTGGATTAGACGAGTTATGTCTGTTAACTCCTGCATCCCATTTTTATCATTTTTGCAGGCTCTGATCTCTACTCTGCTGAGAACTGTGGTCATGCCTATAGTGAATCTGAAGCTGAGTAGAGGAATTCCATTGCCACTTATCCATGGTTATGGATTTCAAAACACCATCATCCAATATTCAGACTCCTGGACTGTGCTTTCCACTGATCTAGCACAAATGGAGGTGCCCCAGCTTCTCTCTGTCCCTGATTTACATCATGTACAAAAATTTTCAATACTATAAATGTACACTAATGGCAATGGCAAAGCTTGGAGCTTGGTTTTCTACTTTGAGAGGCGGGGGGTTATGTTGTGCAATATATGGGTTAACTTAAATTCAAGTTTCTTGTTCGATTTGTACAGTTGGGGTTATCCCTCTTTAGTCTTTAGTTGAGTTGATGTAGTCCAAAATAGTTCACATTTTTTTCTCTCATTATTATTATGTTAAGTAGATGTATGTATTCTTTAAAATAACTTATTATAATCTCTTTATTTAATGTCAAGTCTTGCTTAGATCGGCGGTAATTAGCAAAGAGATTTCAATGGTAAGTTAAGAGGTTTCGAGTTTTGAGATACGTTAAAAGTTAAGTGGAGAATCGATAATAATCCTCGATGATCAGGTATAAAGGCGGTACGGGGATTGGGTGTAAAAAAATCCCCTTATTTAATATAATAGATTTATTTTATTGACCTACCTTTGTAACTACATTAATGATTTTAATAATAATTAAGGTTATAAATAATGGGTAATGTTACAAAGTGCATTACTTATAAAGTATATAATTAAGTTTTTAATGATTAATATCTGATTTTATTTTAAAAAATAAGATATTCAATACAAAAATATTTTTTAAAAAATATATTTTATATATTATATCTTAAAAGGATAAACTAGATTTTAATGGTATTGGATCAAATTTATTATCTTTTATAATAAAATCAAAAATTAATCATTAATTTTAAGGGTGTACTGGTGCATTATAGTATAAACAACATTTAAATTCTGTATGTATATACATATATGTTATAGATTTATTGAAACACATAAGATTATATATTTAGCGACAAAGAGGTTTTTGAGAAAATAAATTATCCCATTTATTATTATTTGAAAGTTAGTAGATGAAATAAAAATATACTTCTTTAATCTAAAATTAAATGTTTTTTTAAAATTATATTTTAAATTAAAAAATTCATCAACAATTTCTTTTTTCAAAACAATTTACGTTTCACTAACCCATAAATCCTTCCCCTTACATACTAGTCATAAAGGTAATTTGGTAATTAAAATTTGAGTCAAAGTCACTTACTAATTATTATATAAATTTAAGAGTAGATATAAAATTTTAAATCGACAGAGTAATCTTTTAAAATATAAATTATAAATATAGCCCTGACTCCAGCCCATGGAATTGACTACGCACACCTAATGGGGGGTAAAAATTATATTTTGAAGTAGTTTTGGAGAACAACCAATTAAAATTGAATATTTACAAGAAGTATACAATTATTCAAATAAAAAATTCTATAAAAATATAATTGGCAAAAGAACAATTTAGTTCCATAACTTTTTTTATTTTAACCATATAAATGACAAATTTTTTCAACAAAAGAGTGAAAA
>JAOXNR010000022.1:18797138-18809032 GCA_028571225.1 Parsonsia alboflavescens
ATTTATTATTATTTGGTTGCAGTGTGAAATTTATATCTAGTAGTTGTAAGTAAGGGGATGCATAAATGTATGAAGATGAATATGAATGTTATTCCTATCTATCGGTATTTGATTTATTCCTCTGTCTCTTTGTTAGATGGTGCTTATTGAATTCATGTCATATTCCTGGTAGAGCGGTAAGGTGGTGAAGTAAATTGGACTATAGGATGCTAACCATACTGTCGAATGATGGGATTTGTTATGAAAAAGTCACATGGTATTATAATAATGAAAAGGCATGTGAGGCAAACAACAATGGATGTTTCTCGGGGATGAAAAATGTTTTTTTTTAAAATCTTTTTCATGAGTTTTAAAAATAAATCACTGGTACTGGCTGATGCATTGATCTCCTAAGAATCTTCTACATTTACAAAATTATTTAGTTGAAATTACTAAACGAAGCCTTCTGAAAATCTAGTCATTTTAGGTCTTTTTGAACTTGATGCACAACCTGTCTGGATACAAGGGGCTAACTGCTACAATTTTATACTTCAAACATACACAACTCCACGTGTAAGTTTCTGACTGGGCAAGAGGTTTTGTCAAATTTTGATAACTGATACCTTTTACTATATTTCTTCTTCCAAAAGTATGTCGTTATCTTTGAATTAGTTTTTCCAACTGGAGTATACGTTGTCACTATATTTATTTTCTATGAGTGTTTCTTTTCTCCCACGATTGACTATATTTGTTCTTTATTAGTTGATTGTCTCGATAATAATAAATGCCTGTCAGAGCTGTCGACTGATGCCTAGCTTTTTGCACTTGTCTTCTTCATTTAGATTGAAAAATCTGATGAACTTTCTCATCCTTCTGTTCCAAATTCATCTCAACGACAGCACGGGAACTCGGGCATGGCAGTTGAGAGTCATGGCCCCTCACCTGCTGTTCGAGGGTTTCCCTCTGATAAACCTTTTCATGCACCAATTCCTGCTGGAAGCTTCCAACCTACTTTACCTTCAGTTCATGCAGCAGGTATGAATTCTACATCTTTGCCGTATCAGCTGCCTACCAGTGAAGTGAGACCTGCAGCTTCTGGTGGACTGGCCCCTAATCATCTGGTAAAGGATTCAACATCTGTAGCATTACCTAGGGTTGACCGGCCTCAATTCCGGATGGATGGAAGGTCAAATGGTTCTTCTCATTCGTCACAACTTCAAGGTAAATATTTCTTTGTTCCTTAATTTGAATGATTGTTCAAGATCTGCCTCCTACAATAGAAATTATGAAATTCTGTTTCTTTGTATACAAGTTTTATTTTCTCAAATGTGTGCTTCAGAACCAGAGTTATAAATGTGATTCATTTATTTTATGAAATTTATTTGTGACAATAATTATCTCGCGGAATCTGGATGGGTTTTCATTTGATGTGTTGTAGTTATTTACTTGGAATATCTCCAAAACTGTGTTTGGTTAACTAGGTTTTCGAATTTAGTCATTTGTTATTAGATTCCCCGATTAATTCACTTATGCATGTTTCTGATGAGGTTCTTGTGTGGAATGATCTTCTAAAAATTTTTTTACCACTTAATTGTTTTGTAGAGAACATTATTTTGTTCTTTCGTGTAGGTTATCTCAACCCAACCCCAAGCCCCAAAAAATAAATGAAAAAGCATAGAAAACAAAAAGAGAATCTTTTGCTTGTTTGTTGATCTTGGCAGAACTGGTATATCTATTCTGGCTTAAGTTTTTGGCTACTATTTGGCATTAGAGCCATGAGTAATTAGTTTTTTTTCTGAGGTAATGGAATTGGAGGGAAGGTGGAAAAGTAAACATAGCTTTTCTCCCTTTTATGAGCATCTCTTCAGTTTGATAAAAGATTTCCAATTACTCTTGGTATTGATAAATGACATGTGTATTGTGAATATTGCAGCAAATTCTTCTGGAGACCAACTTATTGGGAAAACACCAACCTGGTCGGTTCAACCATCGGCTAAAGTTGCTTCAGATACCAAGGTGCCAATGCAAACTGCATTTAAATTTGAAAGAGCAGCAGATGCTAAGCCAGGAGCGGCTCCTCATGTGTCATCATCAAAACCATTTATAACACAGATGACACCTGTCAATCCACAAAGTGTGCATCAGAATTTTCAAGGCATGAAACCCACACAAGCTGCTGCATCGAGAAACACTCATTCTGATATTAGTAAGATTATTCAGGAGTTCTTACAGCCACGGACTTCAGAGAGGTCTGATTGGACTCCTCCATCCAGGGATTACATGAATAAGGCGTTGACTTGCCAAGTTTGCAAGTTTATTGTAAACGACGTGGACAGCGTACTTGTTTGTGATGCGTGTGAGAAAGGTTTTCACTTGAAGTGTCTCCAGATCAATAATTCGAAAGGTGTTCCAAGGGCTGAGTGGCACTGTGGAAAGTGCTTGCAGTTAAGTTATGGGAAGCCCTTGCCTCCTAAATATGGTCGTGTCATGAGAAATATCAATGCATCCAAACCACATACCAACTCTACTTCTATACAGTCATCTTCAGAAAAGAAGTTTGGTTCTCTAAATGAAAATGTCAATCAACAAAAGATAACAGCAAATGGGAACACTTCCTTGCATGGTGCTTCTACTGCAAGTGCTGTCAATAGCTGTCCAACATTTGTTTCAAAAATGCTGAATGCAAGTGAGGTGCAAGGGAATACTACTATTGCAGGTAGACTCAGGACTGATGAAAAAATTTCTGTGGGAGCTTGTTCAAGTGAAGTAACCGAAACTTCTTTACCTACAGTTTCTTCTTCTGGGCCACCAGTCAAAAGAAAGTATGAAGAGATGCAATTAGAATCAAAACCATATCCTTCTGCAAATCATGAGATGGTTCACAGTGTCTCTGTTCATTCACAATCTGTTAAACAGGAAGGTAGTCACCATTCAAGACCGTCAAACAATGTAGTTCTGTCAAAGCAATTTCTTGATAATCACACGGAGAGTAACAATTTGAAGGAGTCCTGTGTTGGAGAAAGTTTATGCAACAAGACTCAGGAATCACTGCGAGATGATCGACAGACTGTACGAGGTAATCCGGTTGAAGCCTCTACTGCAGGTGCTGGACATACAGAGCTTCAGAGGTCTCTGCCACACCACGTCCACAGTGTTGATTGGATTGGTAATATAGTTAGAGCTGATGATGACAAAACATTTTACCATTCGTGCTGCATCAATGGAGTTGTTTACAAACTTCAGGAACATGTTCTTATTCGCTTTAACAATGACAGATTAATTCCTTCTAAGCTTCAGGTAAGCAATCCATAGATATTTTAGGTCATGTTCTTTTAACAACTTCCACATTGTTTGATGGTTTGGTTACACTATGTTTTCATACTGGCAGTTGCTGTTCTTATGGAAACTTAATCTGTCCTAACAGAATAGACCCTACGTGTTAGCAGGATGTTCATGGGCATTTCTGCTCTGGGCTCTACTTGTATTGCATTTTCCAATTTTTCTTCTCTTTTTTGATCCGGAAGTATAGATGAAATGTTGTAGAGCAGATCTAGACTTTTCCCCTGGAGACAGATGGAAAAAAGAAATGATGGTTCTCTTGTTTGTTGAATTCTTTTGTTTCTATATTGCAGGCCATGTGGGAGGATAGAAAAAAGAAAACAAAGTGGATCACTGTCAACCGGTGTTATTTTCCTGGTGATTTGCCCGTGGCTGTTGGCCGTCCCTGTGGACTAGAGAGTTGTGAGGTGATACTAGTTCCTTTTTCATTTACATATTATTTGCATTCAGTTTCCTTGAACATACTTGGAAAGCTTGTGTTGAAGTTTCCATGTATTTCTTACATAGCAGGCACTGACCTTTCTTTGGTGTTAGAATGTTTGAAATCACATTGCAGAAAATTGCATCACAAATGCACTGTATATGTTTGATTTTTGTTTACTGAAGTCTAATAGAAAATGGATTTCAAATGTTTGTTCAATTCAAGATTATGAAGCTGTAAGAGCTGGATACTTTTAAGCTTACCTTAGGAATTTCTAGTGCTTGTATGATAGTCTACTGATATAGCACAGACAAATTAAAACTGGTAATGAAGTTATTCATCTTGCCCTCTTTCTTTCCTGTGTAGCATTGGGAATTGAGTTTGAGAAGTTGGTCAATATCGACCAAAGTTGACTGGGTATATGAGAAATTTAAGAATGTTCTATACTGGAAATTCATATGGCCTTGCTGAACATGCTTATATGTCTAGTCTATCCATGCACTACTTCTAATTCATTTCTGCTCTTTATAGGTATATGAGTCTACTTATGGTTGCACTGTAATGGCTAGCTTGATCCAGGGGCACTGTCAAGTTCTGCCTCCTGGCCTTTTTGCTCGAGAGAAAGAAAAGAGAGCCAGTTCAGTAACAGTGCAAAATGCCAACTTACCACCCCTTTTTCTGTGCAAGTATGTCTGATAATTTTTTTTTATTTTATTTAGTTGCTTTTATAAATTAAAGATGATATGTTGATGAAAGATATTGTTGGCTTGTTGATACTCAAACTAGCAAACTTGCTATGAATAGTGTAGTGAAGCATCAGTCCTCGATTTAGCCCTTATAAGATTGAAGCGTCCATTCATTAATTGAAATGTATGTTACTGCATTCATACATACGAAAAGTGATTTGTGGTAGGTCCTTCGTATGGTGATGTTTGTCTTTTCCTCTTGTTATGGTTGGGAGAGGGAAGAGTTAGTCAAAACCAGTAGCCTTATTTGATCAGTTGAATAATAGCAAAAATAATGACTCCCTCAATCACTATTTCTAAGTCATTAGAGGTAACTTTTCTTGTCACTAATTGTTAGTTTATTATATATTTGACTTTGTTTTTCCTTATTAACCACATGTCTGAGTTGTCTCTCTCTCTTTTCCCTTCGGATCTCTCAAAAAGGGTATTTTAGAAGAAAAAAATTTCTTTATTTTTACAAAATGATGGTTGGTGACTTATAAATAGTGATGGTGAGAATATAAATTTTTTTTTCTCTCTCTCTTTTTTTTTTTTTAAAGGAAAAAGTATGATCAGCTGCTAAAAATTTTGTTGTTCAGCTATGATATCTTTTACAGTTCTGACAGATATATTGCAATTTATACTTCCTCTTTTTTTTTTTTCCCATTCTAAATCTGGAGGTTTTTTTGGTTATCACTTCACTTTTGAGTTGTTTGAATGGGATTTGGAGTTCTTGACATTTTAAGAGTTGTATTAGTGGGAACCTTTTCTTACAAGGGGGATTCATTTGCATATTTTACACTTAAGTTGTGCATTATTGATTTTCTTGAGTTTCTCTCTTTTTTATGAAGTTAGTCATTTTTGTTAATTTCTTGCAGATGGATTTATGATGAATCAAAAGGGCTATTTCGTGATGTTTCCTGTTAGTTATTGATCAATGCATATTTGGGTGAAAACCTTTCTGAATGCTGTATTGCTTTGTTCCAACTTTGATCAGGTATATGACAAGTCAATTTTACTTTTGGGTTTGACAGAACTAATAATATACTAGATGTGGTTCCTTGCTGATATTTGGCATTTGTCTGCAAACAGAATGTGTAACCGAATAATTTCTCTGCTGAATGAAACATTTAAATAACCATTCCTACCTGAGCATAATTTTTTTTTTTCAGAATTTCACACTTCCTTACTCATGAAAGAGAATGAATTTAGAAGAACAGTTTTCTTTTGGAATCATGAACTAAAGGAGAGGACATGAACAACTGGGAGTTCCCTTTAGCACCTAGATTAAGTTCCTGTTTTTGAATGGTTGAACACTTCTGCTATGTTGTGCAAGGGAGTGATTCTTGAATTTATTCCAAGTATGTCCTGAGAGGCTCATAGTTTAGTCTATTCATCCTAGTTATCTAGTTTGAAGGATCAGATTGTGGGAAAAAGACAAACATGATTTCAGCACGTGAATGTTTCCATGTGCTGCCATGCCATATTCTTAAAATATCTTACAATTTACAAATCAACAGTTGGGTTCTTGTTGCTAGCTGTTTTTCAATGCCTAGGTTTTTCCTCATAGAAGAGAGACCTAAGGTTCCAAGTGAACTTAGCTGCTTATGCACGGCCTCTTCCTTCAATGTTTCAATAAAGCTGTGGAAATTGAAGAAAATCTTGCACTGTGTTTTACATGTTCTACTTTTCCTGTTGAAACGCACGATCGAAGAGCTCTTTCTGGAATCATTCCCAAATTATTATTTGTTGGTTATAATACTTCTCTTGTAGGTAGAGGACAATTGTAACATTTTCAAGTGTTTATGAACAGGAGGTGGCAGGTAACAGTAGAGGCCCTTTTGACAATTGATGCAGATCTTCAATTTGTGTACAATATGTAGTTCTCTTGCAATTTGTTTCTTTTAGGCCATAAAGATGTAGGGTGTTCAGTTCAGTATCTATTTAGCAGTTCTGTTGTTTTGTAGTTTTACTAAGTAATTTAAGCCGGAAATTGCCATGCCCTTTTTGGTATAACAATATGTTCATGATTGCTTAGTAGTCGTTTAGCAGATTAGTATACCTGGCATGGCATGAGGCTCTTCTTTTGAAACATTTATTCTGTTAGCAAGTCAGTTGGAAATCCAGAGATCATTTAATTATACCATTTGCCTGTGCTAACCCCGTTCTCTGTCCTCCTATGGAACATTGTATCTTATACTGCTCCCCCATTGTTTCTTGTTTTTCCTTGGGGTTCAGGAAACCTCCATGAAAATAAAGATGGCAAGTTGAAAACACGTTCATAGAGATTGGGCAGGGCACATGAACAGAGTCGCCATATGTGTTTCATAAATTGCCTTCTTTCAGTGTGTGTTTGGGTAACATTTTTGCATCTCTCCGTAATCTTTTTACATAAATTTTGGTCAAAATTATTCAAGGGTCTAATTATTTTACTACCTTTTGAATTAATTCATATGCTATAGTAATAAATAATTTATGATATTCAAAATGTTTTCTTCTGCTATATTTAATACTCGATTATTAAATATGAATCATTTTAGTTAACTTGTCATTGATTATAAGTTATCATTATTATTTAATTAAGTATTTGAAGGAGTTTTTTTTTATATTATTTTTTATTTTATATTACTAATGAAATGATGTTTAAAAATGGGTGATTAGAGGGGGTGTGACAATTTAAGTTACTTTTGTTTTCGCTCTACAACAATCATTGTCTTAATGAATTGGATGTTTTATGATGTTTCGATCAAAAAAGTGCAATTAGGCAAAAAGTTCGTATTAATGAATGAGATTCTGGGGTTGTTTTTTTGGTGGTAGAACAGCTATTCAAATTGAGTTTTTAAATCCATCAGCTAAAAGTTTATGTAATCTTCCCCTCCAATGTTCAGAAAAAAGGATGGGATTATGAAAAGATGCCATCTCTTCTCTTAAGCAAACTCTGATGGTGAAGTCTCTTTAGGAATATTTTAGTGAATGAAGTAATGAGTTTATAGATTATGGGTCTTAAGTTCAAATTTTATTAATATCCTCTGGATTGGATGAGTGGGATGTCGATGTATATGAAAATTGATTCGAATATTACTTAAAAAAAAAAAAAACCTCCAATGGTGAAGGAATATGTACGTCTATGTTGTTACTTAAATAGTTATGTAAAATAAATATGTTCATCAAAGATATTATTCTATTTATTCATAAATATCCTATGTTAATAAGAGCGTCCGGTATAGCAAGGAGACTAATCTGCACAAAGTTTCTCTTTAAAAAAATTTGAGTTTTGAATAGATATTGAGATATTTTCTTTTTTTGAATAAATAAGTTAATTGTATACAGCCACTGAAAATTTCCAGGGAAAAGCTCAAGATAAATACGGCGCCGTTAAGCTTCATTAAAAACATGAACTATCTCGTCGTATAAAGTTAAAAACAACAATTGTCCACACTTCAAGAAAAAGTTTCTCCTTGACAAAATAAAAAAATCAACTCTCTCTCTCTCTCTCCTGTGCAATGGCAAACGAGAACGAACCTGCGAAGCTGTTATTGCCCTACCTTCAACGAGCCGATGAGTTGCAGAAACACGAACCCCTCGTTGCTTACTACTGTATGTTTACGTGTCTAGAGATCTATGAGTCTTTGTTTTCCTATTTTGATTAAACTCTAACTTAGGGGATTGAATCATCTCTGTGTTTCTTCAGAAGAATTCGGGGTGGTTTGTTTTTGTTTTAATTTCTCCCGTTTTAACTTTTGACAGGCCGATTATATGCAATGGAGCGAGGGTTGAGGATTCCGCAGAGCGAGCGTACCAAGACCACCAGTTCCCTCCTTGTTTCGCTTATGAAGCAACTTGAGAAGGTCATCTCTATTCTTTTAGGAAAAGTGATTTTTTCTTCCGATTCTTTCTCTTTTAAGGCTTTTTTGAGGGTTTGGGATAATGGGCCTTGTTGATCGAGCTAATGGAAGAAGCCAAGGTGGGAAAATTTTTATTTTGAAATGTCCTTTGGTAATCAATAGGGCAGTGTTAATAGAACTTCGATGGTTTGAATGAGTTACTACGGTTTTTATTAAATTGCTCGATAATTTAGGGGTGACAAGTTTTCCTTGGTTCTTGTCCTTTGGCTTTAGTGCCCTTTACGGACTCAGTGTGCAACGTAGGCCTACATCAACCAGGGTTTATAGTCTTGGCCTTTGTCCTCTCTCTTCATATTTTCTTTTGGTTTTCCTACAGGATAAGAAGTCATTGAAGCTGGGGCCTGATGATCATTTACATCTCGAAGGATTTGCCTTGAATGTGTTTGCCAAGGCAGACAAGCAAGATCGTGCGGAGCGAGCAGATTTGTATGCCCTGCTTATCTTCTGCATAATAATTATGATAATCTTATTAATATGATAAGTTCCTTTACACATTTCTAGGGATTTGAGGGGGCAACCTATGGTTTCAGTTCAATTCTTCACGTATTGAGTCTCTAACGTTACTTTAAGTCACTTGTGAAGCAATTATGTGTATTCTGAAACACTTAAAAGCGAGTCATAAATGAGTTCTAGCTGATATTCTTTCTGTCACTAAAATTAGGATCGATCAAACTCTGACATCATGTGTTGTTACTTGAATAAGTTGTACTTGGATGAATTTCATATAGAAGCTATCTGATATTCTTTCTGACACTAAAATTAGGATCTAATTGAAATTTTATTTTCTAAGAAGAATTCAGAAGTTAGTACCTCCATATGCAAAATGGATACTTTAGGTTTTTTCCTCCCTTCCTCTTTGGTGCATGTACTTCTGTTTACTGCTTCAATGCAAGTATCTTTGATGGAAAAATTCTTGCACATTGTTTATTGATTATGTGAATTTATCTGGATACTTTGTTATAGTGTGCACTTGGCCTTTTGGCATGTGAAATATTGTCCCATTTGGATTTCTTCAGCATTGATTGTGTTCTCAATTGGTTATTTCGTTTTAAATTTAAAAATCTCTGTTGAGGTTTTTATCTTGAGTTCTGCCTATAAGAAGCTGCTTATGGGGAATCGGTTCTCAATATGTTTATCTTGTAGCCTCCCCATCCCAACTACCACAAAAGAGAAATTATAATCAACTGTTCGATTGACTTCTGATGTGCCCTCGAACTTGTGCAGGAACACTGCAAAGACTTTCTATGCTGCTAGCATCTTTTTTGAAATCCTAAATCAGTTTGGTGAACTTCAGCCTGATGTGAGTGTTTGCAAATTACAAGTGATTTTTGATGTTATCGCTGTTAAGTTTCTTTTTGTAGTATTCTGCTGTTCTAGCTAGTCATTGGTTTAGCCATCTTGATCACTGATTTGTGTGAGCTTTCATCTCTTTGACTTTTTTTGACAGCTCGAACAGAAGCAGAAGTATGCAGCATGGAAAGCTGCAGATATCAGGAAAGCTTTGAAAGAGGGAAGGAAGCCTGTACCAGGACCTCCAGGTGGTGAGAAAGATGTATCAGTGCCATCAAGTACAACTGGTGAATATGTAAGATGTCTTGCCTGACTATTTTTTCGCTTGTTCAGTCACCTTGTTAACAGGAGGACATGTAACAATGCCACCCTCAATGATTCGCACTGATTTGATGTTGTATTGTTTTGACCACCAAAGCTTAAAAAGTTCTTTTACATCATAATTCTGAGTTGTGACGTTTACTCTTTTCAGGACCTGGAACCAAGACAATCCCAGCAAGATTTTGGGCCTGCACCAGATTCAGATTATCCTTCACCACCAAGAAGTGATCTGTCTTTTAGACCTCCAACAGAAAGAGAGTATCCACCTCCACCAAGAAGTGATTCGTCTTTTAGACCTCCCACGGAAACAGAGTATCCACCTCCACCAAGACATGATCCGGTTATTAGGCCATCCTTTGAATCAGATTCATCGCCTCAAATGCATGATAAAACCAATTTCCCGAATTCAGCAAATATACCATCATCACCTTCAAATATTCCACTGTCTTCATCTTATCCTATGGATGGATATCCTTCTCATAATTTCCATCAGCCCTCTTCAACCAATGGATCTGAAAATTCTTATTCGCACCTCCATCATCAGCAAGCTTACCAGCCAGAATCCCGGCAACACTTGCCACAGCACTATTCTTCACATGATGCTACCTCTTATTCATATCCTAACTTCCAGTCTTACCCCAGTTTTACAGAGAGCAGTCTCCCTGCAGCTCCATCTCATTACCCTTCTTTCTATCAGGGTTCTAATACATCTTATGCTAGCGCTTCTTTCTCTTCCACATCATCTCCTAATGCAGCGGCGAAGTATTCATCAGGGGAGCAGTATGATTCAAGTGGCAGAAATGGAAGTGTTTCAGAAGCCACTCCTGCTTCTACACAGACATTCCATTACGACAGCAATTACCAACCTTCACCTGAAAAGATTTCTGAAGCACACAAGGCTGCTAGGTTTGCAGTTGGAGCCTTGGCATTTGATGAGGTTTCTGTTGCCGTGGAACACCTTAAGAAAGCACTTGAATTACTGACAAATCCATCAGCTGGACAGTGAATTTGTTTTGTATATAGACACCTTCAGTAGCAATTGGGTTATATTATTTTTCATATTTTTGTTTTATTCTATCTGTAAAAATGGATGTTATTTGTGAAAAAGGCTGCGATTGACAGACTGACAAGGTTGAACCTGAACTTGGACAGATTGTGAAATCTCATGATTAGTTTCGATCTTTTGATCACCATTTCTTAGTATAACCCACTAGCAATACCAAGGTGGTGATGTATTGGGCGGGTCAGGGCAGTTGGATGTTTTGATCTGTCTCATTCTTGTCTTTCATGTTACGTGTGCTTTTCATGAAGTCCTGCATTGACACCTTAAATAGTCTGTCAATGCTTGGAATTCTTGATTAGTGTATTTCTGGATACACATGCAGAAAACTTCAGTCCATATGCCAAAGTTGTAAAATTTTGCTAAGGTTTAGTTCTTAATTCTTTATCCTATTTTTGGAAAGTATGAACCAACTTCCTACTTGTGAGTTCTTGTGAGATGCTAACTGTAGCTAGAAACCGTTCCTGCCTCGCCTTCATCACCCATTACAGGCCACCCTATGACAAGAATTGCTGTCTCGATGAGTGGAACCACTCAAATGTTTTATATGGACTTTTACCGTTCACTAGCTAGTAATAATTAATTAAGAGAGATATATGACATGCATAGTTTTCACGGAAAATGGCTGGCCTATTGATCTTTAGCATCAACGATGAAGACAAACTGGAATCCTAGACAAGGGAAGTTCCTTTCTTCTTCCATACATATAATAATTGGATCCAACCTCCCATAAGATCCCCAAATGGCTAAAATTTCCGAACGATTCTTCTTATGAGAGGTTGGATTGCCCGTCCAAATTTCATTTATATGCATGCATGCTTCTTCATGATCTCTCACAGTCTTGTAAGTAGTGT
>JAOXNR010000022.1:18809132-18822553 GCA_028571225.1 Parsonsia alboflavescens
GGTTGGATTGCCCGTCCAAATTTCATTTATATGCATGCATGCTTCTTCATGATCTCTCACAGTCTTGTAAGTAGTGTAATATTTTGAATCCTTTTGAGATCGTGATACGTTCTGACAATTTGAGGAAGAAATGGGAACAAGCCTGTGGTGCTGTCGGCAAAGAAAAAATGATACAAGATCATCCCCACAAGTACTTTCTGCTGATCATCATCAGGATAGAAGAAATATTAATATTGTGGGTTTTTCATTTTCTTCCTCTATAATGAAGTTTGCGAGGCAAAGTTGCATGTGGAGGACGACACCAAACAAAAAGAGAAAGAGGCCATTGCAATATTTACATCTACAAACAGAAAAGAAACAACAGCAGCAGCAGCAGATAGTAACTCTACAGGAATGGATCTTGGCTTCACCAGCTTGGAATATAAGTAATCATGATGAATTCGGGCACCTGCAGGTCTCTAATAATAATAAGCAAACATATTATTCCAATAATATTGCGAATTACAGGGTTCATCCAACAAAAGAAGTGGAATTAGAAGCAAGAGAAGAAGAAGAAGTTGTCGAATATTCCTCATCTTGCAGAAGCCAAAGGGGAAAGATCAAGAAGAAAGTTAGCTTTAGGCTCCCGGAAGTGGCCGATATATTCATATTGGATTCATGACCTAATTAAGCCACACTTTCAGATTCCTATAGAAATACCATGTGAAATGAAAACTTGTCTGAAATTAAAATTTTCTGTTGACGTTTCCTTGGCCCCTTTTTTTCCCCTCCCAACATTTAATTTATAAAGAATCCCTAGCTTCTTTTCTGTTTCTCATTTTTGTTGGTGCACAGAGGCGTATTATTATATGGTGTGAAAACTTAATAGATAGTTAATTAACAGCAATATTAACAAAATAATTCTCCCTCCATTTAAAAAAGAATGTTTTTTAAGGAAGAGGGTATTGTTTTACAATTGTTGTTGCTTACGTAATTCAAAATAAAAAGTATCATTAAATTATCTATTTTACCCTTTCTTTATCAAAATTCCTCTTACTCAATTTTTAAACTAATCAATTAAATAAAGGAAAGATATGAAAAGAGAAAATAAATGAGGAAAGAAGAAAGATGATTTGGGGGTGCGATTCAAGAAAAATTAAAATGGGACAAACTGGTTATGGTTATCTAAATTTTGGACAAAAACTTCTATATTTAGTATATTTTATACATATATATATATATGTATATATTTATATTTATATCAATTGTCTTTTATTTATTCAAAACAGGTTCTAACAATTTGGACCATATAATTTCCCCTCCTCTCCAAAAGATGCAACTATATGAGAGGATTGCCCAAATTGAAATCTTATATGTTCATAAGCTGTTGCGGCGGGTTCTCAAGTGACAGAGATGCAACTATATGCGAGAATTGAAGCTGCTCAAGTATCTCTTTAGCTTGTTTTGCAGCTCTCTTCTCAACCCTTAAGAACAGCTCCTCACTGAGATGTTCACCTATATGAGCATCCACCAGGACCCCGCTCACGCTCCTGCAGCTGTTGGCGAAGGCTCGCCCAACCTCAGCCGCGTCGTCGGGATGGTTTACGACAAGAGGGCTTCCTCCGTTGAACACTTCAATGTTGTTTATCACAAATGAGCCATCAGCTTCAACGACCTCCTTGAAATCTTGAAGACTTGGTGCATACACCGGAATGTTGAAGTCGTCCCTTCTCTCACTAGTGATTAGGCCCTGAGGATAAAATATATATATATATATATGGAACAGAAACCAAATTAATTTTTTCAAATAATCTTTTTAGTAACAAAAACTTTTATACTATTAGAACAAGTTTTCTATGGGATGAGTAAATTATCCGAAAAGAGAGAGATTAGCAAAATCTGCCGACATTTAATCATCCCCACCTTTTTGTGACAACTACCATAAATGTTTTGTTTTTGACCTTTTTGAGGGTCGGGTCATGTTCACCTCACATCCACCACCCACATTTCGGTTCATATTTTTTTTGGTGTAGCATGAAATTTCTTGAATCGAAAACCCTAGGAAAAGAAATGTACAAAGGCATGGAATAATATCAAATGATTACCTCCTGGACAAGATCATCCCAAGCATCTTGAAAATGAGTCCCAAAGAGAAGTCCTGCCCCGCCTTGGTCTGTAGGGTCCGGAGTGATTCTCCCCAAGCAGACTAAGAACATTGACCCACCCCAATTCATCTCCGCAGATCTTGACCCAAGGAAGCCTGCTAAATCCGTCTGGAACTGCTTTTGGTAGGCTTTTGCAGAGGCCTCATTGGCGCCATGGATGAAAATTCTGCCTTTGTTATAAGCAGATGATTTCTTATCCACCACAGTGTCAGGCACCTGCTAAAATGTTTCCAAACAAATAATAATATTAATAATTATTATTTTTTAATTTCTTCTTTTTGTTCTTTTCCAAAAAACATACATGTGCTTTTGAGTCAACAAATTAACTACGCCCATTCTTTAAGATTACATAAAATTTGATATTTGTGTGAAGGTAGAGACAACAATGGTCAAACAATTGCAACGCCTGCTTGCTTGGGAAACTCTGCACCAAAGAAATTAATCAAAGCAAACCGCAAAAGAAGGACAATAATGGAACCCCCAAAATTTTCAAAAATTTTTTCAGCATTGCATGATATCATCTCATGCACTGCATGTAGTAATATTTCAAAACAACACCACCGCCACCACTTAATCTGTACGAAAAATCAATTTAAGTGTACGAACATTTGTATCATCAAAATTCAAGAGATATTATCTTCTCGGTTATAACAAGAACAATAGAAACAAAGGTATCGGCCGGCTATAAGCTAACTGACAAAGATTGAGAAAGTGAACACGGGACTATTAATTAGTTACTTTATATGTTAACCTTTTATCAAGCTATGCGTGCATGATTACAAGGATGATCTGGTTAATTTAGAATGGTGATCTACTCAAACTAATTCAAAAAAAAAAGAAGGTTTATTTTGTGACAGATACAAAATACAAATATAAACTTATATTATTATAACCTTAATTACCTGAGAGAGCCAGTGCAGGGAAAAGGCAGAGTAGAAAAAGTCAATGGACTTAGCAGGGAAGAGGCGGCGATAGAAGGAGCCAGGTACTCCGGCAGCAAAATAGGAGCGGTGGCGGCTGTGATCAGAAGCCAGGCACTCCTCCATGGTGCCAGCAGCAGCACCGTAATAGGGCGGGAGCAGTTGAAAGAGAGTATTGAAGTCATTGGAAGGAAGATCAGAGAAGAAAGCCGAAAACTCCGGAGGCTCATGATAGCCTAAGGCCTCGTATCTCTTGGTAATGTGCTCGATGATCACTTCAATGATATAGATTGTGTTAGTTCCACAGGAACATCCCAAATCAGCAACGACGAAGGGCACCGGTGGTAATTTGTTCAGTTTAACACCATCAAGGCATTTTTTCAGGAGCGGAAGCATAGAATGAGCATGCTTAGCCTGCATCAAATTGATCATTAGAATTAGCAACTTGTACAACAAACATCAAACCCATTTTAACGAAATTGAGAGAGAAATTAAGTACCTGAGCTTGGCTGTTGTTGAGATAGCTGGCCTCACCTTGGCCTCCTTTCATGCTGAGCAATTTTTCGAGCTTCAGGTTTGAAACAACGACAATGTTGTTGTCTTGGGCAGCTACGGGAGCCATTACTGAATCTAGAGAGAGAAAGAGAGAACTGATCTGTAAGAAGCTTTTTTTTCTTTTCTCTTGTTTTCTGAACTTGATTGATATTTTTGGAGTGGGGATAGAAGGGAAGAGAAGAGTGTGCAGGGAATATATATAGAGGAGGGGAGGAGCAGGTGATTTCAGATGTTCTCTACTCGTTCAAATAACCAAATAGTAGATTTTAATTACAATGAATAATAAATTTTCCAATTCAATGAACATTTAGGAATTTGATTCATATTAATTTCAAAATTGATCATGTTAGCTACCTAGATTTAGTAAGCAATGATGGTTGCTGAATTTGACTCGGGCCAAATTCACTGCAAATGTAGGTAACAATATTAATTTATTAATCGAAATTTTAATTAATTTAAGAAATAGAACATCTAAAGAAATCCGGTGAATCCACAAATGTGTTTGATTGTTCAAAATCTTTTTTAAAAAAAAAATTAAAAAATTCAATGAATTGTAAGGGAAAAACTAAGTTGCGGGGAGGAAGAATCTAATATATTTTTCAAATTAAGGATACTTAATATGGTATATTTTTTCTTTCCATATACGCATATAATATATTTTTTGATTATTCTATTTTAATTTGTATCTTTATATATAAATAAATCATTAATTTGCATATAATGGATAAAATTTGTTCAATCGATAAAACAATTAGTTTCACGTATAATAATTAATCATACATTTTAATTCGAAAACAATTATTTATATATCCTTTGAATTCTACATTTTTGTTATTTTTTCATTTAAAATTATTTTTACCATTTAAAACGTCATATCAATCTCCATGCTTAGCGTTTTTATTCAAGTTTAGTCACGTAAAAGTTAAGTTGATTATATCTTTCAAGATAGCATCAATCAAATTTCATTGACTTTGACTTGAAGGGCAAAATTGGCCTAAAAGATTAAAAAAAAGAAAAGGTTAAAGTACGATAGCAAGGAAAAAAGGGTAACCTTTGGACGGTGAAATCGAGAGAACATTAATCTAAACAACTTTTGGTATATTAAAAAAAAAGGGGGCAATCTTCCAAATCATGAATGTTGGATCGATGCAGATTAGATGTTAATTAAACCCTTCATGAATCATGTTAATTGATCATTAATACCAAAAATTAGGCACCTAATGGCTTTCTTAATCTTTTAATTAATCAACTATAGTAGTCCTCAAAAGATTAAACATCAATAGTTAAAAACTTAAAGTTCTAATCATTTCTTAGATCAGTGTTCATATCTTGGCCATCATCATCATCTGCTACAGCAGCCAAGAAACCCCTTCAAGATTCTGCAGAATTCTTGTTACGTTAATTAAGTTAAAGAATATTCAACATTATTAGTTAATCACTTTTGATCACTATTCCCTCTGTCCTTAATTATTAAGTCATTTGAACTCACTTTTTGTCTCTTAATTTTCTTTATCGGTAGTTTAATGTCTTAAAACGGTTTCCCTTGTTTCATTCATCTCATTGTTCTTCGACATTTTGAAAAGAAAAATTTTATCTTAATATTAACAAGATGAATACAAATGATTGATAATTAAGGATAGAGGAGTAAAATACTCCCTCTTTCCAAAATTAAATATCTTCATTTCCATATTAGATTGTGTGTCTCATTTATTAAAATAGTTAAAGTTTGAATATAAAGTCACATTAATCACCTCCTTAATTTTAGAATCTATGTCAACTTGCAAAAATGGTTTTACGACTACCAACATTAATAAGAAGGATAAATTGATAATTATATGAAAGTTAAAGGTGCTTCGTCATTTTTTATAAGTCGAAAATAGAATATTCGATTTCGAATTTAGGGAGTAAATTTTTTTTTTCTTTTTTGTTTGTTTTTAAAAGTAAACTAACTAAATTCCCGGAAAGTTGTTCCAATCTTTAAAGAACATCATATTCACCCTTTTTCAACAATGGGAAAAAAGTCCATCGCTGCCGTGATAGTCGCCGATTCACGTGAAGCAAGGCCGGATTAATGTATTCGTCTGCCGGACCTATCCCACCCCACCCCCTTTTCTTTAACGATCAACTACCTGCTTAATTAATTATTTAATTATTTAACTTATTAAACTATCATAAATCTTTTGACTTACTTGTGTTTAGTTAGTTATTACTGCGGCGTCTCCTGTCCCATGCATGCAAACAATTAAATGGCCGTGGTCAAAAGGGTTCTTTATTTATCATGTATTATATAAGTCGTAATTAAAGTAATTTCTCTTTACTGTTTCTTGATATGGCCTCACATTCTTGTGTATAGTTATCGATTGATTAAAGTTCTTTTGTTATTATAAGGATCATCATCATACAAAATATATTTGATTCATGTATATTATTAAAGATTTAACCCTTGTAATGGTGATCATCTAGCCCTTTGCCCACGGTAAGAATTGAAGGAATATTGAGGTATTCGAAATTTGAATGGCAAAGTAAGACGTTTTCATAGGCATACATTTTAGTTCATATTAAATCACTCTATTTACAAAATCAAAAATATCAATATTTAATAAAATCAAGACACAAATGTCGATGTATGTTCATGAATAAAGTAATTTAATATGAATCAAGAAATTTATGTTTCCGGGGTGTGATTATGTTAAATATATATGAGGAATTTGAGAAAGAAAAGGGGAGGATTTGTGCAGTTTTTTTTTTTTTTCTTTGCTTTTGTCTGTTTTGGGGGGGTTAATTTGGAGTCTGGACCCGACACCTTATTAAGGGCCGGGGGAATGCAAGGAAACAAAAAGAAGGACGGGAGAGTATATATATAAATACAACAACAACCAGCACCACTAGCACCAACAATCATGCTGCAAAGTGAACCTGTCACCCCCTCTTTTTATTCCTTGTCTGGGGAGTGAGTCAAAATAGTCTAACCTAACAACCCTTTCCTTCAGAACTTTGCCTAAGAATGAGAGCTACTAAACCACCGGTAGTAGTGGTACTGCTTTCCATCAACAAAACCATCCATTAGCTTTGACATGTCCAATCATGAATAGCCTCTCCCCATCGCCATTTCGAAAAAGACGGGCAATTCTATATATGCCCAACAAAAGAATTTAAAGGAAAAATCTTGAAAACAATTCATTCTTCACACTGATGTCCAAATTAAGTCCATCTACATATGTACTTCTTGAACCACGAAACTTATAATCATTTTGGATGCCCAAAAGGAGAAGTGTGGCATATGGATAAACATGCATGATTCTTAATGTTCTTGAATCAAAAAGTTCTTGACAAAATAATTCATGGAAGTTGCAGCTGATCAGAAAGAGAGTATATACTAGTTAACCCAGCCCCCACACCCCCCCAACACCTCGTATTTTACAAGTCATAGAAAAGAATTTTTACTCCCTTTATTTTTTTTTTCCTTCTCATCATCCGTGGAGGAAACACATTAATGCTTCGGTTTTGGATTTATCAGGCAAAATGAATTATGGTCCAAAGTTCTGTAGTGTTGATTCAAGGACACTCATGCCACTGTTCTCTCATGTGCTCAATAGAGATAGATATAGCTATAGGATTATAAGAATGAGCAGTGGTTTTAACTAGCTAGCTTTGATTGATATCTTATATAATAATATCTATATATATAGGGCTATTTATCTCTAGCTACAATTAATTAATATCATTTTAATAGTATATTATATTGCATGTTTTTAGATATATCCAAAAGCTTGCATGTGATAATAAGATTAGTTTACTTACAATTGAAGAAAGAAAGAAAGAAAGAAAGAAAGAAAAAGAAATATTGTATAAAATATACATATACCTTTTTTAAGAAATATGGATCATTTCACTAATTTTCGGTGTCTCTGGATCTCGAGGCAGTTTAAGTTTGCTTCTACTACTATTAGTTTACGAGCATTTTGAGAAATAAATGCTGTGGAAATTCCAATGTGTTCCATACTATTAGCAGAGATTAGTAGTTAATGGACACATAATTGGGCAAGTGAGCACCCGGGATCACTTTGATTAAGAACTTAATTGAAGAATGATAGATCATTGAGGAGGCTAATTAGGCGCTGATGTTGTGATCTCGAGTAATTAATTAAAGAAAACTTTAACCATTATATCTTTCATAGTAATTGGTAAATAAAGACTACAAGATTTAGGTGAATTTGACTCGTTACAGAATTTCTTGCCTCATTTCCAACCTTTTAGTAGTGCTCACTATCTCCCCGACAAGGAATTATTCACATGGGTTGATGTCATGATAAGAACGAGCAACAAAGCATTCATGCTGGTGGGTTCTATGAGAACAAGTAGAAAGTCCAATTTGCAGAAATGGAAAATGGATGTCGATCATTATAATAGGGCTGCACTGCAAAAGTTTTGCAGTTGAGAAATACTTATCATCGAATAATCTTGAAGGACAAATACATTGGTTAATTGAGAGAGTACTGCCCCCTAGTTTGAAATATTAAAAACTCCTCTATTTTTTGTTTTTGAAGATATCCCTTTTTCAGATTTAAAGATTGAATGGTACTGGACTATCATAATTTTAATAAACAAAAATAAATTTAATTTTTCTATTCAACTTGAACGGAGTTGCAAGGGTTTTTATATATACCTCCAAATTTCATGCATGTCACTGGTCGCCATAAGTATTGTTGCGACCTCGTCCACCAATCGACCCTGGCCACAACAGTACCAGTAGACTATAGCATCTTCATTGCTAAATCTAGCCAATTATAATTGGACACGACTAATTACGATGCCGTTTCATCAATACTGCATAAAGCTGTCATTTTCCTTTTATGGAGGGGACAAGAAGGCCATCATATTTATCCTCATTTAAGTTATCCTTTGGAGATGGTAAGAGGAACAAAAATTTGTTGATCAAAGTCCATTCTTGCAGAAATCGCCAGCATAATTTATGTCATAATCCCTTAAATTGTCCATCTTTTGTGAAAAATAAACATGCGGCCATCTCCAGGTCTGATTCCTAATTTCCTGACAGATCTAAAAAGTTTGTTTATTCCTGAGTGTTGGCTAGTTATGGCCGGATCTTTTGACTTCTTGGCAATAATGAAAGTTTCAAAAGAAATCCAGGAGTCCATCTTTAATGCAAGAAAAGTCACATCCAGAGGAGTTTGTGTTCCTCGGGTGGAAAAAAAATTCAATTGGCATGGTTCAGTCAATCGAGAAAGGTGGAACCAGAAAAGGACCCATCTGCGAGACTTATTTAGAAAACACAAAACACAAGCAATTGCCGGACCACCACAGGTCAGACCTTTAGCCACGCAAAGGGGAAGGATATTAGCAATAAAATTGCAGAGGCGGCAACACAAATTTGAATAGCTCTTCAAACTACCAGTATGACGCAATACAGTACATATCTCGGTTTCCTACTATAAAATTCACTTGCTACAACATGTATCACTACCGCAGCAGCTAAATCTAAATAACAACAGCGGCTAAATCAAAGTTACATAGGATGACAGATCTCTCAATTCAATTACTATGGCGTTGTAGGAATTGCCTCGGTTCCTGAAACATGCGAGGCTGCATCTTCCTTTGATATGGCTACATAATTCACCGGAGCAATAGGTCGACCGCTCTCTCTCCTCCCATCCTTGTTTACTGATCTAGAACCATTTTGATGAGCATTAAGAGAGAGTCGCCTGTTAGCAATCCCGGTAGCACTGCCATTTGCACGTGGACCAACTACCTTCTTTGTGCCAGCTTGACGAGCAGGGCTAGGTGTTGCACCAAAGATTGCTTCTTGCTCTTTGCTCATCTGATCATGAAACTTCTTCTGATCCTATTAACCCAAAGAGCAGTTCTCAAATCAATATAAAAGTTCATAACACAGAAAAGTAAGCTATAAAAACTGTTAAAGAAATGGGGTTCAGATCACTTGTAACTTCATCAATTGGATTGAAGTAGTACTACTTCAATCCAAACCAAATGTTATACATACCCTCAGCCTTCTTTTTTCTTCTTCTCTATCCTGTCTGAGCATTGCATATTCATCGAGCATGGCAAGCAGAGGAACACCATCATAGGTGAATTGTATGCCATGATCTTCTTCCCATGCCCGTGTTTTGTTAACCAAGGTGTCCACAAGAGCTACATGGCCAACAAACAATTACTATACATGCAAATGCAACCACAGAAAACATATATGATTATTCTTCTTCATGATTGCATGGAGAGAAAATCAGCACACTAGTTACATTAAACATATCCCACTAGAAAACATAAAAACAACAAAACAAAAGATAGTCATCCTACTTAAAAAATTATTGGTACTTCTGTAGATATATTGTGAGTTTACAAGGGAAACAATAGTCTAAACTACCATCTTGACAAGAAAAGGATATCTCCACTTTTGAGGAATACTATGCATCATTTTAAATGGCTATTCTGTAAATTATTGGTACTTCCGTAGATATATTGTGAGTTTACAAGGGAAACAATAGTCTAAACTACCATCTTGACAAGAAAAAGACATCGCCACTTTTGAGGAATACTATGCATCATTCTGTGAATGAGCATCCCCAAACCGAAGAAAACAGGAAAATATAAGAGAGAAAGGCACGTGTAGATTTGAGCAAGACCTGGGATTTTGTTTACTAATATCCGTGCCTTTTCTGCCCGCTTCAGGTTCAAGTGTGCCCCACGACTGGCATTATACCTGTTGTCATCCTGATTCACCTCACCCCCAAAAGAAAAGAGAAAAAGGGAGAAAAATAAGACATAAATAAAATAGCTCTTCTTATAATTATGACATTTAAAATGCAAACATAGTTGAGAGTGGAAATTCATTTATAGATTGTTGAGCGTCGAAAAGTAAAATGAAGTTGAAAAATCATTGATTCCTCATTGAATATCTCTGCTGATTGTTCTTCTGAAGACCTCAGAATGGGATGTGCAAGCCAAAAAGATTTCTGACTGTTACAAATTCTTTAAATGAAAAATGCATATGTCCATAAAACACAAAGACGAGGTACAGAAAGAGATGTTACCCTATTGTAGTCTTCAAGCCAGCTCTCTTCCTCGCAAGCAGACATCCATTTCTCAACCTTATCGAGTATATCTTTCCTACTTATAGCCTCTTCTTTAGCTTTTGCAATTTGATTATCCATGTCTGCCAGTAGATCTGCAGGCTCTACATTCCCAGAGTCAATGAGATCCATAATCTTTTCACGAGCAGCATCAGAATCAATCTCTATGTGAGCATGAGCAAATATCTCTTCGAGCTCTGCCTGCTTCTTGAAAGCAATTTCTTTCATTCGACTTGATTTCAGCTGATCAAGCCTTTCAACTTCTACCTCAGCCTTGAAAATAAACACGCTCAATAAAAATTGGCATTTATCAAATCAGTATATCTCACATAAAGAAATGTTAGATTAAGAAAATTCCAGATACCTGTTCAATCAGATCTGCAGCTAATGCCCCAGGAATAGTTACTTCATCTACTGAAGCTGATATATTACAGGTGACATGATTAAATAGGCTCCTCTCTCCTTCAGGGGTATCCATTAAATTCCAAAGGTCAATTAGTTGTGTTGCTAATTCTTGAAGCTGTAACAGGTCAAATTGTCAAACACGTGGAAAATGAAAGGCTACGGTAAATAATAGAGTATAACAAACTCAGGATACCACAAGACTTACCAAAAGACAGACGAAAATAGTTAAGATATGATACTAAGCCTAATACATCTATGGATAAATAAACAACATTTTCATACAGTCCTAAAGTAAATGAAAACCATGAGAATCAAGTGGGGAAGAGAGGTTCAATTAGCATTCTTTGGTAAACTGTAACAGAGAGAAAGTATGTAAGCCTCTCAATCGTTTCAAACTTTTTCAATAAGTTTCGGGGAGGGGAAGGAATTTCACATCATACAAATTCGAAGGCCAAAAAGACATGCAATGCTATCATTTACATAAAATATCTACTTCTTGAGTGCAGTATAAGAATATTCCTAGTCAGAGATTTGATCCAGATGCATATTGAGGTCTGTTCCCAGTTACTGAAGATATCAGCAGAGCAGTAAAAAATTTTACACTACCTATATTCTAGACAAGAATTTGATATTATTGCCTATCACAATTACATCGTACAAATACCTTATGCAGCCTCTGCTTTTTATCCTCCTTTAGTTCTAGGACAGTCTTAGCCAACCTTGAGAGTGTGTCATTGCTTATGCTTTTAGATTGTACACCAGTAGAATCATTCAAGCTCGGATGCACTTCTGTCACAGTACTGTAGAAGTCCATACCAAGAACAGCACAAAGATCGTGTACGGTACTGACAAATTCAAGGACTTTATGCAATCTCTCACTCTGCAATATTAAGAAATAATAGCCAATTAGGATTACCTTGATTATGAATTATCCTACTGTTTTAAATACAAAAATGGATTGCAAGTGTTAAAAGGCCACCTTTTCTTTCTGAAGTTCTTGCAGATGAGATTGGAATTCGTCTAACTTTTTCAGGGATAAGTCAGACTCATCAACGGTCAAATGCTCCACTTGCTCACTTGTCCCAGCAATTTCTCCACATATCTTCTGTATTTGGGACTGTACATTGGTGAAGTCTTTTCTCCTCTCCTCTTTAAGTATCATCAATTTATCTAATGTAGGTGCCACAGCAGCAAGTTGTTCCTTGATTGTTCCATTGGTCTTCTCAGGCTGGATGATCAAAACACAAGAAATAGAACTTTTTACATGAGTTTGCTATTATTGTTCGCATATTACTCACAGTATGCAAATTAAACTATTTGTTACTCACAATTCCAAAAAAGGTTTTCTCGCCAAGCGCAGAAAAGAGACTTGAGAGTTCAACTTTGGCATCTGCCAATTCCTGAAGAAGGTGGGCCCTTGATTTCACGGCCTGATCAACCTTTCTCTCGTAGACATCCAAGCATTCCTTCTCTAGCTGAATAAGCATCTTATCCCTATCTTCATCACTTTCACCAACCTCATCCCAGATTTGCTGCATTGGGACATGTCTTGTAATGAGTTAACTGTAACTGTATGATTCTACATCCATGATATTATATTTGGCCATACATAGCTAATCTTTAAGAGAGAAAATCATAAAAATACTTTATATATGAAATTTAAGTCCAGGAACTACCTGCAATTGCTGTAATAAAGTCCCACAGGTGGTTTCTCCAATGAGATGATATTCAGCATCTGCTGCAGCCATTGGCTAAGACTCCAAGCAGAACTGATAGATTGAAGATTTTAATTTAAAAGGGGAGACAATTAAAGGGGGGGAAAAAAAAAAGGACATTCCAATGTAAGGAGTAGTTTTACATTGTACAGAGACAAACAGAGGGAACACATTGACCACCACCAGTAACCATAACTAAAGGATAAGAGAGTATGGAAAAAGGATCAGAGCTAAAGTCTCACAATGGAAAAACCACTCAACAGAAGCTACACAAGAAACTAGAAAGACATCCGAACAATCAAATTAAAGACAAGAAAAAAAAGAAGCAGTAAAAACACTTTGCAACCTCAGTAAAACCTAGAACGCGAACTCGCACAAGTTAGCACAGCAGAAGTGAAAACCATTCCCGAAATTCCACCATCACATTCGTAGTTAACTAAAAACAAATCGAGAAAACCTAGAAAACAACGAACAGCAGCAAGGAAACCACAAAAACGAAGTCTAGAGCCATTTCACTCAAATGTGCACGGAATTAATGTCCAGAGCCATTTCACTCAAATGTGCACGGAATTAATG
>JAOXNR010000022.1:18829462-18845501 GCA_028571225.1 Parsonsia alboflavescens
GGGTTGATTATGTCTTACAATTGAGGGAATTGAGTTAACACTTTTTAGTTTGCATTGTTTACTTTAGTTAATTATGATCTCTCTTAACGTTTAGTTTACACTGTTAGAATGTATTGATGCCTCAGGCCTGTGTTAGCACCATTGAGCAATAATTCCATCCATTGAGCAATAATTCCATTGGTCAGAACTACAAGAAGAATGAGGCAGAGGGATCATGGTTCAACTCCTCCGTCAACACCCACAACTAGAATTCGGCAGCGAAATCGATCACAAGAGGTTGAACATAAGTAGAGTTTCATTTTTTTCAATTTTCTTGGCATATATATGCAATTTGCAAATTTCAATCAGGGGCTTTCAGTTTGGAGACAAAAATTTTCAATGCAGATGCTCTTCGTGTCAACACTTAGTGATCACATTTTAGATGTTTAAAATATTTACCATCCCTTTTTTCTCTTTTCTAGGTGGTGCCCGATTTAAGCAAATTACATGGGAGCCGCTTACTTATAGACGATAAGAATAGATATAAATCTATGTGGATCCGTACACATTCCTCCTTCTGGATGCTTGCAAGTGTGATAGTGATTATCTACTTGGGTCATCTCTATATTTGTGCCATGGTGGTTGTCATACAAATATTCATGGTAAGGGAGCTGTTCAATTTACGTATAAGAGCCCACAAAGAAAGGCGTCTTCCAGGATTTAGACTCCTGAATTGGTCTGTAATAAAGCTCAATAATTTTCTATATTATATCTTTACACAAACCTCAAATCATGCAGCACAAGGCTTACAATCATAATCATATGTTGTACTATTGTAGGCATTTCTTCTTCACAGCAATGCTGTTTGTATATGGCCGCATTCTCTCTCAACATCTAGTTAAAACTATGACATCAGACAAGTTCTTCTATAATCTTGTGAGCTGCCTCACAAGATATCACATGGTTATTTGTTATTTCCTGTATATTGCAGGTTTGTCAAATGTTATTTAATTCCAACTTTCCGAAGATCATCAGAAGTTTCTCTTTGAATCTTAACTTGTCTTCTTTTTCTTCTTAGTTGTCAGTGTTATATGCCTGTTTTGTTATAACTCATGCATATTCTTTTCTGGTGCACTATTTATATAAATATTACAGGACTTGTATGGTTCATTCTAACCTTGAAGAAGAAGAAGTTGAAGTATCAGTTTTGTCAGTATACATGGACACACATGATTCTTATAGTAGTCTTCACGCAATCCTCTTTCACTGTTGCCAATATCTTTGACGGAATATTCTGGTAAGGAATAGCAAACTTCTTCGTCGCTGCTGTATTTCAATTTAATCACTCATGCATCAGTTAATTGTATAAGAGCTTAGCTACACCTGTTTATTGAATGTTTCAATTTTACAAATTAGACTTTTTCATAATTCGTGAAGTTCAACCTTTTAAGTTTTTTTCATTTTCAGAATACAGCATTGTCCATTTTCTTTATGCAGGTTCCTTCTACCAGCATCACTAATTGCTATCAATGACATATCTGCTTATCTCTTTGGTTTTTTCTTTGGAAGAACACCTCTCATCAAGCTCTCCCCAAAGAAGACATGGGAGGGATTTATTGGAGCATCAATTACAACCATGGTGTCAGCATTTATAGTAAGCACCATTTTACTTCTGAAATGAACCTGTTATTGGTTTTCTTCCCTGTTGGTAAGGTGCTGGTTTTTCTGTGAATCTGTCATCTTACTGTTTTTGTTGATTGCAAGCTCATTAGCTGAAGTTGATAGGTTTCTGTAATCATAATGTTTCCTTTTGGCAGATTGGACCTTTTCCTATAAGACGTACATTCAGTCCCGTATGATTACAGTTTCCAGACGTCATGAAAATAATCAATTTTTTACTTGTAAAGCATCTTGAAAATTTAGTTTGTTAGGCCTTGTTCCTCCCAGAGACACTCAGATGAGTACATTTATTTCTTATTCTTTCTTCTTCTACTCGTGCTATCAGATGTCCCCTCACGTATATCTGCTAGCTCTCTCAATATTTATGGAAATGCATGAACTGGCACCAGTTTATATGGGAGTGGGTTGTGATTGTTCCACATTTTTTTACATGCAGCTTGCCGATATTCTGGGTCAATTCCAATGGATGACATGTCCTAGAGTGGTAACTAGTCAATGTTATGCATTTTCCTCAATACAAAAACAAAGTATTATTATGATTTTGAATAGCATAAAAAAGAATTGAGTGCAGGACCTATCGACGGGTTGGCTGGAGTGTGATCCTGGTATATTGTTCAAGCCAGAATATTATCCATTATCCGAATTTCTTCCTCACTGGGTAATAGTCTTAATTGGAAAGTTCCGATTTTCATATGTTCCAAAGTCTTTATGTCAAATTCTCAGGTGACAAAAATTGTACCAATGGGGTTTTAAATAAATGGTGCAGTTTCCCTGGAAGGGGATATCAGTTTCTCCTGTGCAGTGGCATGCTTTATGCCTGGGCTTATTTGCTTCAATAATAGCTCCTTTTGGAGGTTTTTTTGCCAGTGGCTTCAAGAGAGCTTTTAAGATCAAGGTGTATATTTTGCATCATTCTCTTCTGGATTAAGATTATTTGTCATCATCTTGGTTAATGTGGAATGAAACAGGACTTTGGTGCCATTATTCCCGGACATGGTGGTTTTACAGATAGAATGGACTGCCAGGTGTGCTAGAGTTTTACAGACGGCATTCTTTCGAGTCCCTTTTCTAGTATTTGATTGTTTCTTCTTCCGAAACAAATATTGGTTCTCCTGATCTTCATTTCCCAAAATTTTCTCTTCTTCACTAAAGCATTGTAAAAAAGAACTTTTGTTTTCTATTTTCAGTTTTGCAGAATTGCTAGATAATAATCAACTGTGAACATTATGAATTGATGTTTCCATATTTTCTACAGATGGTGATGGCCATATTTTCCTACATCTACTATCAGTCCTTTGTTAGTTCTCAAGACTATTCTGTAGAGACTATGATGGATCAGGTGAGAGTGAGTACAATACAAGAGTACTTAATTAATTCTGCAGTTGCTGATATTCTATTTGGTTATAGTTTTACACCTTCACTGATATGTTTATTAACTCCGTATATATTACAGATTGTAAGGAATCTTAGCTTTGAGGAGCAAAAAACACTCTACTTGAGGCTTGGCCAGATATTCAGGGAGAGGCAGTTTAGCACTTCTTGAAGCAGGGCAAAGATTAAGCCAACCTTTTTTTACTTATCATAAAAGTAAATAAAAATCATTCATGCACTGAAAAAGAGAAAACTAGTCATTTCATTTCATAATCATCAAGTTTTTCCCTGTTCTTCTCCCCAATCCAATATTTGCCTTTATTTGTTCACAGATAAATTCTTCACTTAATGGCGAAATCGCAGCAGCACTTGTGTTCATCAAGGCATGCACCGTTCACCCATCCAATGCCATTGTCCACACAGATCTTCACACACTGTAACTTATTGCATTCTGCAAGATCGAAAGAGTGGAGGCATTTGTTCTCCATTGGCTCCTCTTCAGCCGTACCTGCATCCACACACACATATACAAGCATTTAATTCATTTTACTCAAAATTTTTGACATAGAATTTCTATTCTTCGGGCATGACGACGATTAGAAGAAAGAAATTAATTACCGGGGGAGAAAGCTCCTGAGAGCATGAAAAGGAAGAGAAGGGAAACCAATAAATCTTTCATTTTATGTTAGAAACACCAAAATTCAATTGTGAGAGATGGGATTTCTTGGGGTGGTGCTGTGTCTGAGGATCCCAAGAATTGGTATTTATAAGACTTGGAACTGTTGATGAGAGGACGGTGAAGTTTGTTGTTCACTCGGTTGGTTCCCTGGCAGATTGCTAGAATCCATTTTCTAATTTATTAGGTTAGTTGTGTGGTTAAATAATACATTTAATTTTGCTGATTCATGAACCTTTTTAAGTTGAAACTTTGTACTAAATGGACAAGAATATATTTATTACTCCTAACCATGTCTGGTAAATACTGAGAAAATTTGATATAGATCAAGTCCATCATCCTCCATATGGATGTGGGATTGTGAACCTTAACCACGTTCGGAGAGATAGACAAAGTCCACTGTTCCACATATGAGAGTGGGACGGTGGACCTAAACCATGTCTGACAGAGAAAATTTGACATGGATTAAGTCCACTGTCCCACATATGGAAGTGGGACTGTGAATCTTTTAATCGATATTAAGTTACACCATTAATCAAAGGGCAGAGCCCATTTTCTTTTTGAATTTCCTCTGACCGTCTAAGGTAAATAAATCCCTTTGACCTTGACATTGACATTTAAAACATAACCAATGACTCAGTGCACAAGAATCCGTGAAAGACGAAGACTTTTTCCACCTTAAGCCATGCAATGCCGAAGTTTACAGCGCCAAAAATTGTGAGCTCCAACCGGGAGAGTCATAGTTCTATTCTTTTCAAAAATGTTTGTTGCAATGCAGATGGTTTCTGAATCTAAACTCTAACCGGTTCCATATTCGCGTGGATGCTTCATCCTGGTCATGCCTTGTGGATAATGTTAATGTTAATGGCTTCACTGGAGAACTCTGAAAATCCATCCAGGGCTCTCACGTATTGCCTTAAGCAGAAGGGTAAAAATTGACTCTTCAAGGATCAGGTCCAGCAAATTCATCTTCTGGATAGCGTATCCTAGCGTGCTTTCCTCTGGACTAATGAGTTTTGTACTGAATTTCTGAATGTTCTCTGAGCCACTCCAGAACTTTTGCTCCTTCCAGCACCTCTTGTACCTAGGCATTATATAAGGGACAAAGAGCAAAAGCAATGTAACTCTAAATATCTTTTCTTGAGATTGAGTAGACTGGCAGATTCTGACTGTGTGTGACGGATATGTAAACATAAAATTAGTGCTTTTAGCTCTCTATTTTATTCATGCCAGAAGGGTTCAAAGAGCAAAATCTTTTGAAACTGAATGATTTTCTGAAAGACAAAGCTTATTCAGTAGGTATGCTAACCTGTTCCTTCACACGCTCCTCGTCGTATTCCTGCTTATGTTTTTCGAATTCAGCAACAGAGTTCTTCACCTCCTCCACCAGCTCCTCTGTTGAAAACTGCAGCACAACCCAGAATTGAACTTATATTAGTCTCATTAATCTTCCCATTTTCAGAAAAGGAAAAATATGGAAGAAGTATATGGTGATCTGAAACACATGGGATTTCTTAAAACAAACCATCAGAAGAAGATTAAAGATTTATAAAAAGAAACACTAAATCTGAAACATTATACCTGTAAATTCTCTCGTTTAAATATGTCCCCAACGGCTAGATTCTGCTTTATCACATAGGTTATATTCTCCTTGTTGTTTTCAAGGAACTCATTTACTGCCTTCGGACTTGATAAATACGCCAATTGTTGCTCAGTTAGCTTGCTATTTGTCTGTACTTGAAGAAGCTGGGCTCCATAAAGCTGCCTTCCTTGCTCCTCGAACAAAGACCGGGGAATATCTACTTCAACCATCTAGAGAGTATGTAAAAGGAATTTCAGTAGGACAGATGCACAATGAAATGCTTTCAGTGCCTAAATTCAGTACCTTGGAATTTCACAAACATGCTACAAAGTTACATCTATTTTGACAGCTAACTCAGAGATGAAAAAACTCAAGGCGAGAGAACATTTGTATTATGCTCCTGAATATTTCAAGGTGGAACAAGAATACCTTGGAAATAAGATCGAGAATTGCATTGTCTGCTGCCTGTTCTTTGGCAGCTTGCTCCATCTCCAAGCATTTCTGAAGTAATGTTTCCTTGACCTGCAAAATCATAAGGAAAGATAAGTGTTCATCTAACATCTTAAAATCAAGTTACTTGATCAAATATTAGCTCTTCTGATGAAGTAAAACAAATTTAAACTCACATCAGCCAGTGTACTGCATCCAGGAAGTAACTTATCAGCAAGGGAGTCATCGAGCTCAGGCAGGACTCTATAGAACAGTTCCTTACATTCAACCTAGAGCAGATTGAAGCATCACATCAGACTTTATGAAAACAGAACAATTAATCTTGAACTTGTCCATAAGATGAATAGGAATGATAATAAGGAAACAACCATTCACCATGAAATGGTTCTCTTTCAGTTAATTAATATGTAAAAGTCACTGACTGTGAAATGAGCTTTAACACCACGAAGGTCCTCTTGATTCCATGATTCACGAAACACGTAATGGAAGGACTTTGTTTCACCACGTTGGATTCCAACAATGGAATCCAGGAAACCAGGAAGAACTTTATCTCCATCTTCTGTATCAAACCGAAAACCTGTGAATGGAGATCAGAAAATGTCATCCAACATGATAGAATCACTTGTTCATGAAACAAACCAGGGAGATGATTTTCCATCCAAATTCATGACTTCTCTGACTCTGGAGTTCCATCAAAATTACAGAACTCCACTTGCAAACAGTAGTTTGAAAACTTATGAAGATAATATTCTTAGACAGATGAAGAATCAACTACAGGGATGACTCAAATAAGCATTAAAACTCCCCGTTGAAAAGGTAAGGGCAACATACCGCTTCTACTTTATGTTTTAAATGATAGATGTACAATACTAAGGACATTCACAAGCTTGTGCAAAGTATTAAGAATAGAAATTGATATAATAAGTTGGGAAGCAATAATCTCAAGGCATCACTGAATTACAAATGACAGAGAATGGTCTACAGGCTGAGCAACAAACCTTTACTCTCTGCAGATGGAATTCTTTTAGCAGTTGATTCACCTTGTTCAATTGTTACTGCAGATATATCTAGAACTGCAACATCGCCAAACTGCAGACACTTCTAAGCTCATGTAAGTATATAATTAATCAAGAAAGCATCTGGGCAGTCTTCTACCAAGTTAGCCTTCATAGTTCTGACTTGACTAAACAACCAATAGAACAATTAATATATACCCATTTAATGTACTTAAACCTGTTTTTACCTGTAGTCCTCTGTCAGTCACAATTCTGAGTGAACCTAGAGACTTATGTCGACGCTTTAATTCTTGTTCAGAAGCTGTCTGAGCACCAATTTCACTATCTATCTCAACTACAACCTTCAAATTCTTGTATCCATCCTCAGGAATCCACTTGATTTCAGGTGCCACATCAACAGTGACATCATAACTAGACCACAGATGAATAACCATGGTAATATATAAAGAGAAAGATTAACTACAACATTTTCACCGCCTCTCAATGTAGAGAACAATATCAAATACCACCAGTGCCACTTAAAACTGATTACATGCAAATAAATTCTACAACATGTGCAGTTGCTTAAGACAAAAATGTTGACAAACCTCAGAGACTTCAACGAAGTGTAAGTCTTCTCCATGTCTGAAAATTTTGTAGCAATGCGAATTGAATCTTCCAATGCTTTACCAGTCACCTAAGCGAATTCATACACCACTGAAAAATTAAGAAGACAGCTACATACAACTCCAGGAAGAATAGAAGCACATTACCAATTCTGTAGTTTGCAAAAATAAAGAAACTTTACTAGTTTGACTCTGTAAAAGACTAATACTGGATATCACTCCATATTACTTTCAACAGATTGAAAAAAAGCCTCATAAGTTATACAACTAACTAGCAGACTTCAGAACAAGTACCGGATTCTCACTAGAAAATCTCCAAGTATAAACTAGGTAAGCTAATGCAGTTACTGGAAACTCTGAAGAGTAATGGGTTAAAATTATCATATCAAATTATAAAACAATACAGACCGAAGACATGGCATGAGGAAGTGTTCTCTTCAAGATAGATTCAACTGTAGCCTTCTGGACATTTTGCTTGCCTATATAACTGATTAGAATGCTCTCTGGTACATTCTTCCCAGGGCGAAATCCCGGAACCTGTATCTCACAACAAGGATCCAATCATTCTGAGTTTTGATTCTCATGTGATTTATCATAAGCAAAAGCTTCTGTGTTTGTGTGTGCCTGTGTAGCATAGCAGACATACTTGATACACCTACGACAGGAAATCTTAGCCATTTAATTTGTCACGAACGATTGCAAAAGGCACAGTATAGCAGTTATCATCCAAGTAGAGAGATATCTAAGCT
Organism: Parsonsia alboflavescens; assembly: GCA_028571225.1. NCBI lineage: Eukaryota > Viridiplantae > Streptophyta > Magnoliopsida > Gentianales > Apocynaceae > Parsonsia > Parsonsia alboflavescens. Next base: position 18,837,571 of record JAOXNR010000022.1, read on the forward strand.
GAATAAGAATTGTTATTGAATACTAAGGGACGCGTAACAGAAAGCACCTTTGCCTTCTTCATAAACTCATTAATGACTCTTCTGTAACAATCCTCGCAAACAATAGACGGAACTTCTACACTCAATCTAACCTGCAAGCATAAGAAATACATTTAATGATTAAAATCTATATATCATATGACGCTCCTGGAGTCAATTAAGAAATACCACATCATAAGCAGGCATTCTGTACTTAGTAAAGAACAAAAGAAAAAATTCTTGAAAAGTAAAGCAACTCTGAGACAGAAAGGTTTATTGAAATTGAGCGACAAACTATATAGTAATGAATCGAACGGCTATCAAAGTGGGGGGCAGGAAAAAGGAGAAAGATGAACTCACTCTAGAATTGGGTTCATGGGTTTCAGTGACCTTAAGGTCAGCCGGAAGTTTGTCCATAGTCCTATCAAGAGCAGTAGTGGACGCTGAAGCTACAAAGGGATTGGATATTTTCTTGAACTGGCGAGAAGGCAAAGTGGGTAATTGTTTAGGAGAAGTGAAAAGAAGTGTCTTGAAGGGCTGGACGAGAGGTCTGCTAGGAAGGGAAATTGAATATGGGGAAGGATTAAACAAAGATGGCTTGAATTTGAGGAACGTTGGTGCTGCCGTGGTGGAGCTGCTACAGAGCTCCATCTCAGTTCTTCTACAAAATTGGATGCCGCTAGCGGAACCGTTGAAGTCCTTTGAGAAAGAATATGAAAAAGAAAGAGATAATTTTGAAGAAAGAGAACGGGATATTTTATTGAAATGAAAGATAACGACGAGGTCTCCTCTTTTGCTTGCAAAGCATCTTTCTTGATGGACAACAACGATTAAGACCCCGTAAAGAGACGATTATTATCATAATTTTCAACCACAGGCCACAACCAAAGTCCATTAGTACTAAACCAACATAGAAAATATTAAAAAGACATCTCAAGACTCAAACGAAACCTGGCCAACTGTGATTTAATGATTCCCTTCACGAACCAATCAAAAAAAGTTTTAAGTCTTTACGTTGTGCCACAGCAGCAGGATAAGTGGACACCTGCAGGGAAAGCCAACCGTACTAAAAGGACCCAACCGAGGAAAGAATCAAAGATGATCATATCAAGCGACGTCGTGCATAGGCATGTAAGGTCTTGAGTAAAATCTGCATTGAAAACTTTGCTTTGCTCATTGTGCCACTCTCTGCCACCTCTAAAGCTATGTTCCTTCTTTGACTCCAAAAGTTGCTCAAATTCCTCTGTTTGTTACTAACTGATATCCCAAAGCAAGTTTGATAATGGAAGGAATAGGGTCTAGACTAGGTCGAGTTTCTTCCAGGTACGGCGCAGGGCCAGCCCCATCTGCTCCTGTCTTCAATGGCCCTGTAAGGAAGTGGAAGAGGCAGTGGGTACTTTGTCAGTCAGACAATGTCGCCAGCGGCAAAGGTAACCACCAAAACCACCGGCAGAACCCTCCTCCCCTCCTCCTTTGCCGCTGGACTCCACTGCCTTCTACTAACTCGGATGAATCCTCTATTAATCCCCCCAAACGGAAGTTCCGGTACACCCCGGTAAGTAGATTTAACCTTTCCAACTCTTCTTTCTTTCTTTCCATTTTTGCGAAGGGTTTTGTCCAAGAAGGTTCTTTTTATATTTTGTTTTAATCACTTATGCTTGTCCGATCAAGAAAATCAGTTATCAGTATAGAAGAATCGATTTTTAAATGATCTTTCTTGGCTCCTTAGATCAATATCTCGTTCTTAATCTTTTGCAAGAAATTTGTATTTCCTTTTTAAATGGAGTATAAAAGATGGAGAATATGGAAGCTTTAGCATTCTTGAGGCAGCCATGAAATCATGGATTATGTCACCGGTTTTAGGGGAAAACCATGGTGGTTCTGAGGTTTCATGTTATGTTTGACAGCACGTGCTCTTTGAAGGAGCTATTAACTCATGTTTTCTATTTCTACAAGATTATATAGATGTTTGGAGATATTTACACTCCAAAAGAAGAGAGAAATGGTAAGAAGCCATCATATTATGCAAAATGAGGAAAACATCTGTCTCTATTTTACTCCTTTTTCCTTTCTCCATTGTCTATTTTTGTTCTTAGAAGTGGGAAAAACTGAGAAGATGGAGAATTGTATAAGTTTGCAGACATGCAGTGTCAGATACAATATGAGTCAATATTAGAACTATATTTCTTATGCGAAAATCGAGCTATAATCTTTCATAATGTTATACATGAAAAAAGTGAAAAGATATTTTTATCTTCTGTGATTGTGGCAGCCATTAAGATATTTTTATCTTCTGAGATTGTGGCAGCAATTAGGTCAGTATAACTCGATAGTTTGAGTATTAAATTCATTTTGATGGCGACTTTGCAGGTTACTGTCTTAGAAGAAAAGAAGAAAGAGGCCCTCAAAAAGGTTGGAGATGAGACTGAAGCAAGTGTGACAGCAGGACAAAACGTGTCTTTTAAGAAACCGGTCAGTAACATTTTTACGAAAGAAATCAAAGGTGGTAGACAATCTAAACTTGTTATGTTCCCTGATCTAAAATCTGATTCACATCTTGACCTCTGTTAAATATCTTTATCTGATCTGCATTGATATCATTGTCCGTTCTGAGGTAGTACTATCTACTTATCTGGAAGCATTGTTCCTTTAAAATGATCTGTCTGGGTAACTTCTGTCTTTAACTTCAAATGTGCTTGTGTTTAACTTTTCACCTAAATGTTTCTTTTGCTGCATGCTATATAATTGTCTTTGCTTGTTGGCTCACAGGACTGGCTGTGATAGTTAACACTTGGCGTCAGTTGTATGCCATTATGTCTAATGTCTGCATTGCAAGTATTGTATGTTGAACTAGGATTTGATTCATGAGGACAAATGTAAATTAGGTCATACACAAGCAGAACATCAATGGATCCTTCCTTTCCAAGAAAAGGAAATATGAAATTTCTTCTTTTTCTTTTCTGTAGTAATGTAGTCTGTTACCTACCATGGGTATCCAGAGTACCAGTAAAAACATGTGAAGAAGAACTAAATTTCCCTAATCTTGTTGCTTGATCATTGATGGGCTTTTAGATTTAATAATGTTTCACTAATCTGTTCACTACAACTTTCAGTCCGAGTTGTAAATTCTAGTGGAAGAGAAACAAATGAACAAAGACACTTGAAGTCTTTCCTTATACAGTCATTTTTTTGGTGACCAAACCATACTTAGAATGCAAAATAATGTTTATTACATTCAAATTTTGGTGTCTTTAGATCTCCACTGGTTCATTCTATCCTTGCATGATGATTGGTAATGCAAGGCATATGGATATTTGTGCTCCTCTTTATCTTCAAAAAGATTATTGTTTGGGTTTCCAGTATTTAACTGCTTTTCCGGGAAATGCCACAGGAATCATATGCCTAGTGAAGAAAAATAGTACAACAAGATATCAGAATATAAAGTTCTACTGCTAGCTTCGTGGCATTGTTTTACTCTGATTTCTGGTAGCATACAAAACCATAATCTTCTTGCTTGAGATAGCCAATGTTAACATTCTATGAGAAGTTTGAATTGCCAAACACAGTTCTATTTATTGTGCTTTAACCTTTCACACTTAACTGCAGGAGCTAAGCAATGATCAAGCATACGTAGACAAAGGGCAACTTGATTTGCAGTTGTGTCTTGAGAAGCCACAAGGAAGAAATTAAGCTAGTGATGGAGGACATAAGTGCAAGATATCATTACAGAATCATGGTCATGTTGTTTACATCTTGGTAGATTACTTTTGAAGAATATGCTTGAAACTTTGGATGTTCTTAATCTCTATATTTGTCATATGTATATATCCGCATAGGAATCAGAACTAGGAAAAATCAGACAGAATTCCAAACTCTTTTAGGTGTTTTGAAAGGGAAAAACTTTTGCTCCCCGAGGCATTAAACAAGGATGGGAAACAGGGCTTCTTTATTCCCCCAACTAACTGCAGAATGAGTTATTTTCTTGGTGGTGATAGAAAATAGAGGAAGTGCAGATGGCCACATCCAGAGTCCAGAATGAAACTCAAACAAATAGTTATGGGTACCCAAAATCTGCCATAAATTTTTTGGATAGTACTGTTTGGCTACAGAAAGGATCTCAATAATTTGTTCTCTCTCTCTATATATATATATATTTACACACACGCCCTGTAACACAAAAAGGGTCTATATAAACGAGAATTTTAACTCTGGGACATCAAGAATGGAATTAAGATATTATCAAATACAAACGAAAATAAATTATCAGTCAAGAATGGCTGTGCTCAAAATCGCCCTATGTAAAGCAAAAGATTTGTGTTATTAACACTACAACTCTTGGTGGCACCTCCGTACCTTAACAAGAAATCAAGATTAAAAGAGAAGACTAGTCCCATCCTCTTTCCTAGAAAGCATAACATTGAAGCTTTTACAACTGAGGAACTGGAGGTCTAAAAAGATTCTCCAATTGGTTTTACTACTCCTGGCTTTCTACTGCCTGTGTAACACCAACTTCTGCTGGCCGAATGACGCGATCATGCAACTTATATCCTGCCTGCAGAAAAATGAATGAACAATTCAGTGTCCCATTTACTGCTTCAGATAAGATTGCAACATAAATCTAAGCAGTGGTTTTCTGCAGACAGCTTCAATTTAAAAGATTGTTGGAGAGCATATCCACACAATAAACAGAGTTGAGAACAATGCTGAAATAAATATGGTTCGCTTGAACCAACACATCATATAGTAAAACTCAGTTATCCAGAAAAGCATCCACAAACATCTGAAGATCATTAATAATAAAAAAGTGGAACAGAATAAATAGTATACTCAGCCCTTCTTTCCTCAGGCAACAAGAACAACAATAACAAAAAATTTCCCATTTTCTTAATTTCTTATGGGGAAAGGGATAACAAATAGATACCTTCAGAACAACTGCAACAGTGTTTGGAGGCTTTGAAGGATCCGGTACTTGAAAAACAGCATTATGCCGGTGTGGATCAAATTCCTCATTTAGTGGATCATATTTTTCAACCCCATACTTTCTGAATGCCTGAAAAGATAATCAAGCTAATAAATATTATAAAGATCAAATTCCCCATGTTACATGGTTAGAAGCACACCAGAATACAGAGAAAATAAATGAAAATCACCTGCTGGGATAAACTAAAAATAGAAACATTTATATATAATTCAAACTACAGTAAAAGCATGATGCAATGCAAAGGTCAAGGTGAAAACATGAATGTGATTTTTCTGAACATTTTCATGTTCAGGTACTATTCCAAGATTTCTAGAGAATATCTCACAATATTGGTTTCACATGCTTCAACTGTATTCACCATATTCTAATATATAGAATACAACATGAAAGTTATGAAAAGAGTTCATGTCAAGGTACCGTGTGCTACTGCACTGCTTGCATTATGTTTGACATGAGGAAAACTACAACATATTCCAACTAGGCTATTCCACCAGGAAAAAGAAACATCTAAACTATACAATTCAATTATTAATCAGCTTATTCAATGCTTTCTTTGTCTTTGGAAATTATTAGGAGTGCATCTGAATTAGAACTGGACCTAAATTACAATCTCCCAAGACAAGCCCAAAATTTGCTTTAAGTAGTATACAGAAAAAACAGAAAAGGTAAGAACACCATTTACAAGTCAACGAACCCTTAGAATGCAAAAGAAAATTTCTTTAAAAGCATGTTCAATCAGAAAGAATACTAGGAGTTTAATTCCATTTATCATTGTTTAAGCCAAAGTATAATTGGTATTGGTTACCTTAAGTTGATAAACTATGATGAACCAAGAAGGCAAAAATACACAGGATTAGCATATTTGTCATTTAGATAACATCAGTTTGTCTACTAGCTCAGAAAATCTTCAATATCTAATGTAATCAACAAACCACAAAGACATTCTATATCCATTCAAACAAGAACTCAGGAAATTGGGGTACATTAATTAGGACCAAGGAACAATACCTCTGATAGCTGTTTTTCAGTCATTGCAACACCTTCTAGAAGGGTTTTCAGTAGTGGCACAGATCCAGTAGCATCTTTAGTTTCATCAATCTTAGCAAAACTGTCCTTTACAACTGAAGAAGCCCTACCAAGATTATCTGCAACGTCCAATAAGCTCTTTGCAAAATCCTGTAACACAAATTTAAACAGATGGGAGATGATAGTGAGACTTCCAAGTGCAACTCAATCATTTACCAGGCAGCTGTAGATAAATCTTTAGTTTAAATAAAATAAACTTATCTGACCAACCTGAACAGCAAATTTTTTCATGTTTTCTGCTTCTCGCTTAGTCCTATCCACAGTGTTCTGCATTTCTGCACAGGCACGGAGAGCTTTATCTTGCATGCTCTTCAGTTCTTCATGCTTGATCTTTAGTTCATCTTCCTTCTCGGCCACAAGTTTCACAAGGTCATCCTTGGATAGGTCACACTCTGTATCTGACTCTAAATCAGATTAAAAATTAAAACCATTAGTACTTATTCCCCTTCTTTTGATTAATTGATACCTAATGGAGATAGAATCCATGATAGAACCTGAAACATCTCTATCATCATCAATTCTAGCACCCGTGCTTGTTTTGGCAGCAGTAGCTTCAGTTTCCGATGCAGTACCCCTATTTCCTGATTGAGAGGTATCCTTCTCGTTGGGTTGTGGAGATGCAGAAGAGGAAATCCCAAACCGTTGAAGAGTAGATCCACTCAGATCAAAATGTTGTACAAGAGATACTTGACCAGGAACAACCTAGAACAAGGAGACACAAAGCCAAGCTATTTATCTTTCCTGAGTTTTGCAAAAATCTAGCAAGGAAATTGGCTTCTCATTCCTTCCTCAAGGACAAAATTACCTCCATTGAATTTTTTTTTTTTTTTAATGTAGCCTAATCAAAACAATTCCAGACAACTGGATGACAAATATACTACTCAATATTGAACTGGAAAAGGAAATTAAAATAAGTAAATAAATCCACCATCACCCAGATATTACACAGTAGAGTCTGAAACAAAAGATTACGCCATCAAAAATAGAACCTTAGACTAAATTCGAGCGATTAAAACAGGATTGAACTTGAAAAATTGATGCTTGCAATTTTTGGACTAGATCGTCAGAAACCCCAAGAAAAATCGTACGTCAGTTAAGCTAGGTGACGCTCCTTAAACAGTATACAAATTCCCAAAAAAAAAAAAGAATTGGATCACAAATCATTCAAGGAAACAACTAGAGCCCAATTTGTGCAAGGACGTCAGGCAATTAACATTAAAAACTGAAATTGCTTAAACCCTAGAAAAACCCTACTCACGTAATACGTGTAAAAACAGATAAAAGAACATCTCTGCGTACCTTGTGTTGACAGTCAAGCAGGGAGTGATAATGATTATAGAGATTACGATTTTGAGATTGCTTCTGACGGCCTAAGAGCAGCACCGAGTTGCGGCACTGCGTCAGAGCGAGCCGTGATGAACGAGTAGCGAATCTCGTCGAGAACATCTCTGAAAAATCTTCAAGTTAACTGAGGATTATTGAATGCAGAGAAAGAATTTAAAAACAAAACAAAAAAAAAGCCTGTAAATTATTGAAAGGGTTTTAAGAATGAAGAAGGCAATGTTCTTGAGGAGAAAGAAAGAAAGACAGGCTGTTTGACGGGGGAGGATTTTTCCAAATGACATAATTAGCCTTAGTAGTAATTTCTAGAACTTCTGGTTTGACCATAAGGCTTTCTTTTCTCGTTCGCGGCAAAATTACCAATCCTCCCCAGATTCAACTTTTATCTCTCCTTTTTTCTCGTTTTAAATATATATATATATATATACGAGTTTTGCTAAGGTGCGTTTCGGAGCGCAATTTGTCGTTACGGTTACTCGAAGAGGGCATTAAGCTTAGCAAATCC
>JAOXNR010000022.1:18846409-18864835 GCA_028571225.1 Parsonsia alboflavescens
TTAACGATTTCTATCTCTCTTTTTTTAAAACAATTTATTAAATTTAATCAAGTATCCTAGGGTTTAGTTTATCTTTTTAGGGTTTAGTTTTATCCTTTTAGGATTTAATTTATTCTATTAGGATTTAGTTTATCCTCTTAGGGTCTAGTTGACCGTTAATTGACTAACTAATGCATTCATTAGTGTGCACGGTGAAACACACACTATCATTCCTCTATATATATATATAAGAATCTAGTATTATATTTCATTGAAAAAATTATCATACATGCTACACAAGTAATTTTTTAATTATAAAAATATTTTTATAAGTAATTAATATAGTTAATAATGAGATCTCAAATTATTAAAAATTATGAGTTTGTATACGTAAATCCTTTAAATTAAAAATTAAATCGAAGGTAAATTTTTTAATTGAAGAATTTATTAATGAAACGTAATTATTAATTTGATTAAGTTATTAAATGTTTTCTCATAATGTAATTATTTTATTATGTGAAATCAATTTTTAGAAAATTGAAGTTGATATTGAATTGAAAATTTTATTGGATCAATTCAACCATAATTAAATTAAGGAGTTCTATTAAAATTTTCAATTAATTTAGTTTTATTTAATGTTATTTAGTCCTAATTCATGAGATTATCGAGATTTCTCTAAAAAAAATATGCACAAATTATTTAAAGGTTTAAAGTGAACGCCTTTTCAAGGGATTTATGACTTTTTTAAATATTTACATATATTTTTAAATAAAGACCAACCATAAGTGAGGCCATGTAAATTGTTGTACGTTCACTAACCAGTCAGAATCTAAGGAAAATGACAGGAGACTTAAATATATTTTTCTCTTCAATCTTTGCAATTGATTTATCCTTTGATGGGCAATTGGTTATCTTTACTTACTTATTGTCTTAGTATTTACTATGGTCTCAGTGGATTGATTATTTTATTTTTAAAATTAATTAAAATTCTAATATGAATAAAAATTTATCCAAAATAAAAATGTAACCTTCAATTCAAACAAAACCCTTCAATCCATAATGAATAATCACCAAGAACTTGGAAACGCCGAAAATCCATAATAAATTTTACAGAACACTCAGCATCAATTCTAGGTTGAAAAACATTTGTCACACACAATTCTCTGAAACATTGTGATTCAAAACTCAAATTCACTTAAGTTTCGAAGCAAAGTAATTGAGTCCATCCAGTCCAGCCCCAGAAAATATTTATGTGATTCAGCAGACTTGTTCTTGTTCTTCAGCTTCATTATTATTCTCAGAGAAATAATCATGCCTGGAAACAAGAACAGAATCACCACAAGAATTGCCTCTTCCTGCCCAGAAACCAAATGCTCCTCTAGTCCCAGAATCTTGAGGATCTATAGACGTATGTATATGTAGAAGTGAAATTATATCATTTTTACCTAATCTTGCGAGCTAATTGATATATCCCAGTGCTAGACATTGCCAGACTATTACCAAACAGATACAAGTTTTTCTGCAAACCACAAAGATTCAGAGAGGTACATAAGGCCAGAACTGGAAGAAATTAAGAAGATCATTTAAGACTCCTAGTTTTAACCTCACCGGGGTAATAATCGTGCTGTATCGAGACCAAATGATTCCGGTAACTGCTATCAAAAGCAGCCAGAAAGATAAATTCAAGGAAAGTGCAGAATTTTTACAAGTGTGTTTATCTAGGCTGGTTTCTGTACCTAGCTGCTGAGGGTACGAGATCATTTCCGTTGGTTTTGAGAAGTCAGCAGCATTGGCCATGCTTATTCCCCATTTGAAGGTTGGAACCCAGAAGAAAACTGCAGTTAAAGAAGTGACAGAACCAGATTTGATACAGATAAGCTCATATCATATAGAGGTAAAGGAAAAGGAAGTAAGAACCAACTAGTTTTAGGACCAGCAGGATGGTTCCGGAGTGCCTGGAGCTTGGAAGAGGCCATGCCGGATCCAACGCAAGTAAAGTCTTCCCATCGTCTGAATACAGAATGTTAACAACTTATAAATGTTTAAGCTTGAAGTTTGACAATTTCTGGGCAACTTCACCATTTTCCTAAAGGTGTAAGAATTGCAACTTATCCTTTGTTTATTTCTTCCCATGGTAAACGCAGAATCTTTATTCTGTAATGATTCTTTAGGTACTACGTATTCAGAAACTGCTCTAGATAATACTGATCATATGATAGTGACCCGTGGACCCGCACCCGCTCTCCCCCAACACCCCTCTCTTTGTTTTTTTTGTTTTTTTAAAAATTTGTCCAATGGTTAAAGGGTCTTGTATGAAGTACCCTTGAGGGTATCTCAACATTGTTTTTGCTTCTACCACAAACAAAACATACAACATTAATTTCTTGAACAAATCTTTTCAATCCATGGGAAAAACCGTGTCCCTTTTCATTGCTATTGCTACACGTAGAGCAAGTGAGGACCAAACCCGTGAAGAAAAGTTAGCCAACTGCAGCTTTCTGTTGTGGTAAAAGTAGAAATCCATGGGGATCTGAAACACTTTTGGCTGGAATAAACCGAAAACCCTTATGATGAAAGAGTGATCACGAGAACCCACTTGTCCATTACAAAGAAACTCCAGGAAGGAACGAATGTACATTGTTATTTCCTCGTAGCTTTTTTCCAATCCTTCCAAACAATTTTTCACTTTTTGCCATTCTCATAATCAGCCTCCCAAGAATCAACTATGCAGACACATAATATAAACCCCATCAACATCAATAACACATCCCAGTATTTGCTTTGTACAGTCAGGAAAAGGATAGCAGCTAAAATATGGCATATCATGCCATTTCTTGGATTCTTGTACTTCGATTCCTTCTAGAAAGCCTTAAAAGCAGTGCTGCAGTTCCAGCAATTATAGTGTTTGGAGACTCGTCAGTAGATTCAGGGAACAACAATTACATTTCCACGGTTGCAAAGAGTAATTTCCTTCCCTACGGCCGTGATTTCAACAATGGTACTCCCACAGGAAGGTTTTCTAATGGCCGAATACCTTCAGACTTCATCTCTGATGCCTTCAGGATCAAACCAGCTGTACCTGCTTATTTGGATCCAGCTTACAACATATCGGATTTTTCCACAGGAGTTTCCTTTGCTTCAGCTGGGACTGGTTATGACAATCTTACGGCCAATGTTCTTGTCAGTACCTTCACACACTACAGTTAATCAATAATGAAATGTTTATACATGTTTCAGTCATCTTCTTTTAAGCTTCAGATCTTTTACTAATTCTCAGACTGATCAAAAGACTAACCTTTGCCAGACTAAAATTCTGATTGCAGTCAGTAATCCCGCTATGGAAACAGCTGGAATATTACAAAGAATATCAAATGCAGCTGAGAAGTTATCGAGGTGAAAAAGAAGCACAGAGGATCTTGAGGGAAGCATTATATTTGATAAGCATGGGAACAAATGATTTTTTAGAGAATTATTATGTATTTCCGATCAGGCCAACTCAGTATTCAGTTGGAGAGTACCAGCACTTCTTGATAGAGATAGCAAGAAGCTTCATTAAAGGACTATACCAGCTTGGAGGTCGGAAAATATCCCTAACTGGACTTTCACCAATAGGATGTTTGCCACTTGAGAGAAACAGAAATATACTACTAGGAGGTTACTGTGTAGAAAGTTACAATAATGTGGCTGGAGAATTCAATCAGAAGTTGCAAGGATTAGTTGCAGAAATTAACAAAGAGCTTGTGGGCATTCAACTGGTGTTTTCCAATCCATATGGCATTTTATCAGAAATCATTCAGAACCCAAATGCTTTTGGTAAGAAAAACATCTTACTTCCCATTTCTTTTTCCACAAGAATGTGAGTAACAGGATTGTGTCATAGACTCATAATCACACATCAGATGCAGAACCAGCTGTTAGACATTCTTAAGCTAGTTCCAAAAGGTGAAAATTCAATTCCTCTTAAGGTTTGTGTTCTAGATTCACAAAGTTTCAGCCGATTTCTCTATGAGATTTTCCATCCTGAATATTCATGAATGACAAGGTTATGTTAGAGAGACTTAAATGGTTAATAACTTCCAAAAGACAACATAGCATTAGGACTCATATCATCAAATGATATAGATTAAAGATTCTGATTCCGAATTTGATTCTCTAATAAGCTGCAAAATGCTTATTCCAGACTTTTAAGTTGTCCTCATTTACGATTCTCTTAGATTTGAAAAGGCAATTTGAATAATATCGTTTCAGATTGGTTGGTTACCTCCATAATTAGTTTGGTGATAATAGGCTTTCATAGTGTTCATAAGCCTTTTTATTATCTATTTGTCTTCATCTTATATATTATAACTCCACCTGCCATCAATTAACTGTTATGCCCTTTTATGTATTCATAACTCAATTTATGTGATAGATGTCACGGAGTAAACATCATGTTTCTTCCTGATAGGTAATTTATTTTGGTTCCCCAAAAAAATTTTTTTTTCCCTAAGATTCTTAATCATTCTCTATCCCCAGGTTTTGAAAGTGAAGCACGGGCATGTTGTGGGACAGGAAGATTTGAAATGAGTTATATGTGTGACAGATTTAACCCGTTCACATGTTCAAATGCAGATAAATATGTATTTTGGGATTCCTTCCACCCCACAGAAAAAACAAATGGCATACTAGCATATTATGCAGTCATGAATTCTCTAGCTATATTTTGGCGATGAATTCAGTTGGATTTGTAATATTTGATGTGTCAATAATGATAACAATTTAGTTGACTACTAATTGATTGATAGATGAACCTTGAAATGACAACTAACTATTGTCGACCTACTCATTCATTTGCTTTATAAAACTTCTTTGAACTCATTACAGAAACAACAAATTCAAAATACTAGAACATATATTTTGCACAATACAAATGTTACCCACAAATGCCGGTGTTATATAACATTTTCTATAAGGCTCGTAAAGATACAGAAGACTCTTAACTCAAGAATAAATAGTCTAACTAATCCCAATGGTTAACTATCATGCCAACACTCAAATAAGTCTCTCATATGCACTATGAAAGAGAGAATGTTTTGGATATGGACACTTGAGTTTACCATAGCTACCATCACTTCGGCTGCTTTGGAAAATGCAACTTAATCAGTATAGGGAGGTCAGCAAGATCGACCTTGGACTTTCCAAGCAATATGCTCTTCAACTTTTCATCACAATTCACCATGTTCTTGTTTTTAGGATCCTAAAAGAAACAACAGAAAAAAGAAACCATTTTTAACAGGTTCTGAAGTAGATATACCCAAGTACTATCAGTCAATCATTTAGCTTCAGTGCAGCATAAGGCAGGCTTTGTGTTCTTAAATTGTTCGATTACATTCAACAGTGCATGCAGCCATAGTCCAGAAAACTATTCTTCCATGGTATGAATCCACAATTAATTGGGCCGACCAAAAATATGTCCAGTTCTTTAGTATATCTACTTGTACTAGCAATTCCATAAGTGATATAACAATATTGTTTCTAGTTTCCCTGAACCCTAAGAGAGACGGAAACAGTCCATTTCCTGAACAAGGAGCGTTAAACAAAGAAGGGAGACTACTACAGTGTATAAGAGACTAGGAGAGTATATTAAAGTAGTATATCTAAGAAAAACCATCAGCATTATATCACAATCAATTTTAAGAAAGGTAAAACTGAAAAAAAAAAAAAAAAAAGAACAAAGAACTTTCTTTTTTTTTGGTTTACGAACAAAATATATGGCACAGGAGCTTTTCTAAACCTGGAGATTGTTTTCCTTGATATATGACCAAACACGCTTGAAACAACCCAAACGGGAGGTCTGTGACTGGCCCATGAATTCTCTGAGGGTTGAAGGGAGATTAACTAAGTCTATCAAGTCAGCAACCTTCTTTGGATTGTCTGCAATAACCCTTTTCATCCTCGGGGGCAGCATTTTCCTTCAATACCCTCTTTTTGCTGCAACCTAGAGAAACCCATAAAAAATAAAATCATCTTCGCATATCTTTCATGTATACTATCTTAACCTCATCAATTCACAAATCTTCAAACAAAGAACTTCAAAGAAGCATACAAGAGAATACAACCGGGTGCAGATAAAGATCAAAACTTCAGGCGAGAAAAGGAATTAATTTTTTAAAAAAGAAAATCAAACTTTACACTGTCTAACGAGTACAGAGACATCCATAACTGAACATCCAATATTCCAAGAAGAAATTAATCAAGAACCTCAACAACAATACACATGTTTCTCTAATTCAGTCACCGAGCATTTCATCTAAAAAAACATGAAGTTTGGTATCCAAGATACACAACTGGGTTGAAAATCTGGAACCTTACCTCCTAATTACTATGACCTATGCAAAGGTGTCCTTCTGCCGCGCTCCGAAGCGTGAAAGAGAGCAAGGAGAGCAAAGCGCGCCTTTCTGTTCGAGAGCCGTGAAGGAAGGGAAGATAATTAGTATTAGATTCCCCTACCTGTTTAATAACGAAGATCACAGAGACAACAAGCACCAGTGGTCTAGTGGTAGAATAGTACCCTGCCACGGTACAGACCCGGGTTCGATTCCCGGCTGGTGCAACCTAGCTATGATGATGTGCATTATGTGGAGAAAGGGTCCCCACGGTTGTCTGATAATCGGACAAAAATGCCTAAATTCTGAGCTTACTTTTTTACAACTTGAGAAAATTTTGAAGTTATTATTAAACAAAACTGATAGAAGAAACCAATGTGCAAACACAAAGAATCTATATATATTATATGGAGAGAGAGAGGTGTTTGCGTTTCTCGATGCTATCCTTAAATGAATCACTTTTTTCTTGTATAATTAATCACATTACTCCTACTACTCTCTGCGATGATTGGAACAACAACGTATAAATACAAACGCCAGAGCCACAACTCTCTAAATGCTCAATCAGTTCCCAAGAGGTGAATATCATCATCATTCTCAGCATTTCTAGTCGTAGGGATTCCGGAAGTTCTTCAGAAGATCTGGGATGTCATATCCAAGCATATCATCCACAGCTTGTATCATTTTAGGCTTCAACTTCTCAAACTTATCGATGTTATAACCACTCAACATAGACCGAAACTGTTCAACATTTGGAAAATCCCCTGCAGGCAGATGAAACTCCATTTGAACCTGAGACAATGAGAATCAAGCATGATAGAAAAATGTTTGGTGCCCATTAAGTAGAACATCAAGGAGATAGAAGAAGAAGGGTGAAGGAAAGGGATACCTTCCCAAATTCAGTTTCAAGATTATCTATAAGTCTTTGTTGGGTCTTAGCTTTGCCCATCATGGCAGGCATCTCCTTTTTCAGATGACTAATGATGTAAGCATGTATTTTTGCAGCCCTCGCCCGTTTTACAAATTCATTTATCTGCACATGAGAGGTAGATATAATAATTATCATGCCTTGCCAAGTAGTTCCCAGCACATGTGGGTTACCATATTTTGAAAGACATTACAAATTCTGCTCATAAGAGAAAAGCCAAACTCACCCGACGATCACAAGCTTTCTTAGGTATGTTCTTCAGATCAGAAAGAAGGTCCTCTTGTTCTTTCTCAAAAAGCTCATTCCCAATTGGGCCAGTAGCAACCTGATTTATGGGTTTGTCATTGAAAGAACTGACAAAGAAGAAGAAGAAACGATATGATAAAAGGCATTAGATCTAATACTTGAATAAGATTATAAGTTCTTCGTGTTTAGGTTGAGAATAAGAAGAGAAAATTTATTGTTTTTTGGATTACATGTATGATGTAATATTTGTTCTACATTGGAAAAATTAATTAAATAAAAAAGTTATGGTTAGTAACCCAATATGTGACCTTATATTAACATTAACCGTCCATATACAAATTACCCCAAGTTAATGCTAATAAAGATAGAGGGCATACCCAATATAAACACGAGTAACCTCAGGAGTATTTAATACTTTGCCAAGTGACCACATTAGTGCTCCATAAACCCTCATAAGCTACAACAGAGAAAAGTAGTCAGAGCATCCACAAAAACTAGAGCACAAATGAAGATAAACAAATCTGAAGAAAAAGAACTACAATACTCAACTTACCTGTTGTGTATCAACTTGATCGGCCTTGTTCAATACCACCCTTATCTTATCATCATGTCCTCTCAGTGAAGCAATCACTCGTTTGAATTCATCACTTATATCAAGTTTATGGGGATCAAACAAAAGCAGAATGAGGTCACACTTAGCAGCAAACCAAGAAATCACACCAGTAAAGTCATAACTTCTCTGAGTCCGTTGCTTTTCTCCCGATAAAACTCCAGGGGTATCCACAAAAGTAATGTGTTCCAGAAGCTAAAAAATTTGAATGTAAAGAGTAAGTTTCAGGAGCTACAAACACCTTTAAGTGATGTTCTAATACTTCGTCAATAAAATGCACTTACTGGATGCGGCATTTGGGAGCACTCAAATTTCGATAAAAATGCAGTGCCAAAAGTTGTCAGACCACTGAATGGCATGTCTGCTTGAACAGCAACAGTGTTTCCAGGAATACTTCTATCATCAGGTCCATTCTGTACAAGTAGAAATAAGTATGTGAACAAGAGCAGACCAACACGTATCTGACCTCAAAACCATCATGTGATACAAGAAAATCTTTTCTAAGCATTAGAGATCATGATCCATAGAAATTTTATTGTATACAAGAGAACATTTTATTGCATACAAGAACTGAATGATACCATAACAACAACAAATCTGTCAGTTGTAGGCTCTGGTCCAATGTGAGCTCCTGTAATATGAAACAGTTTATACAATAAAATCATTAGTTGGGACAGAGAATTGAAGATAGATACTCAAATCACAGTAAGAGAGCTCAAGGACCTGGATAACTACTTTTGAGCAGATGTTTGATGAATGTTGTTTTTCCCGTGGAATATTGACCCAAAAGCATCACCATAGGCTTAGCATCAAAATCACTGTTTGCCTAACAAATGGTAAAACAATATCCAAAAAGTACACTAATGAACTTGAAGGAAGAGGGATGGAAAAGGTAAAAGCTAAACAGTAAGTGCATTGATAAACAGATTTATGACTCACCAACAGTGGGGAAACAAAATCATTGAAGCGATATGTGACCTCTAATGGCTTCAAATTCTGAATATACAACTTTTTCAGGCCATCAATAATTGATGTGACAGAAGACAAAGATACCTGATGGATCACAAAAAAAAAAAAGGTAAAGCCATATCCAACAACCAGACTGTAATGCTACAACGTGGTACTGGGAAGAGAATGTTGAGGGGTTTCTATGAGTGTGTCCACAAAGCACCAAGAAATCATAACATTCTAATTGGAGAAAGACAATATACCAAGAATACTGAATCAAGATAAAAGACTCTAGAAACATATCCAAGAAAGAAAGAAAAAGGGAATCTTTAAAAAGATTTTAAACATAAACATAATAATAATAATCCTTCACCTTCTTTGCAGACTTTGAAGACGAAAACCATCCAGCAGCTGGTGAAATCTGCACCTGAGGATCACCTGTATTGCATTCCATAAGTGAAATTAAGAGTCTCACTTCAACGTGGGGCAGAGGATGGAAATAAACTTTCTTTTTGGTACCAAGAAAGAACAAACTCCTCACCATTTTGATCGGGCTCACTTCTTGAAGAGTGCTTTTTCTTCTATAAAGTCAACAAGTGAGAAATGGCAGAAGATGCCTTAAATATCTAAGAGAAGAATAATATACTAACTTACATTCATCATTATATCTAATCCCTCCATTGCAGGGGGTTTTAAACTTTCAAAGTCAACTGCAAACAACAATGATTTGCTTAAGAGTAAGGTATTAAACAAAATGAGAAGCACAAAGTTTGGGCAAAAGCTAATGGCATGCAGAGTACCTTCAGCATTTAGGATATCACCATTTACCGCATGCCCAGCTTGTGCTAAAGATACTAACTGCAGATCATGAATCAAAACAAATTAACTTCCAACCACTGATGTTAATGCAAATGAAAGACAGGAAAGAATCAGAACCTGCATTGCAGATATGAACTCCTTGAAACCAAGAAACCCTTGCCTTTTAGAATCTGCGATAGCCCAGACCTTGTAAAAGGATGAGGAAATAACATTAAGAAACCAAAACCAAACTTATAAGATGGAAATAAAAGTGGATTTTTGTGTCCTGTGAATACAAACTGTACAATCCCAAACCAATCAGCAACAGCTACATAAAGACATAAAAAGCACATCTACATTATGGTCTTGAACCACAGACGTTTCACACAAGATTGAAACAAAGTCACATTGGTTACAGCTTGATCAATCCAGAAACACTAGAAAATTCATTACATGTACAAAGAGACTGAATGGGGGTATCAAATACAGAAAATTGTAAAAGCAGAAATTGTTGGGTAAAAACAATTATTTCATTATTAAGAAGAAGCCCATAGCAAGAATAGGATCGGCATGGAATCAATTTTGCATCAGTTAGATTAAAAGGAACCAGAAAAAGTCGAACTGAATTGCTCAAAAATGTTATTCAAAAACAAGCATTCGAACTTAGCAAGATATTTTTTTACCATCAACCAAAAGACTGTTAAAAGGATAAAAAATTTTAAATAAGAAACCCAATTTACTGCTACAGAAAAACAAAAACAAAAACGGGATAAAAAGTATATATCTCTGCGTATGTGGTAACTGGCAAGAGGGGTTAGAAACCTGCTTGAGATCTTGGCGAGGCAAGTTGGAGAATGAAAAAAACTTGATAGCATCAGTTCCAGTAAGGCGGCCATCTCCATCTGAAATTGAGAAAACAAAAATCTATCCATAAAAAAACTATATCAAATACATTGTTAAGAAGTCAGAAATTAGGAACTTTCTCGGTGGGGAAGGGAACAGGAGAAACGGGGTGACCTGAATCGGCAAAAGCAAACCATTCTTGATAGATCTTTTGATTTTCCTTGGAGCATCGAGCAATTGGAGCAGAATCAATTTCCATTTTCAAACTGCTCGGAAGCGAGCCAAGGAGCGGCTTCGTCGCAGGATGCTCTTTTGGTTTTCTTATTAGTAAAAGAAAATAATAATAATAATAGGAGTATTAAATTGAAGATCTATCTCTTCTTGAATGGCATTATGCCTAATTAATTAACCTAATTTATTAGTATTTGCATGTGGTGTGGGTAAAGGGGCAAACGACGTAGGGATCCATTCTGCGCTACGTTTTGTTTTGCTGTTCAGTTGGCAGCTTTCCTTTACGTTCAATTTTAATTTTAATTTTAATTTTAAAAATTTATCAAATTTTGTTCTCTAAGACTCAGACTTAGTCGAGCAAATCAACCATCAGAAATTGAGGGGCTGCTATGTCCCAGAACAGATGCGAACATTCCCGATTAAGAATGGAAACACGTACTAAACGGTGTATGTTTGAATTCTCCGACAAGCCTCAAATTTGCGAACTAATACGCTATCTAGATTTAAATGCATCATTTTAACTTAATAAAATTATTAATTTATCCTTTAATTTTGGATAAATAGACGTAAATCTTTAAATTAAAGAGATTATATCAAAAATTTATTCATTTTTAAAATTAAGATTTGAGATATTTAATTCCAAACCGCTATCCAAAATAAAATTAGAACAACTTTCAATTATGAATAGAGAGAATATTTAATTGTGTACTTTATAAAATTTTTTTTAAAATTATTGTATAATTCAATCTTCGAACTTTACTCTTTAAAAAGTTTTGAACCTTAGTTTTTTGTTTTTTTTTTAACCATTATCATCCTTAAATAATTTATGATTTGTTATTTTGATCAAATTCTTAATAAAAATCATCAGATTTTGAAATCATCTTTAAGAATGATAAAGGTAAAAGATTAAAAAAAAAAATTAAGGATCAAAATTTTCAAAATGGTACAGTCTGATAACTTAAATGTTTGAGTTCATAGAGAAATTGGTAGAAGCATTTCCTTCAAAGTTAATTAGAATTTTTGCTTAATTAGAAGATTTGTTTCTCAAGTTTAGAAAATTTACAAGACAATGTCAGTTTCTGCAAAAAAAGAAAAACTACGATTGCATCATCCTGCTACACATATGACGTCAAGGTTGGATATTTTTGCATTGGGATTGAAATGGATCGTTCATGTCCAAAGAAACTACCAAATCTTAAATACAACTATTTGACAAAAGATCATATCAAGAAGAACACATCAGAGAAAGGAAAACGATACAATAATTACACATAAATGTTACAAGAAAAGAATTGGAAAAAAAAAAAAAAAAAAAGATCTTTGGCCAGCTCGGACCTGCAATTGCAACTGCACTCCTCCCCTCCCTCTTCTTTGGTAATGCCTGTGACCAGCAACTCAGCAGTCAGTGGCACACCCACCTCATTCATCTCTCTCCAGTCTCCACGGGAGCAATTCTCACTTCAGTTGCACATTAAAGTGAAGAAAATGTATGTCTATTACATGGTATCCCGATCTCCTTCATTTATGAAAAGACAAGTGTTTTCCCAAGCAACCAGAGTACAAGGGATATTTCCACACCAATTATGCTGTGTATGGTCGTTCTGTCCACCAGGAATCCGTAAATGGTGATTCCCGCTCTGTTGTTCTCAAAGTATGTCACTGAAGAAATTTCAAGTTATTCTTGTCCATGGGAGCAATTGAACATTTCAAGTAGAGAAGTAAACAACTTACCTAAGGCTTGTCTTTTCTGGAATGAAATCGTGCTGTAGGCGTACGAATGGACAAGTTTGCTATTGTCTAGCTCATCTTCTTCATCACCAACATCATCAGCATCGGATCCTTCGTAATTCACAGGAGAAAATTGGTTTGCAACACCAACTGGAGTATGAGACTCCGATTCACCTGCATCGAATGAATTAATCGTTGCACTCACATGCCATTTGGATGCAAGGCAAGTCACGGATAGCGCTTTGTGGGTAATTCTGGTTGCACTTCGCAATAGGATCATAAGTCCAGCAAGAAGGCTCACGGAGCATACCTGCAAAATTCAAGCACAGAACGTCAGCTTTCACCTTCAGTTACATGATTTTTTATGAGATCAATAGAAGGTGGACATTATTTAAATTACAATAACAGGAATTAGGAGCCGATTACTATCTAAAACAATCATGAGAATCCTCTAGAAACTGGAAAATGCAAGAATAATGCATACCGCCAGTTCACCAGTCTTGTAGATATTGAGATCTGCACTCGGGCGTGTCATCATTAGTAAAGATACAAATTGGCTTACTGTAATGAAAATCAAAGACCATAGTATGAATGCACGATATCTATGACTTATGATCCTTAAATGCCTTCTGATCCTGAGGTGCTCCCGTAAAACTGATTCCACATCATAGTCTCTCTGGAAGACCTTGGCAAAGTCTTGTAGACGGAGGATCTGAAGGTAGCATATCAGCCGAAACAGAACACAAACAAGGAAAAAAACCACAATTCTATACAGCCATGAGCACAGCTCTAGGATGCATGCAACAGTGTCGCTCACGATAATATTCCCCAAGAAGGGAATGCGGGTGCCACCTGAGCCGTACCACCAAATCTTGTAAGCGCACTCAACGGTGAAACAGGGTACTACAAAGATGAATACGATCTTCAGTGACCTCTGCAATAACATCGTAGGCAATGATAAGTTGTTCAAGAAATGCTCTGTTATCATATACCGATAACTCATTATCATTGCAATTGATGATAGAAAAATCACTAAGACTTCAGGAGGAAGCCAGTAATCTCCACATTTGATCTGCATTTTTTATCTTACAAATATGCTATACAAGATGAACATCATTGAGTGAGAACTCAAGACAGATGATTTCAGTTTCAAGAACAAAGAACTTTTCACATAATTCAATTTTGTGATTACTCGTCGTTTTCTTGATTCTTCATAATTCCAAGTTACACCCAAAATATTGTATTTCCATCTTATAAGTGCAGCCAATCTAAGTAAAATCCCAGTTGGCTTTTTAGATGCCCCTACATATAAACGACTTTAAACTTTGAGTCATTAGAAGATGATGGATTCTTCCCACTGATAAAAGGTGAAAGAAGATTCCCCAAAATTTGAGAGACTAACCAATTAAATTGTATAAAACATCAGAATACTGCAATCCTACTGTAATATTGTTGGGTCACAAATTCAGTGAACGTGGTCCACCACCCACCTGCAGAACCACACTGAATTAGACAACCGCTCATGTGAATATCTTTCCGGAGACCGTCCTGTTTCCATCCATTCAATTTTAAATTACTGCAGCAATTGTTTGCGCTATGTATCCAAATACTTGGCGATTGAATGATAATTCCCGCCCCACTAACTAAAATTAAACACTAAACAGCTAAAATAGTTTATACTTGGAGTTAGAAACTTCATTATCTCCTAAAAAAAAGTACCTGATGCGAAAACTTTCTGCAGTAAAAATCCCAAGAAATCAACAAAATCAGAAAGTTAAGTAAATACCACCACACAATCTGTCAATCTCCCTATATTCCTTTAGCCAAACAAGGTGTGAGATAAATAATCAGAAGAAGACTAATCCATCGGCAGTGATCATCAGCAAACTTCACTTCAATTTCTGTAGCAGATAAATGAACAACAGATTCTTTCGCTGGACTCTCGAAAATTTTCTTGATAAATAGCAAAATAAATCAAGGATGACCGGAGAATTGAACGAACCCATTTGTGACATTAACCGTGAAAGTAAACGAAAAACAAAAATTAAACAACAAAAACTTACATTGAGCTGACCCATGTATCCTGTTCTGACAGTCTCGCTCTCATCACAGAGTTTATCAAAAAACAAAAACCTCCTGAGGCCAAATTTCCTGACGAACCTCGAAAGGCAAACGAAAGACAATGTCGCAATTGAGCTAAGAGACAACTGAACAATAGGATCATAGGGCCTACTGTGTCTGCTATCACAATCGCTACAGGCTAGCAAGAAATGGGATAGCAACGGCACCACGATAGCAAACAATATAAAGACCGACCACGAAAGACAAGCAGACCATGCGTCCGACTGATCCACACACATCCACTTCAACCATGCCCTGAAACTCTTCAACTCATCGAATGCATGCGATTGACTTCTGGAAAATGGCGTCTTCTTGTTCAGGAACGCCTCTCGTTCGTCCCCCATCGTCAAAAAAAAAAAAACTTTTATAATCAGTATTCACTGAGCAGAAATGTGGAGATTTTTCCGGAGCGCTGATTTCGGGGGAGAAGAGGGACAGGGGAAAAGGACCGGGGCAGAGGTGGAAGAGAGATTTGTGTGTGGTGATTGCTTGAGAGAAAGTGAATATATACTGGGTGACATAATTGGAGGTGGCACGGTGATGTGTCAAATGGCGGAGGGAGAGACTTGGCAACACTCCGTAATTCTCGCGGCGCGTGAAATGGACCTATGAATGGGAAGTAAAGAAGTGGATGAATTTTCTTGGTTCAGGAGCGGGGATTAAACTAAGGGGTAACCGTGGATGAATCCCGTTCCTTTACGCCGTAAATATATAAGCCCTCCATCTCAAATTTAATATTTCATTTTGATTTATATATATTTTAAAAAAATTGACTTAGTTTATTTTTAATTTATCATGTCAATTTTTTAAATAATGTTTTATCTAATTTAAGAAATAAAATATTTATTTTTAAGCAATTCAAAATGAAAAATTGAATATTTAATTCTAAACGTAGGAAGTTTTTTTTTTCTTTAAATTGTGATGATTTATTTATAAAGTAGGTGCATTTGTACGAATGGAAGTCGAGCAAGTTTCCTCTGATTTTCTTTCTGGATTCTTCTAATTTACTTTGCCGTGAGTCCGAGACTTTGGTATCGTTCCTTTTTTAATCTGAATCTCTAAATCTGGACAATAGTGGTTAAGGAGTGTATTTCAAAATAATAATACTCATTAATAATGATTCACGGATGGTAGCTGTCAAAAGAATTGCTTATCACTTCTTCCGTCTCTATTTATACGTTACGTATAATTATTTGATCGATTTTAAGATAATTTTATTGTTTCTAAAATAATAATTCATTTCGATTTTCATTTTTCAACTGAGCATTCGATGAATTTTGTTCAGTTTCGATCTTTTGAAAAATAAAATTTGAAAAAAAGAAAAAATTCCACGATTACTCGGCTTGGTTAATCTAATTACTAAAATCCTTACATGTTACATGCAAATTTTCCAATGACTAAGAATATAATCAGGTTAACTTACATCAAAAATATTACATACTATATGTTTATTTTAATCTGTGTGTATGGTTCATAATGATTAATGGATATAAAATATTTGCTTTTCATTCCAATTAATAAAAAATTATAATATATTTGATAAGACTTTACATTAAAAATATATTTATTTAAATAAATGCTATATTTAATTCCAAATAACTTAATACTTATTTGATCATTAAATACCAGTCATCATCATTTTATAAAATTTAAGATTTTTTCTTTTTCCTTCTAAAATGTCATCTCACAATTTTTCAAAAATTCGAACAAATTTCACCATACATCATTCTAAGGTAATATAGAATCAAATACCATAATAATTAACAATAGTGATGTTTCTTTGGGGAGTTTTGAGTTTGAATTTCATCAACATCCTTTTGGATAAGTGGAATGTCACGTGAACTAGTTGAGATATTACTAAAAAAATTAATAATAATAATGATAAAATTTAATTAAAATGCACATGTAGTGTAATAGGGAAATAAAGGTAAGAGGGAAAGAACTTTTACAAAACCATCATACCCAAGATGTAAATCCCGAAGCTTGAACTTTCGCTAGTTGGAGGATTTCCTTCTACATCACTTTAGGCTTACCAACTTGTCTGTATCTCCAAATCAAAAGGCAACATTAATTAATTTAAGTAAAAACTCACTTAGAATTCTCTCTATAAGAATAAAAAATAAATAAATACCCTTTTGCTATACCTATTTATATTTTTGAATTATGTGATATTAAAATTTTCATATCTTAAAAATTAAATAGATTTTCAATATAAAAAATAAAAAATAATAATAATAAAAAACCTTACTCTACATACTCAAATTACCACCACCAGTTGAATAAATGAAGAAGATAAATTTATAATTTTATAAAAATCAAATATACTCATTATTTTTTTTATCTCATATTTAAATAAAATATTCAATTTCATTATTATAAAAAAAAAAAGTCTCATTAGGTAACAAAAAAAACCAATTTTAACGCATCATAATTGACTGTTATGGTTTTGGTAACGAAAGAGAATCAACAAACATGACTTGGGGGCAACGTGTACAGTCCTTGATTGAAATGGTAGTAGAAAATTGCAAAATACCCAACCTGTCCACATGGCAAATATTTTTAAAAATAGTCGGATATAAACGGTGCATATGATCAAGTAATAAAATATATATATATTATTTAAAAAATATATTCTTTATAAAAAATTTTTAAAAAAATGAGTGATGAATAGGAAACCAAATGGATGGTCAACAAATTGATTGAATGAGGAAATGGGTGTGAAAAGATTATTGGTTGCATGTTATGGTCCTTGGCTTTTATAGGTAAAAACTTAATAATAATAAAAATATATTATTATTATTAATAAAGGGGGAAAAAAAAAAAGAAAAGGAGAGTTTGGAGATTGACATCAAACTGACTTTCACGCATCTCGCCCAATTTCTGTCACCATTCCTTTTTACAAAGAAGATAGTATATGTGTGATGTTTATGTATGTCTCTATAATTAAATGTTTGCCTGCTTTAACAATTTAAACGGAAAGAAAATAATTGCATTTAATCGTTAAACCCATCTTATCTCTTTTATCGAACTTTGTTAATATATATATATAAGGGGGAATAAATGGAATCACTATATTACTACATTTATCTGTAATTGAATGTATACATTTATATTTTGAATTGTTCGATAATGGATAGTTCATTTTTTAAATTAGTTAAGTTTTTTTTTTTTAATAAATTGATATTATTAAGTGTAAAATGAATTAAATTAAGTAATTTTCTTAAAATTTTTGTAAGTTAAAATGAGATATTCGACGGATGGAATATAAACAAAAAAATTATGAAAAGGTAGAGAATTGCCTTTAATAATTTAGTATAATTTGAAAATGAATTCGTTAATATTAATACAAGATGAAGTGTTTGAATTTGTCTTGAGGCAGATCTATGGGGACAGATTGAAACGACTTTGACCTGATTATTGATGCTCTAATAATGCTAATTTAATTCGATTAGCGACTACAATTAAATTGTTTACTTATAGTATGTAAGGATGTAAATGAGTCTGAGTTTATTTTCAAATTGAACTAGTCGAACTACAATCGAGTTTCGGCTCATTTCTCCACTTGCCATGGATTGGCTCTGCGTTCCGATCAAAGGAGTCATCATTAAGTGAAAGGGAAGAGATAGGTT
>JAOXNR010000022.1:18881379-18912459 GCA_028571225.1 Parsonsia alboflavescens
TCAAACCATTCAAATATACCCTTAGATACTTGTGATTTTGGGGTCATTGAGATTAGATTTTATATTAACTATATGATAAAATCATTATAATATTGAGGAATTGATTTTTTTTTTTTTTTTAAAAAAAACATATATAGAGAAAAATGTAAAAAAAATATAAATTCAATGGAAATTTTTATATATATTTTATGGCAAAACTCATCTACTGGGGACATTTTAGAGTCAAGAGCCAGCAAGGGAACGTTAATTCTTTAAATTAATAATGGTATGAATTAAAAAAAATTGACTCTAAGCAACGAAGATTAGACGGAAATATGAACGTTGGACTTTGCCAGCTTGATTTGTCTTGATTCCCTTAAAGTCATAAAACCCTAAATTGTGTTGGCCTGAGGGCGGGCCCTTGGTTGCATTGTGTCCTCACTGTTTTCCTTTTCTTTTCGGTACAGTACTATTATTGTTAATGTTCTAACGGCTCGTAATAATATCATCATTTCAGGTTACACATTTGATCAGATTTTAAGAATATTGTCGTCGGGTAATTCCGGAGAGAATCGGATCTTTTAATGACTCCCAGTATTACTATTGTGGTAAATAAATAGGAATACATGTATTTTATTACAATTTTTTTTAAAATAATATATTATATAAATTAGATTTTCATAATTGTTTTTAAGCCGTGTCTATTTCATGTAAGAAGAAGATTGCCAAATTCAAGAACGGGTAGACACGGGTAGGACCCGG
Organism: Parsonsia alboflavescens; assembly: GCA_028571225.1. Lineage (NCBI taxonomy): Eukaryota > Viridiplantae > Streptophyta > Magnoliopsida > Gentianales > Apocynaceae > Parsonsia > Parsonsia alboflavescens. The sequence goes on from JAOXNR010000022.1 coordinate 18,882,121, forward strand.
TTAAAGAAGATTGCAACTAATTAATTGTTGAAAATATGTAACGGGTAGGACCCGGTTTCTTGATCCTTATCTTCTAAGAAATGTGAGGAAAGACTAAACTCTAGCACTCTTTCGAATGTCAACTTATCCACCATTCATTCACATAATAAAGAAGAAAATGTTGATTTGGGTTTTGTTTGTTTGGTGCATGATTATTTATTTATTTTTGCTCAATAAAAATTCTAATAGTTCTCCTAAAAAATTTTCTAATTTAATTCTGAATCCGAAATTGCATCATCTGATATCCCAATCTCAAGGATACATTCCAAAAGCAAGAAAACGGAACGGACTTATCTGATAGAATAAACAATAACATAATAATGCAAGAGAAACATCACACATATGGGCAACCAATTCCGCATATTTCAGATCCGATCCCAGAACGCGGCTTTTTGTTTGTGTTTTTTTTAAGCGATATACGGTTCAATTTTCACTAATTCATGATATTATTAGTGAGATTCAAATTCATGATTCACACGCTCGTCATTTCATCGATTAAAATACTCTGCTTATTTATTTATTTGTATCAATAATAATTTCATGAGTTGTGATTGTATGTGACAATGCCTTGGCTAAAAAGATCTGATAAAAGTTTTGACCAATTAAAAAGGAAGAAAGAAAAAGAAAAGGGTCCTTTAAATATGTAGTCTTAAAACGTCAAAATCTAAGTGTACTGGTTCTCGTGTAAAGTTGATGCTCTTTTTGTTCTGGGCCATGGCTATGGAATCTGCCAACTGACTCCGAGCCTGGGGTTGCTGAGTGCGGTTGAGAAAAAGTATAAAGTCACAAGGCGGGACGATACTACTCTCTTTTAGTTGACCTGCTCTTTTAATGCAAAACCGCGTCGCGGGTGGACTCGGGCTTCAGATTGTTTTCCCCTCAATACTGTTTTGTTAAAAAAAATATCGTATTTGTGTTTTCCTCAAACCATGTTTACTTGTGTGGTGCGATCCGTAGACAATTAAAATTTATTTAATATTAAAATTGAATATTCATATTTTCATTTTAACTTATTTAAAAATAATGTTTCATTTTTTAAAATAGTTAAAATTTTCTTAATAAATTAATATGATTAAATATAAAATAAATTAAGTTAACTAATTTTTTTAAAACTTATACAAATCAAACTGGAACATGTAATTGTGAACGAAGGAAGTAAATAAATTATATGGAATAAAAAAGTGAAGGATTTTTTTTTTTCTTCTAATCAAAAGAGATTGAGATATAAAATTTTCACATAATGTGGAATTCTAAGAGGGAAATATTTACAAAGATCGCTCATTTCCAACCCCTTCAAGGCAAGCTATTATCCTCCCAAAATCCTTTTCAGATATCATTTTTTTATATTTGATTTCTTCATTTTCAATGATTGATTTGGAGGATCAAATTGATTTATTCAACTACTATGAATAAGACTTCTATTACACCTATATAAAGTAGTCTTATTCATAAATTAACATCACCAAAATAAGGTCATTCAAATCCAGTCCATTGGAACTCTCAAGTCTTTCCAAAAGTCATCTTTAAATCCTCGAAGCGTTCTTCATAAAAAAAAGGGATGGAAACCTTCGACCAGTATTAATTAAGTGTTTATGAGAAAAACTCGTTCGATTAAAAATCAAGCTTAATGTCATTGTTTGATGTGTTCTCACATCAAAGAACCACAAGGGGATGTCATTCATATTTCGCCTATTGGAGCTCTAAAGTATTATTAGAAGGGTGCCTCAAAATCTTCGAAGCATTTTTAGACACTTCTCATTACAAAGAAGTCATCAAGTCCTTCTCATTGGAGCTCTCAAGTCTCTCCAAAAGTTATTTTCAAATAAGTATTATTTGGCATTTTTCATCAAAATAAGAAGTTGAAGTTTCACAACAAATCAATCAATGGTTTGTGAGGAAAAGCTTGTTTCATTTGATATCAAGTCTAATGCCCTCTTCTCAACGTGTTTTTACCTCAATTAGAAGAATTTGTCTCGAACACTATTCAGGAGAGGAATTTTTTTTATGAATCCTGGATTGACAAAAATCTTAAATAGTAGATGAAACATGTGGATAATAGCCTTATCTGTTTTGGATTGACACAAAATTTCAATAACCGATCAAATATGTGGATAATAATCCAATCATAGGTAGAGAAGGATCAAACACAAGACTTCCTGCTGTCATTTTATATTAAATATTCATTTGCTCTAAAAACTCAAGTTAAATAATTTCATTTTTTGCAAATTAAGAATACTACTCCCTACGTTGCTTTTTATAAATATCGTTGCATCCCGAGGTTAGTAGGACGCATTAGAAAACTGGTTCGAAACTTTTTCCCCCCTTTTTTTTTTTCTCAAAAAGAAAAATTCAACATCAGTAACCGTGTCGGCATTTATTTTTTTAACAAGAAGGAGTCACGTCGGTTTCGCAACCATGCATAAGAATAAATTATTTATTTTTTAAAAAATTAAATTATTTTCTTTGGTAATGGTGACCCAACATCCCCACGTACACGTGTACACCATCAGCTCTGTTTGGCATTTTTCGCGTATTGCCAAAGTATGAGTTCACATGGGAAGTTGTGCCGCGTCGAGAGTTATATTATTCGTGGCGAGTGCCCTATATGATCTTTGCTGAAAGGTAAAAATTAAAAAGCAACAAGTAAAGATTATTATATTTATTAAAAATATAGATTCAAATAATTAAAAAATTTACTCGTTCCATTTTTGAAAAATATGATTCGAAATAGAATATCTATTTTTCATTTTGAATTAAATGTTTTATTATCAAATTTAATTAAATTTTTATTAAGAATAGTGACTTTATAATATTAAAATTAATTAAATCAGTTTTTTTTCTTAAATTTCCTGTAAATTAAAATATGACATTTAATTTATACTTAATAAAGTATTTCCTCCTTCTTCTCCTTATTTATTTTTTTATTTTTTGATACAACGAGCTCAGGAAAAATTGTTTAAAATTTTGAATCATTAGGTACCTACACTAATTACATTATGATTTGTGAAAATGACATCTATAAGTGGTCGCTACGAGTTGAAAAACTAAATTATACACATTAGTTATCTCACGTACTCATGATATTTACTGTTTTCAATTTCAATATATTCCATTTAATGAAATGTATAAAAGTAAAATTACTCTAAAAAATATTTAGATTAATTACATTAGTTACTTTTCTTAATCCGTGAAAAAAATATATCTAAATTATCTTCATAGTACGGAGGAAGTTTTATTTATTCTAAGATGAGCATTCTCATCAACCTTTAAGGAAATATTTAATAAAATGATTCCTACGAATAAATTAGAAGAGAGGAATGGTGAGTTACTTACTGTTAGTTAAATTGATATAAATATTTACATATAATTTTCACACTATTTCACCTTTTTTTTTCCCCTCCGCTAATCTAAGTGTTTGGGCTGCAGAATTTTTTGGCGATTTTTTTTCTATGAAGTTAGTTGGGCTTGATCCACTACTTGGGCTATTGGGCCTTAGTTAACTTTTTCGTCTATTGCATCTTAAATTACCATATCAACAATTCCAAGATACTTGGTTGTTTTATTTTATTATTTTAAAAAATATATTCGTTCTTATAATAATTATTTTGATTTGTTCGAGATATTCAATTTAACTTAAGTTATAAGAGAAATTTTAATGAACCGAACTAGTATATATTGGATAGGATTAAATTCTATTGGGTCAAGATACATGAGAATGTCTAAGGTGATCCATAAATCACACTAAAAAAATCTAAGTGATGGGTAAAGCCCCAAACTTAACATGGACCTCCATACTAATCCATCAGGATTGGAAAGCCAACTCTCAAGGTCGGGTTGAGTAGATGAGAACTCGCCCACTAGCTAGCTACTCGGCTAACAAATAGGTGAGTAAGCATCAAATGCTATGTATCTTGTAATAAAAAAAAAAACACTTTGACTAGAATCCTATTTTGAGAGAGTTTTTTCTATCTATACAATAGGTAGAAATGATAATGGTTATACAACATTAGTGACATTAATCGGATTTCATTATTGATCTGATCATGCAACTAACTCACATGCAATTTTCAAAAAACGAAAGTCTCATATGCAAAAAAGAGATTAATTTTCTAAATAAGTTCGGCATAGATAACTTATTAACTATCCTTGCATGTTCCATGTATATATATATATTTTTTTTTTGATACACTTTCCTAATTCAACCATCAAAGTTATTGCAAGAAAGTTTCCATCCCATTTCATTTATTTCAGGTATTTTGCAAATACTCCTGACATCAATTCCATGTGAATTGTTTAAAACAAACAATGAAAATGGAGTTCCACGTGAATTGTTCAAATAAGACAACGAAAACGGTTCTTTTGAGCAATCCTATAGTAAGGGTGTAACTTCAAATTAAATTTAAAACATTGATGTATTTTCTATCTTTTTGCATGTTCTATATTTTCTCTCTCTCTTTTAGATAAACTTTCCTTATTTAATCATCAAAGTTATTATTGAAGATATTCTATATCTTTTTCATTCATTTTAGGTATTTTTCAATTACTCCTCATATCAATTCCACATGAATTGTTCAAATCAAACAACAAAAACGATTCCCATGGTTCTCTTGCTCGATCACTGAGTAAGGATGCAACTTCAAATTAAATTTAAATGATTTTGTATTTTATCTCTCTTTGCATGTTCCATATTTTCTCTCTCCTTTTTCTATAAACTTTCCAAACTTAATTGTCAAAGTTAGCGAAGAAGAGATTCTCCATCCTTTACATTTATTTCAGGTATTTTGCAATTACTTGTTACATCAATTCCAGATGAATTGTTCAAATCTAACCACAAAAACGATTCCCACCACTTTTTTTTGGCGCGATTGTGCAAATTCAAATTAAATTCATTGCATGGGGATATGGAGGATTCTTTAAAAACATCAGTTTTTAATTTTTATTTTAGAAATATTTTAATTCAATCTTTAAACTCAATAAAATGTCCATACTTTCTTAGGTTTAAAATTAGATTAAAGTTTTATTGAATTTTCAATAATAACAGTATAATTAACAACAATCACCTGGGCTCTTTATTATTATTAATTTGTTTGGGCTCTTTCCATGGCCCATTAAAAATCTGCCAAATTTAACTTGTCCTTTTTCGCTGACTATATCTATGCTGGTCTTTACTTTTACTTTTTCCTGTCGTATGTAAGACTCAAAACGGGACCGCGAGCTCAAGAAAGTGATCAGCAGAGGGAAGAACTTCAAGCCGTCAACAGCAGCATCAGCTCAACCGGAAAGATCAAATGTCGGGAGTCACCAATCATGAGGAAGATCGAAAGCCCGCCGCTGATCAGTCCGGACATATCAACCTTAAAGTCAAGGGCCAGGTCAATTCTGAAAATCATGTCTTAGGAGCCCATTTTCTTTTGGGACTTCAATTTCCTGAAAATTTCTATGTTATGTCCATAATTTATGCTTATAGTGAGTTTCTAGGGCTTTGATCCGAATTTTTTCTCTATGTTTTTCCTAAAGGTGTTAGGGTTTATTCTTCTTTCGTTTTTGTTTATCATTTTTCTGTTGTAGTACTTGTTTTTCGTTACTGTACAGTGAGTTAATCCCATTGGAAGTGGCTTTTCCTTTTCTAAAAACGCAGGGGACAGACCCTGGTATTCCTTTGTTATTAGAACCTTCTTCATTCCTTCATTAATTTGACTAGTAACCTGTTTTTTTCCCCTGTTCAATTTTTATAATGGCTTTGGCTCAGTAAATTACATGTGCTATTTGATTAGTGTTCCTTTTCAAGGATCGCATAAGTATGCCTGAAATTTTACATATCTGCAGCCTATAAAAAGGTAAATGAAAAGATGTCATGAAAAAGGGGTGATTTTTATATTATTGGTCTTGCATTTCATTTCGTTTCTTTATTTGTCAGTGATGTTGATTCTAGTTGCTAAAAAATGTCAATGTTCGGATAATTTTTCAGTATTCTGTAGAAGATCTTTTTTTCTATGTGAATGAGGTGAACCTTTTTATGCTATCAGATAATTTTCATTGCCAATGAATTGAAACCTGATGAAAAGTGATATTTGATCTTGAAATGGAGAGGAAATGAATTCTGGTACTAAAAACCCTGATATCACCCATTAATTGCAGGATGGTAATGAGGTGTTCTTTAGGATCAAGAGGAGCACACAACTGAAGAAACTCATGAATGCTTACTGTGAACGAGTATCTGTGGATCCAACTGCTATTGCTTTTCTCTTCGATGGTCGTCGTCTCCGAATGGAGCAGACACCTGAAGAGGTGACCTCTCTCTCTTTGCTTGCAAATAGCTAGTCCACATTAAATTTGGTTTATTGAATAAAGTTCGAATTTGAGGTTATCTTTTATTTTACAGCTTGAAATGGAAGATGGTGATGAGATTGATGCAATGCTGCACCAGACTGGAGGTGCCTTTTCTCATGTCATGGATGGAGGGATTTAAAATGTGTGATGTATTTGTAGGTCTATACCTAATAGTCGGGTTAGGCATTATGTGTGGCAACTGGTTGGATGCTTGAGACCTATCCTGGATTTTAATGTAATTTATTGCACTTGCTGCTAATTTTACAGCTTTTACTTACTTTCAGTCTCATTTTCTAGTTTCATTGTTGCACTCTGCAGCAGATGGCCTTTGCTCATATTTTTTTATCAGTGCAGCAGTTGTTTTCTTTGGCATTGTAGAGATCACAAGTCACAATATCCATCTCTGACATTATCCTCTCTTCTCCCCTTGGGTCCCTCGACTAGTTAAGGAAAAAGTTCAGCTAGATGGTTACTTATAGTTTTAGTGATGGCCTCTCTGCTTGAGTATCCTTCTGTCGATTCAGAATGAGGCTTCTCTCAGCAGAACTCCTGCGGTGCCTTCTTTCTGTTCATCTGTATATGGAGGACACCTTTTTCCACGTGGTTCCGTATGGCCGTGCTTAACCTTTTTTGACTTTTAAGGAGGTTTGGCATTTTGAATGGTGAGTCTCTGATTTGGTGTTGTTCGTCCTGTGCCTGGCTATTTGGGAATCTCCCCTTTACCAGCCCGCAGGACTCATAAAAGCATCACGTCAGTCATTGCCGATCGAAGAAACTCTTCGCAGTGAATTCCTTTGGTTGATTTCTGGAAACATTGGGAATTCCATGAACTCTGGTATTTGGACAACCACAGGGATTGGATCTGGTAATTGATCAAAATAATGTTTTCTCCTTCCAGTCTACTATTGGCAAGGAATCCTCAGTGGCACTGTAAGACATAAATAGGTGTACTTACTGTATATGGTAGACTAACTTCCATACGGTTAGAGATTGATTAGGTGAATGAAATATATAAATACTAATTACCAACTAATCATTCAAAAACCCACAAGCTAATGCAATCTATGACCATCAACAGAATGTCATGTATTTTTACTCCAGTCAAACCACAAAATCTTTGTTGACAAAAATTGAAAAAGGAAAAAAAAGGACCAGACAAAGCTAAACCTGGTGGGGGCTAAGTATGCATTTTCATTTTGAAAAAAATCACTTGGCTTGGTAGGTATATATATATACACATGAGAGATGGGGATCAAGGAGAGAGGAGAGGGAGGGAAAAGCAATGGAGGCAAAAAGGAAATGCAAATGTCTCGAGCATCCCACAATTCTTCTTCACCTTTGGTTTGCTTTATTATTTGCTGCTGTCATCTTTTGCCTCCTCCCTCTTTCTCAAGCTTTCAATTATGGAGACGCTCTTTCCAAGAGCCTCTTATACTTTGAGGCACAGCGCTCCGGTCGCTTACCGTACAATCAAAGGGTTACATGGCGGCATCACTCCGGCCTAACTGATGGCCTTGAACAAGGAGTGAGTGCATATACTTTACATTTTTCTTTTCCCTCAACTTAAACCTCTGTTTTTTCACAGTCAGTTTTTGGACTTAAATTTGGTTTGATTTCAAATTCTGTTTCAATGTAGGTGGACTTGGTAGGAGGATACTATGATGCAGGAGACAATGTTAAGTTTGGTCTTCCAATGGCATTCACCATAACAATGCTCTCATGGAGTGTTGTGCAGTACCGGGAACAGATTGTTGCCTCTGGAGAATATCATCACGCGCTTGAGGCAATCAAGTGGGGAACTGATTATTTCATCAAAGCACATCCTCAACCCCATGTTCTCTGGGTTCAGGTAAAATCAATCTTTGAGATTGCTGCAAAAAATTTTGAACACAGATTTACTGTTTTCCAGGCGAGCCAAAAGGGCCGCAGAAATTCCTCAAATCACGGAGGGAAGATGTAATTTCATTCTCACCACTGTTCTATGCTCTTGATTAATTTTCTCTACGTGGGTCCAATTTCTTTTAAGTCTTTTTGCAGTCCATTTCTGAAAAAAGGATCTTCAGCACTAACTGTTCAAGGCTAGAATATCCAGGTAGGAGATGGTGACACCGACCATTACTGTTGGCAACGACCAGAGGACATGACCACTTCCAGAAGAGCTTACAAGATCGACGAAAACAACCCGGGTTCTGATGTGGCCGGGGAAACAGCGGCGGCAATGGCAGCTGCCTCAATTGTGTTCGGTGGAACAAACCCACATTACTCCCACCTTCTTCTACACCATGCAGAACAGGTTAGTTAATGAAGTTGTTACTAGTTAGAGGGATAGGTGAACTCGATCTTCATCACTGCATTTAAACTATCATATGTATCTTTCTAAGTTTCTTTATTAATAATTAACTCTTGGAGATTTGCTAATGATAAGGACCAACTAATGAGAGTTAAAACAGACAAGTACGTTTCTTTTTGTACTTCGTTTTATGTAAGGGGAGTTTTAACTGATCAACAACACCAAATATTTGCATAAGAACACTGGGATTTGTTGGTTCTGCAGTTGTTTGAATTCGGAGACAAATTCAGAGGTAAATATGACAGTAGCATAGGAGTTGCCAAAGGGTATTATCCGTCGGTGAGTGGTTACCAGGATGAGTTGTTGTGGGCAGCCTTGTGGCTATACAAGGCCACCGACAAGGCCTATTATTTGAATTATGCTATGGAGAAGGCTCATTCTTTTGGTGGGCTCACTTGGGCCATGGAAGAATTCAGCTGGGATGTCAAGTACGCTGGCGTCCAGATCATTGCCGCAATGGTAAAAATTTTATTTTCATTTTTTCTACACCCATCGTCAAATCTTGATTTCCAAATGTTTTACATTGTTCATTACCACATGGTCTGTAACTCTATTATGGCATCCCATTTTGAGGATGGAATGGATTTTCCATCCCTACAGAGAAATTCTTGTTGGATATTTAATTTGGAAGGACAAATGGTGACCCCTCCTCAACCTCCGGAATCCAAATGAAATGATTTTATGCCATTCTCTGCCATCCACAAGTTTCTTTATGCAGTAAAGAATGGTTAGGCTTAATTAATGCATGATGAACTGCAAAAACCTGTTATAGATCTCCCCTATGAAGGATCCTCTCCTACTTCGAGGCCTCCCTTTTGCTTTCAAGAAGCCATATATGAAGGATAGCTTCAGCCGAAAGAGCTAGGGCATGTGCGCTACTTTCAACCTTTCTGCTCTGATTGCGGTTGATGCACGTGATCCTTTTCTGTTATAGTTCCCGCTTGCCTTCTTGTTCAATTTAAGTAATTGTAAAATTGGGAATCATAGTTCAATTTGCAACTAGGGATCCGTAAACTCAAAGTTAAGAATATTTCCTTCATTACTATCAGCGTATTTCTTTCTCGCAGTTGCCAACGGAAGAGAGAGGTGAAGATGAGAGTCAGATTCTTCAACAGTACCGCTCAAAAGCAGAACATTATATCTGTTCTTGCTTAAACAAAAACAACTCGACCAACGTGCAACAAACTCCCGGTGGTCTTCTCTATGTTCGGCAATGGAACAATATGCAGTATGTTTCCACTGCTGCATTTCTGTTGATGACCTACTCAGATCAACTCCGGGCTACCAATCAGATGCTCAAGTGTCAAGGACTTCTTGGTTCTGCAGATGAAATATTCTCATTTGCTCAATCACAAGCTGAATATATTTTGGGCAAAAATGCAATGCAAATGAGCTACTTGGTTGGCTATGGTGCTACCTACCCAGAAAGAGTTCACCATAGAGCTGCATCTATTGATTCTTACAGAACAAGTAATGGATTTATTGGATGCACTCAGGGTTATGATAATTGGTACGGAAGAGAAGATTCAAATCCAAATATTCTTGTCGGAGCACTAGTTGGAGGGCCAGATATGAAAGACCAGTTTACAGATAACAGGGGAAATTATGTGCAGACAGAAGCCTGTACTTATAATACCGCACCCCTTGTTGGGGTTTTTGCCAAATTGCATTCTTCAAAAAGCAGCAGTACAGATGATCCTCTAGCATTAGTTTCTTCAAGCTAGAAATCATGTACAGAGAAGCCACGTAATTGGCTTTAATAGCAAAACCTTATCGTGCCATCATTTCACACATTCCCTCTATATGGGGAAAAAAGAGGGCGAAGTGTGAGTTTAATGTTTTTGTTTCCTTTTTTTCGTATACATGTCCTTTAGTTGGGGAAAGAGATGTTCTTATTGTAGTATTAAAGAACACCAATGCCCCAAGTTTGAAACAATTGTAATTCAAATACCCAAGAATAAGTCCAAAAGAAAGCAGGTATTTCATTTTGAGAGCCACAAGAAATATATTCATGTCTGGTGCAGCTTTGTTCTCTTGGTTAGAATGTGGAGGGTACAAGAGACAGGTACTGGAAAGTATCAATAAGGATAGGAAGCTCAATAACTCTCCTATTCACCGAATCAATGACAGCTCAACCATAATTCCTTACACTTGTCTTTAAGTAGAATTACAAACCGTTCATAAAGAAGCATTGAACTTCATCATGCTCATCACGAGTTATCAACCAGAAAATTTGATGATGCAGCAAGTTTCTGCATACCTTTTGTGCAGAGAAACAAAAGGTTGGTAACCAGCCACAAGATATGTATTGACCAAAAGTGGCTCTTAAGCTGAGGTTAACATCTACAGTTGCAAGAATTAAACAGGCAATATTTGCAGATTATTTGATATTCAGGATTAATCCTACACCAAAGTCTTCTTAACCGGAACAAATCATGATGCAAGGGTAAGTAACCTTGAATATAAAGCCAAGTGAACACAGACACTCAAGTCATCATGTAATTTCTTGAAAGCCTGCAATTTGCACATTTCCTTATCATGCTTCATTTGCAATCCCAGTCTAAAACATGCGCATGCAAAAAAAAATTTTGGATATAAAATTGTGACTTTATAGCTCCTGCATTCAGTATCCCATAATCACAGAAGAATAAGGAAAGTCCCACTGCAGAATAACTGATCCAGTGATTTAATTCACTGCTGAAACAATCTCATTAAAACAATGACGCACCAACCAACACAAAAACATTGCCTCGTTACAATACCACATCAAATACTCCAAAAGTAGCTTAATGCTTTGAAATATGCATTCCATGTGAAGTCAAGGATGTTTGAGACATCTGAACTTAATTGTTTCTTAATCCTTGGTTCATTCAAGGATCTCAAATATTGTTAATGCCTTGACATCTTACAGAATCACCTCAGTCGGGTAGTTACCAAATACCAGATGATATGGAAGGAAAAGGACCAGATGGCTGTAAAAGGAAGATGAAAGTGAGAAATGTTTTTAATGATTTTTAATGTAGATTGACTGTGCCCACCAGAACTTTTAATGGGCAATCACAATGTAATCTGATTTCTCATCTAACTTTTGAAAACTAAGTTCTAATGAACAATCATCTTACCTTTTAATGAGCTATATAAAGCACAATGTAATTGACTGATTTCTTGTCTAACTTTTGAAATCTAAGGTTTGAAATGCTTTACAAAGCCAAGTATGAGCAAGTATCTATAAGTGCATTTCCAAGTTGAGCATCCAGAACATTACTTCAGAGTTGAGTGGAGGTGAAAATCAAATAAATTTAAATAATGCCTCAGATTTCCTTTGACTGGCACAGTTCAAATTTACAAAGGTTATTCCAAACATTTGAACAAAAGTAACACATTCACTCGAGTTCACATGCTCATATGTGATCTATAACCAGGCTTGTCAGCAAAGTGTTATATCCCTTTTCCAAAAGGGAAGGGAAGCACAACAAACTTGGGATGAAAGTGATCCACATCAGGAAAACATAATGCATACCACATTACCGAGGAGAAGTACTAGTTGACACTGGATGATGATTGATAAACAATGGTGATCGTACGGCTCGATGATTAGCCTCTTTCTGTTTCCTGGCATCGTACATTTCCTTTGTTTCAATAACAATCAATCTTTTTACCTAGGGATAAAGATGTAAAGGCAGACAAGAACAAACAAGTTTAGCTAGCTTGATTACCCCATGAGGACAACATTCATACATAAAACATTATCAGATTAACAAGTATTTGTAGGTAGCTAATTCAAGAACCTGCTGAAGCATTCCCCGGACAGTAGGAGTGTTTGTTCGCACAACAGTACGGTTGCATTTAGTTAGGCGCAATGCTTCTAGTGTACGTCTGTGGAGAGCCCTGGTGCCTGGCATACCCCTTACAAGGGTTATATATAGTTTTTCGCTCCATTGAACGGGAACACAAGCTTTAAAAGCATTGTAAGCACTCATTTCTTGGGCTCCTAGCTAACAGTCCTGTACCAAAACTACTTAGTGAACAAGAAAATATTTTACCCGACTACTACTCTTACAGCAAAAGAAGCTATGATTGGAAACCCCTGATTTGTGAGATAAGCAATAATTTTTCAGAATAGCGATCAAAATAGAAAGGATAACTATAATCCCTAACCCTAAAGCCTTAATCTTTGCATCCAAAATATGTTCCATACTCCGAAGGAAAATGCAAGTCTGGAACCAATAGACAAACTTACCAACTGGGTGCTTGACCAAGAGACTAATAAGATTTCCCAAAGGCTGTCGAATAGGGCAGGAGCTTTGGCGATCGTCAATGGCTGAGTAAGGTGAGAGCAGTGAATGATTTGGTTGTTCGGACTTCGGAGCAGGGGAAGGCAGACAACTGGGCTCCCAATCCTGAGGGAATTCTGGATTGGTCTTAATAACTGAAAATTGTTGGATGCTAATAATATATTGGGCTCAAACAATTACAAATTTGAATAACAATGGGAGCCCATTCAATAACTATTATTGGGCCTAAGATGATATGTATGGGCCCATTCAATCACTAAGTAACTACGTATAGATTTGCTTGATTCATTCCTTTCAATTGATATTTATAATTTTAAATTTAATAGAAATATATTCGTAAACAAATACATAAACATGTAATGTAAATTGTGTAAAATACAATTTATACAATATTAAAAAAAATCTTAATATGATTGAGCCTTGGATGACTGGAAAAACTTATTTAAAAAATTATGAAAAACTGTATTTCATTGTTAATCTTGCTTCTTCTTCTTTTCTTTTTTTTTTTGGATAAACCTAAGTGCTGCTATATAATTTACTAAAATTATAATGCTCGTAAAATAGGATTTGAATCTTCGATTAAATATTTATGTGTCATACCCTATTATATTAATAATAGTTTTTAATTATTATTTTTAATATGTTTTAATATTAAAATCTAAAAATACAAAATAAATCATAAGATAATCTTATATTTTTAGAAAGGCGATAAGATGATATATCGGCAGATCTGAACCTGTAAAATATGAAGTAAATCAAGACACATTCAAGTTGCGGCTATTGGGTGATGAGTAATTTGCTGAATAATCCAGGCATGCCACGCGGATGTAAGGTGTCAGCAAACTCACCCTTGTTCCCATCAGCATTCCTTTCCCTTTCTCAGCTCCCGTTGGCATGTTTACGTTTCTGTCAAAAAAAGAGATCGGATAAGAAGAAGAAGAATAGAAGAGGATAGAGAGAGATAGACAGAAGGGGAAAGATAAAGAATGGGTGGACGCCATCTTCTTCACGTCTATTACTCATCACATGCGTACAGAATGAAATGCCTCACAGCTTACATCCCGATGTCCGTTATGGTACGTGATATCTCTCTTCAATTCCCTTCAATTCTTCTTCTTCTTCTCCCGTGTCATTTATCAATTAATTTGCTTATGTCGCTGGAATCAGCTGTACAGTGAAGGGAAGAAGGTTCAAAATAATGAACAACATCGTATCCATGAAGAGAGAGCTCCTTCTGCAGCCGAGGAGTTCCGAAGAGTGGCGGAGGAGAAAACTCGCCAATTAGCCTCGGCGTCTGCTGCCAGTCATACCTCGGAGCAGGGGAATGAAAAGAGTAGTTCGGAAGAATCAACCACGAGTGACTCCGATGTTGAAGCCGGCGCTGATCCTGCAAAAGTCGGACCAACGAGCTAGCTAGGGCATGCAAGAAAGGCACCCGCCCGCAGAGTCTGTAATTTTGAATGTGTATGTACTATTCGAGGAGAGGGAAGAAGATGCCTAACTAGTGACGGATTAATAAAGCAACACAGTCTTTTAGTTTTTGCTTAATCAATTTCCAGTTGAAACTTTTGGTTTTAATTAGTTTCTTATATCTTCCACATTGAGTGATTGTTTGTCTTGCTCAATGCTAAATTTAAATCTAATTTTCATGTAACATTAATATCATGAGAAATTCTTATTAAATTCAATAATATGAGCTATATTCATTAAAAATATTTAATTTTTGAGAGGGTCTCTACATTTCCAACTTTAGATATAACATCTACAAGAGAAAAAAAGTGTGATTTCTAATTTTAGATTTGGATAAATAAATACCATTCATAATTGAATGTTTCTATTTTTTATTTGAATTATCTAAAAATAAATATCTTATTTATTTAATTAATTAAAATTTTATTTAAAAAATCTATATAAATAAATTTAAAATCAATTAATTTTATTAAAATTTATACAAATCTACGTTCAAAGATTTTAAACTATTTTTAATTTCCGACTTGGGAAAAAATGGAGCCAGAGGTTAGGTTTTAATAATGACGTGGCAGGCGGCGAGACAGCTGGGGTCGTTCAGGAAATTACGGAAGCTCTAATGATTATAAGAAAATATCTCTTCGGCCAGGCTCGGGGTTATTATGATTGTTTGATTATTCAGGGTGTGTGTAACAGTTAGGGTTTACTTTTGACTCAAGCTTTCGCAACTTCTACTGATAACTATGGCATCCAATGGAAATGCCGAGTCTGCAATTCTCGGACAAATCGAGTCTCTCAAAGCTCAAAAGTCCCTCATCGAGCAGCAAATTTCTTCTCTTGAAGCTCAGCTTAATTATCAGAGTGATAATCCTAAGAGGAATGAAGAGGCGAATTCGAATTCTTTTCATGCTCCGTTGTTATCGAACTCCGAATATGACTTCGGACATGGATTGTCTCCTGATATGATTTACAGATACAGTCGCCAACTAATACTCCCGAGTTTTGGGGTTCAAGGTTCTTGCACTGCATTTCTGGAGCCTCTGTTAATTCGTGTAACTGGATCTGTTTTTTTTTTTTTTTTAATATTTTCTTTTCTCCTGTTGGTCACAGCACAGTCGAAGCTCCTGAAATCTTCAGTACTGGTAATTGGAGCCGGAGGGCTAGGCTCACCTGCTTTATTGTACCTTTCAGCTTGTGGGATTGGTACATTTAGCTTTTTAGAATATATAATTTTGTCTTACCTTGCACTGTTTTTTTGTAGAATTTCGTCCAAAAGCTATTGACTTTCTGAAACTTCTGCAGGTCGAATTGGTATTGTTGATCATGATGTTGTTGAACTCAACAATCTCCACAGGCAGGTAAACTTTAAAGTAAATGGTATACATTGAATCTTTTATGGGTATAAAAGAGTTGGTTTTGATATTTTCTTTAAAATGAAATTTCAGATAATTCATGCTGAATCCTATATTGGAAGGTCTAAAGTGGAGTCTGCTGCTGCGGCTTGCCATGCGTATATTACTCAAATCTATTTTTTTCAGTTTCTGCTGGAGATGACGCAATCACCCCCAAAATATCTGATATTCTTGTGCATCTGAAGTGTTGAAGTATCTGTTTACTATGTTGTTATTCTGTACTTGTTATTATTGTGCCTTATTTGAACACAGGATTAACTCAAGTGTTGAGATAGTGGAACACAAAGAAAGATTTCATACAACCAATGCGTTGGAAATTACGAGGAAGTATCCTTGAATGAGAAAACATCTATTTCCTTGATTTCATGTTCTCTATTATTGATTTCCATGACTGAGTACGGATCTTAGATATGATATCGTTATTGATGCTACAGATAATGTTCCCAGTAGATATATGATCTGCGACTGCTGTGTTGTTCTGGGAAAGGTCAGATATGATCTCTCTGAGTGTTATTTCCAAACAGGTTTACTTTGTGATATCTCTGCCACCAAACAAATCACTAAATAGAACTGATAGATTTTTCATGAATTTAGTTTGAGATTGATATTTTAAGATGGTGTACTAAGCAATTAAAAGCATATGATTTACTATTTTCAGTGTTTAGTAATCCTGCAGCACACATCTGCAAAACAGAGAAAGACATGTGAGGAAATTGTTAATAGAATGATTCTTGTATATATTGAAGCATATTTGTTTAAACCTTTCCAATCAGGTTGACCACCCTAATAAACACCTCGAACAGGATTCAAAATGAAGGGAATAAAATTGAGATGTATTTTGGTTTGTAGAGTATAAATATTGACGATGGTTTTTCTCTTTTAAACAGCCCCTTATATCTGGAGCTGCACTTGGACTAGAAGGGCAGGTAAAACCAGGGCATTGATTGATAATGAATTCCACTAATACCCCAAGCTCCCCCCCTTTTTTTATTGTGTGTGTGTTGTGTGGTAACTAATTTTTTGCCTGTTTTTGTAGCTCACTGTTTACAACTACAATGGTGGCCCATGCTATCGATGCTTGTTTCCCACCCCACCACCTACATCAGCATGTCAAAGATGTGCTGACAGCGGTGTTCTTGGAGTAGGTTAGTTATGAAGAAAGTGGGTAAGAGGGGTTTAGGGGAAGGTCAAAATGATATAGCTTAATTTTGACTGTATATCTGAAAGGTTTACATCAATGGAAGTGCACTTTTTTGGTTTTGCATAGATTTCATGTCCTTAATAGTATATTATTAATTTAAGGGGAGACTGTAATTGGTTTAGGATTGCTGCTCCGGGTTAATGAGTTCTATTTTTGCCCTTGAGTAGGCAAAAGTTTTTATATGTTTGTTTGATTTTACAGTTCCTGGTGTTATTGGTTGTCTCCAAGCCCTCGAAGCAATAAAGGTTGCAAGTGCGATTGGTGATCCACTCTCAGGACGGATGCTTCTCTTTGATGCACTATCTGGCCGGATTCGTATTGTATGTTTGCATATGTTGGTGTTCACTTTTGAATTTGAAAGTGGTTTATGTGCTCATGACTAAGCAAGTACTCTGTTTTTTCCCTGGTTTTTTTTTCTATATGCCTATTTTGACTTGTCAAGTTACATATTGTGCTATGGTCATCTTTTACATAGATGATATCTGGTTAATACTGGAGAATATGCTGTTAATTTTGTTAACATGCAAGTTAAAACTTTCTGTTAAAATGACAAAACTATACTGTAGTTGTTATTGATGATTAATTCAGAGGAGTTTCTTCTTCAAAATGCCTTTGATTTTGAATGGTAGATATGAATTTATGCTAGCTCCAGTTGTTTGAGGACTAAACTGCTTTGAGGAATTTCTTGGCATTCTAACCCTGTTAATGTCACCCTGTTGTTTATCAGGTCAAAATCAGAGGCAGGTCATTGCAATGTGAAGCGTGTGGAGAAAATGCAGCTCTGACTGAAGAGCAATTCCGGGAGATGGATTATGAAATATTTACAGAGACTCCCCTGTCAACGGTTTGTCTTCTTTTATTGCTATAGATAAAAATTGAGACATTCTAATTAAATCTAAGTATTGCTGTAATGAGACTGGGTACGTATAGATGCATAAACTAGCTAACCACCTCATGTTCTAATGTTGATGTTAATTTGGAAAATAGAAAGTTTGGTGATGTGTATTTAAAGCCAAAACCACAAAGAAATCCGTAGGTATCATATTATGTTATGTTTGAATTCTTTAATGGAGTAGCATATTAGTGCCTGCATAGGCCAGGAAAAGAAATTTCAGTGGCGTGCAGGCCTTCTGAACTAAAAAAGGGAAATTAACATTTACAACCGTTTTGCAGGCTCCTTTGAGTTTAAACCTACTTCCAATGGATGCAAGAATCAGCAGCAAGGAGTACCATGAGAAAGTTGCGAAAGGAGAAGCACACGTCTTGGTTGATGTTAGACCGGCACATCATTACAAACTTGTTTCACTTCCCAATTCCATAAACATTCCTTTGTCAAGTTTGGAAGCTAGGTTGCCTGAAATATCAGCAGCCTTGGATAATGACAAGATATCAAAGAAGAATGACGGTTGCAATCCTTCTCTCTATGTTGTTTGTAAAAGAGGCAACGATTCCCAGAGGGCTGTCCAATACCTCCACAAGATGGGATTTGAATCTGCTAAGGATATCGTTGGAGGGATAGAGTCATGGGCCCGTGATGTGGATACTAGGTTTCCTACATATTGATTATGTTTTGATCAAGTCGATGGTGGTTGGTGCTTATGGCCCTTTTATTTGTTCCAACTTGTATTACTAGGAATGTCTGGTTACACGAAAGGAAAAGGATACATTAAAACGGAGCAAGGAAACCTTTGTTACACAAAAGGGACAGGATACATTAAAACAGAGCAAGGAAACGTTTTACTTGTATCAGGTTTATTGTATTAGTAGTCACTTGTTTCTAAAATTTACGGAAAATAAGTGGTATTTTTGGACGGATCTATCAGGAAGAGATTTCCCCAAAAAGATATATTACTTGTACATTAAAAAGAATTATAGAAGTCCACTGAAACATATGGGTGAAGCTCCGAAAAAAGCACATAGTTTCTATAACCTCGACTACAACAGACGAGGATCCCTGATGAAAACTGAAGTGAAAAATGGTACAAAAACAATCACCAACCAAGCAGTAAAATCTTTAAAAGAGCCATCCTAATGTAAAGGCCATTCTTTGCTTGTCTGAAATAGGCGGCCCTGGGATCTTTGTCTACATCCACCGTTATCTACAGTACAGAAGGAAAGGAAGAAAGTTAGAATTTTGAGAAGAAGGCAATTAAAAGTGGAAAAAGAAAAGACAAAGGCAGGACGGATAACAAGTAAACCTCATCAAGCCTTGGCAGAGGATGCATCACAACTGCATGTTTCTGCATTATGCCTAACACCTCCTTATCTACAATGTACTTGCCTCGAGCTTCTTCATAAAGATCAATTCTTTCTCCAAATCTTTCACGTTGGATACGAGTTTGATACACTATGTCGCACTTAGATGCAACATCCAACAGGTCAGCACTTTCTTCCCATTCCACCCCATTGGATGTTAGGTAATCTTTTATGTCATCCTGAAAATAGAGTAAAGAGAAAATGTGATAGATTGTTAATAGATTCTGGAATCTGTTCCCATAGGAAAGGAAAAAGATAATTCCTATCAGTTTTTCCAATCAAAGTTGAATCAGCAACGCTAGTTTTTAAATGGCTGTCTTGATGCAAAAAGAGTAGCACAAGAATGTTTATACCTTCATTTTGACCAGTTCAGGAGACACAAAATAGATCTTCACATCCTTGTAGTTAGCTAGCAGATAGGCAAGTGAGCGTACTGTTCTCCCATAAGCAAGATCTCCTACAAGTCCAACTTTGATTCCATCAAGCTTCCCAACTTCTCTTTCGATGGTATATACATCCAGAAGGGCCTGGCTCATAGAAGATAGGAGTTTGACATTATTCATGGATATCATATCATCTAAAAGTAAGCAAAAAGTTGAGCAGACCCTGAAGGCAAGGTAACTCAAGGTTCTATGTATGCAGAAAAAGCATCATATGCAAATCACATAGGCACCTTATAATTGCAGCTGTACTTAAAAAGGGCAATATGTTTATATTAGTTTTAAAATAGATGACATAAACATTCCTCTCTTTCAACAAAAAGGAAAAAAATCAATAATCACCAGGACAATCAAATATGTGGACAACAAAAACAACTATTTTCCCAAAGCATAATTCCTTCCAGGCAGAATCATAAATTTTGATAACATTTTTTGTTGGACATTGAAGCCTTGGTAGATTAAATCCTAGTTCTATTATTTAAAAATACCCCACGTTTTCCTGTAGTTGAAAGAGCATTGATGCTGAAAAAGATGCATTCATTTCATTCCTGTCCCATTTTCCAAAATCTGCTACAATTCTATGCTGAAACAACGTATCAACAAGTATAGGCATGATATGTGACATATGGAGTGCATATGAAGCATCTGGAAGATAATCAATATATAGCCAGCCAGAGCAGAAACTATTAGTATCATAAATTAAATTCCATCTAAATGCAAATAAACCTTAGGAATCCCAAGAGCAAACCTGAGTTGGATGTTGCCCTGGACCATCTCCAGCATTAATAATTGGAATACTTGCTATGGCTGCTGCTCTTCTGGCAGCACCACTTTCAAAATGTCTCATCACAATTACATCTGAGTAACCTTCTACAGTTCTTATTGTATCTGCAACTCAAACGATTAAGACCAGAACCAAAAACTAAAATATCAGAAAATACATAATTAAGAAAAGGACCACTAATAAATTAGTACTTACCTTCAAGTGTCTCTCCTTTAGCTGCTGATGAGAATTCTCGTGCATTTTCTGTTGTCAAAACCTCTCCACCTAAACGCTTCATGGCAGACTCAAATGATAGCCTAGTTCTAGTTGAGGGCTCATAAAATAGAGTGGCCATAAGAAACCCTTTAAGCATTTGGTTTCCTTGTGAATGTTGCTCAATTGACTCCATCTCACGTGCCACCTCAAATATAGAACTGAGAGTGCTTCTGTCAAATTGCTGAGCCTCAATCACTTCATTCAGACTATGTTTTCGCTCCATGAAGTTGGAAGCTGTGCTTTCCAGATCTAGGCCTTTGCAATGTAACCTATTCTTGAAAAGTGACCTCCTACTTTGTCCCTTCTCGAACCTTTTCTCATTCGGTAATAACCATGGACTTGACATGTCAACAGATGGGAAATGAGGCTTAGAATGGAGTGAGTGCATCAGTCTGGGAGTAGAGTGATTGCAAATACACTCATTACACCCTAATTTCTTTTGAACAAGCACAGCACCGATGAGGGCATGCATTGAAAATGCAGCAGAAGATGCCATTACAATAATAAGAAATACCTAGATTTTAAACATAGAGCTTAGAATGATTAGATGTTCATATTATAAAGCCAAGGACATTAGAACAACAAATGGAATATCAGTTTCAGAAAAAAATTTCATGTAGAAAGATTCAAATTTAAGTGTGATTGTGTGTGTGAATTTTTTTTTTTTTTTTTGGGAGGGAGGACGTGGGGGGGGGGGGTAAATGTTATCCCTCTATCTCGCAACAGCAAATCTAATATACCCAAAAGTAGATTTCCTAAAAAATTTTCTATAGATGCCAAAAGGAATGTTCATCTCACTCTTCTTTTTGATTGATGTCCTTCATTACTCTTTGAATTAAAGAAAAAAAGGGAACGGTGGACTTGCACTTTCCATAACTCACCCCTAAAATAAACACAATCAAGATAAACCACAGTACACCTAACTCCCAATTCAAAGAAGAACATCTACTGCAAATTTGCAAAAGGAACTTCTCTTGTCTTCCGGAAGTACAAGAGAAGAACATCTACTACAAACCAACAAGCAAGAATGAGAGAAGGGGAATAGGCATTAGGTAACTTTGTTAAACAAATTTGCAAAAGGAACTAGTCAAAATGATGATTAACAGTAAGCTTTTAACAGCCAAGGAATCATATTGCAAATGTCTTTCCGCTGAAATGACCCATCCCAAAGTAAGATCAGCCGTTAATTTTCCAGCCACTGACAAAAAATACGACTATCACATTCGAAAACCTCGAGCAGCCACATTCCGGGGTTCTTTGGCGGTTAACTTTTTCTTTTTCAGAGAAAAACATAAAAATTATTTGAAAAACCAAAATCCTGTTGCAATTTCTCTACCTGCGAAGGGATAAATCCCCATTTTAGTATCTTCAATCACAAATAAAATTTACAAAAGAATCAATCTCGGAGCATCAAAATTCTCCCTTTTGACAAAACGATATTCATCAACATCTTTGGTTTCCTCCCCTTCCCATATTTTTCATGTCATGAACAGAGATCGGGAACCCATCCCCACTGATCAATAATCAAGAGAGGCAGTACATAAGTAAATGCACCTACATCTATGCCCATTTGTACATGTAAACTTTGCACATATCGAACTGGAAAAGGAATGCAAACTGACCTCGCGAAGGAGTTGGGTTTTATCGATGCAGAAGGACTAAAGCAAGAAGAAGTCCTTACTGGAGAGTTAGAAAATCACATTAACAAGAAGAAGACTCAAAAGAGAGAAAAAGAAGTTAAAGAAATTCCACCCCCGAGTGGTGGTTTGCCAGCTTCCCTGGAATATAGTACATGAAAGAACCAAGAACTATAGGGTTTATAGTAGTAGACTACTATTTATTTTAATTTTTAGATAAACAATAAAGTAATTTGATTAATAAAATGACGCTATATTTTTATTTTCCATTTGTACTGTATAAAAATTTAATTATTTTTAAGAGATGCAATATTATTACGGACATTTGCTATTTTTCACATGAAATTTTAGTTTTAGGACAGAAGGACGAAAATTGAACCTGAAATTTTGAAATATGAAAGACAGTAAAGAGTCCCTTTAATGGCAACTGTATGGATTAAATCTTCTTCTAAAAAATTGCATTACAAGTTTTCAATCGAATCATTTTGCTAAAATCAGTAGTTGAATTAGTCACATATGAAAAAAAAATGAAATTTTGCCTTTAAAGCTTAATTGAAGCTTTTGTCTGATGCTGGCTTTGGTGAGTCCTCACAATTTAACTTCAGTTCTGACGTCTGGGGAACAATTATCAAGCTGTCTTATACTAGAATCATTCAAGGAATCCTTATCTTGATTTCAGCCGTTTCTTTGCTTGTTTTTTGACCAAGTAGTATCTCACAATCACATTGTTGTGGCACAGAGGTTTTCTTATTGTGCAGAGAATATAAGTTTCATTCTCTTGATATTCCCATTAATCTTAAAATCAAATCAAAAACAACGTTGGGATTCCTAATGAACAATACAATGGAGTGCAATTTTGTTCCCTTGTAGGTAGCATATGGAGTGCATCAGCAGTAAACGCAAATCAGGATGCCAAAGACCATATATAAGGAATTCATGAATTTTACATTCAAGAATGAAATACAGATCCCATTCCTGTTGATGGATTCTGCAAAAAGAATATTTATCAGATTTGCCAAGGAAAGATTACCACAGATATCAAGGAAATGTATTGTGACCAGAAAAGATCATTTGAATTCCATATAAAACAGAGTATATAAGTTCATTCTGATACTGTACACCTGCAATCTACAGGGAAGCCATATCAATTGTATCTTAAGGATCAAAACAATACATTCAATATGTAGTAGTCTTCTTGCTGTGTATCCTTCAGTACTTTAAACCAAAAATATTCAATCTCTAACTTCCATCAATGAATCTGCAACTTCATACTGAGTAGATTTACTAATATTGCATTCTATAAACTCCATGTTAATTAAGTCTGTCAATATTATATAACAAATGTGGCACTACTTATACCAATCATGTCGAAAAAAATGTGAAAGATTTAAGGATGTCCCCTCAAAGTACTATGATACTTAAGGCCAAAAGTAAATCAACCAGGTCACAAATGAGCTACAAATAAAAGGCCAAATGACTTGTAAAAGCAGGTGCACTGAGCCAACAGTGGCATATTACTCAAAAATATTTTCAATGCTGTTCCAGATATGTTTTGAAAGGCTAGAATGGTAGCTTGGAAAATCCAACAAGACAGATCACAAATCAAGAACAAGTGTAAAACTTGAGACTAAGACATTATTCAAGAAGAACCAACTACCATCTAATCACCAGAAGTAGTCATGTATCCCTCATTAGTCCACTAAAAAAATAAGAGAAGAATTGTGCTCAATAGCAGGATCATTATATTTCTATGATGATGCAGTTCTACAAACGAGAATTGAGAAATATATAGTTCAGGCTCGAACTTAAAGCATTCATTTTTCTTTAGCTTCCTCCTCTGTTTGCTGTTCATAACGCCTTTTGTATTTTGCAATCTGACCAACACTTTGAGCCATCTGCCTTCTAGCTCTTACATGATATACTTTACCAACTTCATGAATTTTGGTCATCATGATATTCATCAACCTGCCACTTTGGGTCACATAGGACATCCACTGCATCTGTGGGTGTATTCCTTTCTTCATTTTCTGCTAAGGAAAATCACATTCAGAAAACAGTTAATAATGTATCCATCAAACAAGCCCTCTTTTTGCCAAATCAACAAAGCCAGTTATACATGACTGTATATGTAGTATTGTTCAATTTAATCGGAGCACAAGCAGTTTAAGAGCAAAAAAGTTTCTTTTACACCCAAGTGTAGCAAGAAAAGTGAGGAAATTTCAATTTGTCAAGAAATTGCAAAATAATAAACAGCATTTCTTCGGGCTACAGAGGAAGAGAGTATCTGACCTACCATGAAAAATTAACTGCTAAAATACATACTGGAAATTCTAGTTTGTCCCAGCCAACCTACGGATTCAATCTTTATTCAAAAATTTCACCCAAAAAAGACAGCGACTGATACAATGAACAGATACAGACATACGCAAATCTGGTAGCCCTTTGGAAATCTAGTCTGCTACACAGTAGCCAAAAACAAGAGTGGAAGAACACTGAAAAGGCTGTAAGCTATAGAGAAGGAATGGGCAAACTTACCTATTGGCAGCTAATGATTCTCTTTCCGACGAGCTTGGATTAAAGGAGGAACCGCAGTGGTCGTCAATGGCGGAGGAAGCTGGGAGATGAAGTATATCATTCGGCTTCGAAAACGAGAAAATTGGGCCGTCGAAACAGTTGCCTTTCACGGACAGGGTTTCGGATAAGATGGATATACAGTCATAAGGTGGGCTGGGCTTCGGATAAGATGGA
Source organism: Parsonsia alboflavescens (assembly GCA_028571225.1). NCBI lineage: Eukaryota > Viridiplantae > Streptophyta > Magnoliopsida > Gentianales > Apocynaceae > Parsonsia > Parsonsia alboflavescens. Next base: position 18,907,335 of record JAOXNR010000022.1, read on the forward strand.
TATACAGTCATAGGGTGGGCTGGGCTTCTGATAAGATGGATATACAGTCATAAGGTGGGCTGGGCTTCGGATAAGATCGTCTCGTAGATGTCAAGTTTTTAGACAATTGGGTACGACCTACGTCTCACATCACACCATATAAGGTGTAATCATTTTATATAAATTAAAAAACAATAAATATATGTTAGTTATATTTAAAATATTTTTTATTTCTTATATTTATAACTACAATTATCTTTCTTTACAATAAATGAAAAGGAATATTAATTGTAAAATAACTTATATTATGAAATATACAAAAGAGGATAGAACGATTTATATTTTGAGACAGAGGAAGTACTATTCTTTATTTCTTTTTATATCTAAATTTTTTAGGGGTTTTTTTTTCTAGTTTTGGATGTCTGAGTTTTTAAATAATGTATTTATGATTAATTTAAAATAAAAATATAACTGATAGTTTGAATAAATACACTTGCCTACTTGTACGACTAATCCAAAAGATAATTTAAATTAAAGTTAAAAGTATTTTGTAATTTTATATAACAAATATAAATAAATATTTAATTTTAGATGTATGGAAATGGAACATGATTTTAAAAAGAAATAATCTGTGTAGAAGAGTAAGAAAGGATGGACGTTACCCTCTAAAGAAAATAATTTATCATTCTTATTCATGAACTATTTAGGTACCATATTCTGATTAAAAATTCAATATTTTAAAAGTCAATAATCATTATCCAAACGTAAATTAGATCAAGATAGAGACTTTGTTCTTTGAATAAATAAATAAATCAAAACCAAATCATCTTTCTTTGTATTTATATATTGCCATTATATATATTATTCTCCTACAATCATTAGCAATAATGGCTACCTGCTAATATAACGAGAAATAGACAATACAGCTAATTCTTTTTTTTATTCTTAATCATAAATCATTATCATTGATTAATTAATGATTGAAGATGTACTTTTTATATTATTTTTCTAATGATATATAGAAATGAAATAATGTTTGGATTTTTTTTCTAAAATGATTAGAGAATATTTTAAAAAAAATAAATTATCTTAATATTTATAAAATGAGAACCAGAACTGATATTAATAATCTGTCGGTTGTGCTAGATCGCTCAGTTTACCAAAACATTTTTAAAGTTTAATGACGATGAAAGTTTAATGATAATAATTTCTGCAGTCACGCTAAAAAGAAATAGAATATTCAGACTCCCGGCTGCAACAGAAGGGAGGGATAGGGACGGGACACCAACTTTTTAATTTCACGAAGGAACAGAATCGCGCCCCAGTATCTCCGATCATCTGAACAGAGATGCTGACAGAGAAATTACGGCCTCCTCTTTCTCTGAAAAGGGTATCCATTGACTGAATTTTCACACCAGATTTCGAGTATTTGTTGGTGAACATTAAAGAAGTGGCAGGGTATAAGATGAAAGGACTAAGGAGGGGCTGCTTCAACAAGTCAATCCAATATTACATTACATTGCAATGGCATGCATTGCAACAGAATAGTATCTTACATTACTTCCAAAGGTGGGATAATCCACAGAACACCCACGAATTTGCAGAGCAAAGCCAGTTGCCCCCTTATTTAGAAACAAGCAAATCCACAATACGGATCAATACGCAAATACTTGAAAAGGAAACACAAACACCACGAAGGTCACACACACTGCCTGTCCACACTTGAAATGCAGATTCTCAAGTAGAATCAGGCAGGATAATTTACACACACACCATAGCAGGTTGGTGTCCTTTGTTCAGGCCATCGCCCACATCCTCAATTGATGGAGGACTATCATCTGGCTCCTCAAGCACGCCCGAGTCGTTAGCTGGCTCTTTTTCCACGATACTAGAAGCAATGGCTTCAAAGATGAGAGCCTGCACTTCCTGGAACCTCTCTCCAGAGAGAGAGACCTCAGCCAGGAGCCTCCAAGCATTTCCCTCAGAAGCCCCCTCGTAGTCCTCCTTCCTTTTCAGAACCATATGTCCACTGATCTCCCAAACAGCAGGGTTGACTTGTGTATCGAGAAGCTCGGAGCTCACTTCTCCAAGAGCCTGTTTCTCTGCGTAGCACTGTTTTTTACATTCACGATCAAAGGCAACTATTTCAGACCAAATAAAATAATGTGGGTCGATCGCAAGCAAACACGGAGGTTCATCAAAAGTGACACGAGGCCGATATGCTTACCTGCGGCAAGAGGAAAACCCTTTTTCCAGAATCAGAGATGAGAACATTGTAAGGGATGTTGTTCTTCTGGAGGCAGATACAGGAGTCAGAAACAACATGGGACAAATCCTCCAGAGTAGTTCCAACCTGGAAAACAAGACCCCTGACTGGATAATCCAGAATTTCAGAGATTTCAACCCCACCAGTGGCACTGGTGAGTTTCTTAGATGGAGCCTTCTCAATAGGAAATGGCACAGCGAGGTAATAGGCCTGGATACATTGTCAATCACAGAATCCCGATAAGTCGCAGTGAATTTAGACAATTATCAATTGGAAGAAGCATGACAAACAAAATTGCAGATGGAAACAAACCTGGAAATGGAGGTGATTGATGGTGGCAAATGCACCTAAACTGTTGTAACCCAAGCGGAAGTATGGATTCCCTGCTTCTGCAGCCAAGTAGAGTGCAAGCAAGAAGCTGTCATGATCAATCCTCTGTGGCAAGCGCTCGAGGATTCTGGGGATCAACAGAACATGCCCATATTCAATTGGGCTGACCTGTTAAATTTGATAGAATAAAAATCAGCCAAAAAAAAATAGAATCTCTGTCTATAAACATAAAAACACAAGCTTGGCCTGGGAATTATTACGAACATTGATAGCCACAACACTGGGAGAGTTCTCCACTTCAATTGGTGCACTGGGGAAGAACTGGACTTCATTATCCTGGGTGGGTTCGAATTGAAAAAGCACCTCTTCTTGCCCAACCTTAGTGAAGTTGAATTTGTTCTCATCAAACGGCTGCAAGACCTTGTCAACTCGAAACTCGGTGGGCCTCTTCTTGAGGTGCCTGCCTTCATTCAGTTGTGCAATGAACCCATATTTCCCCGGAATCACCTATAGAAACATTCGGTCATGCCTAAATTAGGTCTGAAAATTTATATGAAAACAATAATTCAAGCAACACAATTAACAGAAGCAGATCACCAAATGAATCAGTTGGAGAGTAGAGGGGAAGAAGAAGATTCTAAGAAGTCATTTGAAAGTTCTTGACCGTAGAATATCAGAATACAACTCTAAATTAATTTGACTTAAATACCCTTGAAACAATTAGTAAAGTCGACTAGTTCTCTTTCAAAGACGAAGGATGACAGTGATAGACAAATTTATCTCTTGACTTATTTTACCACTAAACGATTAAACCTGACCGGTAAAAGGGAACAGGAGAGTACCTTGGTTTCGCGAGTAGTGACATAACAGCGAAAGAGGACCGAGAGAAAAAGGAGGAGATTGAAGAAGACAGTACTAGTATTACCTTGGTTTCGCAGGCAGTGACATCATAGCGGAAGAGTCCTCTTTGCATGCGATCCTCCCACTAATCAAGTTGCACACGGAAGCATGGATCAAGATTCTATAGAGTATATTAAAAAAAAAAAAAAAAAAAACTGGTATCTAAGAATAGAATTAAAAAATTTCTGTACCTCTCCAAGCAGAAGAGAATCCAAGAAGGGGACGGGAGGCTCGTTGTTATCATAGGTAAGTACACCCTTTTCGTCGGCGATGTGGTTAACCCTCTTGAAAGCATACATCGGGAGCTTTGCCCCTGTTGATCAATTCAACCAAAGGCGGGAAGACTGAGTTCGTATTTTCATTTCAACTCTAAAAAGGCATTATGCAAGAGATGTAAGCTTTGAAATTCACATGGTCAAATACCTGGAAGGCAACAGTTTCTGAAGCAATTTCGGCCGCATCCTCCTCCTGGGCGAGCACCTTCCTCCCCCTCTTCCTTTTGGTAGTTTGAAACAATGGTAGGAACCCTTTTGATACTCAACATCTTATAGATCTTTCACTCGGCAGCAATTAAAAACACTAATTCAAGTAGAGAGATTTCGATTTTTTTTTTCTTTTTTTGACAGAAAAATAAAAACAAAGATAACTTAAGAATGCTATAAAGAAAAAACCTAGCTACTAGAGAAAAACTTAAAAACCACCGCCGGCAAGGAAGAGGAGGTCGGAAGGACTACCGCCTTCAGAAGGCAAAGCTCCACGTCCGCCGTGCGGCGAAGGGTTGTTGCTCTCGCTTAGACAACCCTTGCGTCGTACTGCCCGGACATGTAGAAGAGGTCGGTTAACTCTGTATATAGCCGTGATGTCTACAACGTGTGAAACCCGGGTTTCAACTTCCAATTCAGCCTATCAAACCAGCCTCGGAGAAATCTGACCGTCTCCTGTAACTGAATTCCTGAACTCTTTCGCTTTAAAAGGACCTGTTTCTGTAACTGAGAAAACAAGAAGAATATCCTGCAATTGCTCTTACTCTTTGAGAAATTTTGTTGAAGATGAAGCCGGGTTTCTGGGCTATTTATATAGTGAAGAGAGAGATAGGACGGGTGTGGTTGTGGTCTTCGTGGACTGTAGATCTTGTGAAACAGTGGCTGTGCCTTAAAGTATAAAAAGGCTATTCGAGACAGAGAGACGGAGATGGATGGATCTTCGTTGATTGTGAGAGAGAGACACAGGAGTGAGACGGACGTCAAGTGTGTGGTTGTGGCATTTTATGGGAACCGTTGGCTTGGGTGAACTTTAACCGTCAAAGACGGTTTCGTCGTCATAATACGTGGGGTCTCAGTCCTTGGTGGGTAAGGGGACCACCGAAAAGTACGGACTCTTTGATATTCAAATGTCTAAAATATAAATTATTAAAGATTCCACCATGTTTTCTCAAATCATACCCACTTTGATCATAATTTGGATAACTTATTTGGATTCCCTAGTTTTTTTCGCATTATTACTCTTTCCGACCCACCATACAAAATGTTAATTGTCAGTAAACCTTAATTAAAAATATAATTTTATTTTGTCAAAAATACCTCTCTTCATAATAATTATAATTCTATTTGTTTAGAATAAATAAATGAGTTTATGGATGAAGAAGACAAC
>JAOXNR010000022.1:18941342-18951857 GCA_028571225.1 Parsonsia alboflavescens
AAATTACTTATTAAGATTATAATATTTTACACTTTTTCTCAGAAAAGGATAGCCTTTTTGGGCATAAATCCCAACAATATCTACATATCTTGCGTCCTCTCATTTCCAATTTTCCATTGAGGAAGCTAGATGTGATAGTTGATACAATGAAACCAGTTTTAGGAAGAGTTAAGCTTTCATGATAATTTACTTTCGTAATTACAAGACTTTGAAAGAAAGTTCTATTTTAACTTTACCTTCTTGTCAGCCATTTTCTGTATAAGCCAAGGGCTTTTCATTCTTCTTCGTAAAGATAATAGGGATTTAATGAGTTAATTTTTAAGACTCCTAATAAAGCTTGTTTGCAAATTTAATTTAGCAGTACATACATACATATAAAAATATATATTATATTTATATAATATAAATTGTAATGGTCTGATGCCATTGGGCTGAGAAGCAAAGCAACGGGAAAATAAAAAAAAGTAAATAATTAATACTACTCCCGTCCCACGATATAATGCGTCGGTCGTAATGTTACATAGATGAAGAAATAATAAATATATGTTTAAAATACTTTTTATCTTTTGTATTTATAATTCAATTGTATTTTTTTATAATAAATAGAAAAAAATATTAAATTGAGGGTAAGAGTGAAAAAAAATATAATAAATATGCATTGTAAATTATAAAATAATTTATATTTTTTGACCGATGGAGTATCAAAAGAACCGAAAGCATGGTGCTGATTTGTGTGAATTTAAGGAACAATATATATAAATAAATTAATAAAATATATACATATCCGTCGAAATTTGTGGTTAAAAAAAATGGAAAAGGAAAACGAAAAAAGTAATGAATCCAAGGAACGATAAAAATCATTCTCAATTTAAAAGTTTTAATTAGTCAACCATTCCCGGAGGCTTACACGTTTATTCCCTAACACGAAACGTGCAACCGTATCTCAATGTTGATGGAGGTACAAGAATTAATTAATCCACGTGTCCTCTATTCAGTGGACAATTGCAAGGTAATATATTACAGTAGTAGTCACTAATTTACATTTTAATAAAATACTCCTTTATTCATATCCAAAATAAAAATTAATTCTGATTTAGCCATCTATAAAAATTATCGTGATGTGCCTAATTTTTTTTTTTATTATTTTTTTTGAAATTGGTATATGAATTAATGTGATTTAACTAATTTAATAAGTCTGTTACTTTTATATATAATTCAAATTTATAATTTATCTTTTATAAGCAAAATTGATTTACTATTTGAACTTTGTTTTGATAGGAGAATTTAAAGTTTAACTGATATGTTCTACTTTGATTTGCGTACATTTTAATAAAATTTTTTGACTGAGTTCATTCACATATTACATTGTTAATTCTCTTAATAAATCTTTTATTAATTTAAAAAATATAACATTCAAATTTTGAACAATTTAAAATAGAATACGATACATCTATTTCTACACGAATGAATGAGTATATGGTTAGGTCATTGTTCTTACCATTTCAGTCTCAGACATATCTGTATGGCGCTAGGGAGTGCCATTCCCGTACGTCCGAGCTTACAATACATATGTAGATCATCAGATGTGTTATATATACGGGACCAAAATTAAATCTTCCCAAATCTAGTGTGACTCTCCCACATGATGAGCTTCTTAATTTTAATGAATTTATAAATATTTTAAAAAATACTTTGAAATGGAAAATAAGAAAACCCACGTTTAGAAATGGCTCACGTAAGCCCTAATTTCATTTTTCCAAAAAAAAAAAAATTTCAATAACTTGAGATAGCTAATGTAACCACATTTTTATTTAAAATTGAATGTTCTATTTTTATTTGACAGATTAAAAGTACATTAGACTTTGGTATATATAATTACCAATTTATCTTCCTCGTTAATGGAGTTAGTGGTGAAACTTAATTTATACAACTGGATGTAAATTATTGAATATATGAGGTTGTTAATAAATTTTTTTTATTAGGAATCTAATTACTCCTTTCGTCACTATTCATAAATCATTAGAGCTAATTTTTCTTGTTACTAACTATATACACTTTTGTTATAAGTTGAGTAGGTATTTGACTATATTTTCCTTTATTACCTTTGTCTGTACTGCCTCTCTCTCTTTCCTATAACTCTCTTCTCCCTTCATTTTTTGAATAAAGGGTATTTTAGAAACAAAATATTTTCATTAATTTTTTACAAAAATAATGGATGATGACATAAAAATAATGACAAAGAAAATTTTTTTAAGTACTGAGACATTTAATATCAGACAAACCAAAATACATAGAAATAGAGACACTGACTTTTGAAAGGAAGGAGTATTAAACATATCCCATGTGAAAAGCTATAATTCAAGTTTTAATTCCAAAATAGTTATTGTAAAATTTACTTCTCAAACTTGAATCTTTTGGAAGATTTGGTCCTTAAAGTTTTTGGTCTGGCATTTATCATCCATAAAGTTTTTTTTTTTTCTGGCCTTTATCATTCTTAAAATTGATTTCAAAATCTGGTGTGTTTTTTTTTAAGAATCTGATAAAAAGGATCAAAATATCAAATTGTAAATTATTTATTGATGATAAAAGCCAAAAACAAAATTTAAGGACCAAAACTTTCAAAAAGGTAAAGTTTGATAACTGAACTGCACAATAACTATAATTCCAAATAAGAGTTAAGACTTTAGAAATACAAATCGAGTTATAATTATTAGCATATTGATGTATAATTCAAAAAAAGTTAAATAATAATAATAAAAAAAGCCATTTAATATTACTTCCTCCATAACTATTTATAAGTCATTTAGATTAACGTTTACTGTCACTAAATACAAGTTATTTAAGGTATTTTACTGATTTTTTTACTATATTAACATTGTCTCTTTCTCTTCAATTAATGATGTTAGTTTAACTAAAATCATATGTACTAAAATTTTAAGAGAAAAAATATATATTTTTTAAATTTTGATAAAAACTTATAAATAGTGATCGAGAAAGTATCTCCATATAATTAATCTCCACTAAACCCTTACGAGTCTCTTTCTATTTAAATCAATTACATTTTGATATCTTTAGTCATTAAGCTAATTAAGTTATTAAGCAAGTTTGCCGGCTATATGTTTCTTGCATTTGACCATAACATAATTAATCGGGTTGACTATCAAGTAATTATTTTAATCATTAGTGATAGTATTTCTAATTCGTTGTTTCGGGTTACAGTGCAGGTAAAGCACCGACCATGATGTGCAATTTCAGTTGACCCAAACAAGCAATTTCACAGTCAAATATTATTTTGAGCCCTCTTTATTAAAATAAATCTTTTTTTGGTAAATAAAAAAATTCAATATCTTTGTTAAAGTCAAAATCTTCCCTTTCACATTCTCCCCCACCTTGAGCCATGTGTAAGTAAGCAAGGAGCCTATAGGGCATACTTCAAAAGCAAATTTGATGAAAGTACAAGTACAAATTTGATTTCTATTAATTATAGGGGCTGGTTTGTTGGGTGTACTGGTTGAAGGGAAGATCTCTCTAAGTCTCGTTGTATATATCGTTTGATTTACATTTTTTACGTGATTTAGATGAAAGTGCATAATTCGATGGGTTCACCAAGCAAGGAATCGGGGCAACGGAGGAGCGGCCCATTATCCGGTGTTCTTCCTGAGTTGCTCTCTGTTGGCCCATTTGGTTGAAACTTGGACACTTGAGCCTTGATTAGTATAAGTCTAGCAGTGGAGTTGCCCATCAGATAAATCTTGGACCAATACTGGGCCGATCTACAAGTTGAAACAAGGCTTCAGTGAAAATTTGGGTCAATTTTTGCAGAAATCTATTTAATTTCCTCAATTAAAATTTTAAAAATTAAAAATTTACTTCTAAAAATTTAAAATAAATCTTTTTTTTTTCATAAAAAAAGGAAGAAAAATCAAATTTTTATTTAAAATTTCGAAAAGAATTTTGATTCCCATTCTGACTTTCTTTTACATCTTACAAATATAGTTTTATACTAAAAATTTATTTCCTACTGCTAAAAATTTAAAGTCATATCTGAAAGAATATTCGATAAAAGATTTTCCGTCACGTTTGAGGAAGGCGTGACCGTTAGCGAAATTAGTACGAACGACGAAGATCCACCGCCAAGGAGACATGCGACGTGTAAAATATCGCATTTGATATCATTTCTAACGGTTTACTGACTACAACTTCTACTGTTTTCGCTACACTTCCGTCGCCTTTAAAACCCATCGTTGTAAGCGGCAAAGCCCCGAGATTCTTTCCATGGAGTTGGATTTCAGATGTAGAGATTACAGAGCCCAGGAGGAGGTTTCTTCCCTCCCTCGATCGCCTGCAGGAACTCATCCTCTCTCCGCTCCCCCCTCTTCTTCGCCTCAGCAGGTCCCAAGCTCAGTTTCTTCTTGTGACTTCACTCTCCTCCTCTCTATTCGTTTCACATGATTTTATGCCAGAGTTGTGAAATCTTGAAATGAAACTAGATAACTCGTGATGGTTCTATTTCTATGACACTATTAATAGGTTTCTTGATTTATTCCTCATCAATGCTCATATGTTCTCGAGACCGATATCTGAGAATGATTTTTGGTAGACCTCAATGCCTTCCCTTGCCCATTAATTCTGCTCGGTAATTTGAATATGTAAACAGTTACTGATGTAACTAGGGTACAATTGTATTGGGTAGGTGTGCAAGTAGAACAATGTTACAATCACTGATTTTTTAGTCAATCATGTTAAGTAACTGACATGAGAACTCATCTAAATTAAACCAATTGTCTATTACACATTACACTAACTCATCATTCTTGAGGGTTCTACTTCTATGACACTGTTAATATGTTTCTTGATTTATTCTTCATCAATGCTCATATATTCTCGAGGCTGATATCTGGGAATGATTTTTGGTAGATTTCAATGCATTCCCATACCCATTAATTCTGCTTGGTAATTTCAATGTGTAACCAGTTACCGTTATAACTAGGGAACTGTTGCATTGGGTAGGTGTGCAAGTAGAACAATGTTAGGATCGCTGATTTTTTCAGTCAATCATGTCAAGTAACAGAAATGTGAACTCTACGTACTTGGTGTAGTGTGTAATAGACAATTGGTTAAATTTACAAGAATGTTAACGAAGAAGCCTTCTCATGTGCAGCTCTATGTACCAGTGTAAACCAAAAACCAAAGAGAACAATTTGCTAATTGGGTTGATGTAGTGTGCAACTGTAGATTATGTGTTAACAGTAACATCTATGTGATTTGATTTGAGGCGGTTGTTCACCTTTTTTTTTTAATGTTCTTTCCTCTCACTAACAACTGGTTTTCTTTCTATATAGAAACCAGGAAAAAAATGTTGAAGGAGTTCACTAAATTTTTCACAGGTTGATTTATCGTATAAGGAGAAGGATGATATCATTGATCCACTTAGGGGTATTGGTGGGACAACAGAAATATCTATAGAGACTTTTCAAGATACAGAGTGCAATTTAACTGCAGCGCCTTCTGATGAAGCAGCAGTTAAGTATTCATCAAAAGAGTGGACATCTTTTAAGAAATTCTTGATGCAAAGATTTCCGATCCCCAAGTTGGTTTCAGTATCTTCAGTAAGTGAGGCCTTTTGAGCTTGTTAAACTTTGTTAAAAATTGCTAAATCTGTTCTTTCCTTTTCTTTTAAACAAAAATAATGGAATTCCAACTTTTAGGTGGATATCGGTTTCACTACATGCTTGTCATATAGTATTGATGACATACTCTGTTCAGTTACAATTCTCACCCATTTGTAAGGTGAGGCTTACAGCTAATTAAATTGATTAGCAGAGTCCGAAGTACGAGATTTTACGGAAACCTTTTGCATTTACCTTATTCCTGAAATAAATAATCTTAACTCCTTTCTTTGGTTTGGTTTCTGTTTTTCTGATACCCATGTTGTTGATAGCTAATCAAAGTTTAGATTACTGTACACCGGGTTTTTGGCTAATGTATAGAAGACCAATCAGGACTAATGACACAAAAAATTTTCCCCCTCATTTTAGATAGTCATTACATGCTATAATATATTTTTCTTAATGCAAAATTTTTGATTATTTAATTTTCAGAAATGAGCTGACTTTGAGTGAAGAACGTTGACTGAAAACAATTCAAGTTTTTCTTTTGCAGATTTCTAGTGCAATTATGAAGGGCGCCAAAGGTATAATCCGACTTGAATCTTTCTCTTAATATTCTTATGTTTGGAAGCTCTCTGGTTGTGGGATGCTTGAGTGAACCTGATTTTTGGTAGGCCTTCTAGTGAAAGGAAAGTGTTCATTCAGTTTTTACATTCTTCACCATATTTATTCTTTATTTGGACTTTTGAGCTCCATTTTAGTGTTGTTTTCTCATATTTGACCCATTGATTATTTTCTAATTATGAGATATCAGAAATATTGATAGCCAGGTGGCTGGGTAAACTAATTTTTCCCCTCCTTTTTTGGCGGAAACTTGTACACTAAGTTTTTATTAACCCTTGATGATTCTTTTGCTTCCTATCGAATCCTTTTCTTCTTTACAATCGTCGTATGCCATGTATTTCCAGGATTTGTTGGAATTACTGTAGTGCAGCTGATATTTTTTTCTTGTTTAAACATATATAAAATGATATGTGCAGTTAATGATAACTCGCCAGTGGACATGCATTTGGAGGAGCTGGATGATCATAAAAAATTTTCTGAAGAAGGTATGAGAGTTATAAGTCAGCTAGAGTATATCTCACGTTTACATGAACTGAAAGATGAAATTGCCCATGCCTGGCATAACAATGATCGCGTTACATCTTTGAAGTTGTCGATCAAGGTAAATGTTTTTATCCACAGCTCTTGTTTTTTATTTGTTCCTGAGATTTTGTAGAAGTGTAAGTGGTTTTATTTGGAAATGGTTGATGACCATCTACTGGAAAAGATTATGTTCTCCAACATTCTAGAACTTGTGGTTGGAGTTCCACTTATTCGGTTGGGGGTTAAATCACTGACTTTTAGGGCAGACAAACTAAATTTTCTGGATTGCAATATTTGATCAAATCAGCAATTTTTGACAGGCTTGGAATTGGATAAATTTCATTTTGATTTCTTAAATGTGGATAGAGGCTTTGATATTGTTCCTCTTCAAACTTTATCTCCCTTTCTCTCTGTTTCTGCGTAGAAGTCTTCTTTGTAATGTTTTTATGTATAAATATTCTTTTCTGAAACTTAATTGTTCTTACAATTTCTTACAAAATAATTTAAGAATTATTTATTAACAAAACCATGAGAGGTGCAAGATGGAGTAAAATACATGCGAATATTATTTTCATAAACTTCTTTTCAGTCACTAATTATTGTTTCTTTTCTCCAGGTTGCTAGGCTTCTGATGGACACGACTGTCCTACAATTTTATCCCATAGTATTCGTTTTGGCTACAGATGTGATGGATATGCTAGGTGACATGGTGTGGGAGCGAATTAGGCAGAAATCTGAGTATGCAGAAGATGGAACCTTTATTTGCTCTTTGCCAGGTATGCCAGAAAAAGTTCAGATAATTGTCTCGTGTATATTTTTTCTTGCTTTAATACATGAGGCATGCTTATCTTTTATTTTTATACTTATATACTCCTTTATTTGTTGAAAAGGAATCAGAGCACACTATTGGGTTGTCATATAGAAAATGTTAAATAGTGTTTGCTTATATGAGTAAGAAGAAATTTTGTATTTATCTACAATTTCTGATTTGGGAAAGTGTTCAGGTTCCCTGCTGTAATGTCACTTAACCTGTCTTTGATATGTGGCAGATGATTTTGGCTCTACCATTATTTGTGATGATGCCAAAGAAACCTGCAATAACTGGTTCTGCAAAATTGGTTCTATCCGCGAACTCCTTCCACGAATGTGAACTACTTAATCTTATTCACATTGTTGTTATACTTTTGTTATTGTTTTATTCTGTTAATTGATTGTTCTCTCTATTTTCCTTTTTCTTGGTATACATACTGGTATAGGGCTGTCTAAATTTCCGGGTGCACCTGAACACATGAGAAGAATACAATGTAGAGTATATGTAAACCCTAATTGGTTCACCTTGGGTTGAAATTTCAATATGTTGAGATCCAAAAACATGTCTCTTAACTTTCATTTGGGAAAACCATAAGTTAGTTTGTTGGTGTCTCTGTTTGGGTGTGACATTTGGGAGTGATATGCTATATTTCTAACTGGTTACGCATATGGTTAACCAGCTATTTGGAGCTGTCCATATTGCCCTGCTGGCGATTCCTTGTTGACCATCCGGTGAAATGCCTTCAGCGTTTGGTCATGATGACAAGAGGTATTGCTGATCCATTGGCATTAGCCTATTGCCATTTATATATGGTCCACTGTGCAAAGAAACTACCCCAACATGATGTAGGTATGACTTCCTTTGTTCTATTTATTTCTTAGGAAAACTACCTGGACCTGAGGAAATTTTATACATATATGTTTATTTTTCTTGAAGATTTCAATTTACCTGCATATCCTGTAATTTTTGCTATCATCTTTATTCTTTTTCTCTTTTATGAAAGAGTGCTTTGATCTGTGACAGGATACCTGATCACTGGCATTAATGACTTGAAGCATCTATTAACTCGCACTATATCCCTGCAACAGACAAGACAAGGAGCTTCTTCAGCAGATGGAAGCTTACCTGTCAGCCTGATGGAACCAACTATTGAGTATATGATGAAATCTATATTTAAGGATTTGAGTGAGGTTATTAATCTAGAATCTAGTAATGTTTACTTCTCTGCAGCTGTTATTGCAAAAATGTTGCCAATTGTTGTATGCCTTTTTAGCTTTCACCATATTTGATCTTGTGGAGAATTCCTCCGCAATTTGTGTGCATTCATAAATTTGTCTGTTTTTCTTCATATCGCTTAACTCATTGACATGCCTATCGAGTTGTTTTAAGATAAGTTTTTTGGTATATGATCCCAGAACAAACCTATTTTTTTTACTCCCTGAGGTGGCCATTTAATATCTAATTGCATTATGAAACTTTTTTCTTTCTTCCTTCCTGAACTCTTCGGAGGTGCTATAATTATCAGAGAGATTCCTCCTCTTTTCTTTCCCTTATTCTTACTTCTTTCTAGGAAAGAATGGGATATTACCATCCTGTGGTATCCCACTGTAGAATTGCAATAATCAGTTCGACATTTATTTGAATAATGACTGCTAGATATTGTGGTTCATTGCAGTAATGTTTTCTTGGAAGATATTTGCTTGTCATAGGTTTTTAGTATCTTACATATATAGAGGCATATAGAGGCTTCTGTTTCTCTCTTGTTTCGGGTGCTTTCAGGCAGGCCCCAATCAATCTTTTAATAGGTGATGCTCCCGGCACAGGACCTATGGTTTCATTCTTGTTGTTGCCGGAGCTACACATCCTTCTTCTTAGCAGTCAATGTCTGATAAGGGGGTAAGCAAGTCGTATGTCCTATATAGCCAGCCTCCTCTTTGTAGTTTGTAGATCAGCCACCCTCCAGCTGGCAGAAAAAAAAGATGAAGCTTTGATTAGTTCTAGGCTCTGGCAAAAGGAAAAACACTTTTCATTCAATTAAGTGAATATGAATGGTGCAAATTATTTTCTTGAAATACAAATGATTGTTTATCTTTAATATTTTATAGTAGGATTCTTATTTTCAGATGAGCATGCTGGTGCACATGCATTTTTGTAGAATGATAGCTTTTTTAATAATAATTGGATTTCTCAACTCATCCTGGCGGTGGCCTGACTTGCTTTATCATTTTTAACATTCAATACAAGCCACAAGCTTGGGATGTCCTTGTAGGGCTTGGACTTGGAAGGAACCAGTCAGATTTATTTGGTGATTGTTCATGCTGTTCCATTATAATCCATCATTTACTAAAGGAACTCCCAATTGGTATCATTTGTTCCAGTGCAATGGATATTCTTCATTTAATTGAGTGCAGTGCTGATTGCTCATTGGACCAGGTATCACTCTTAGTATTCTCATTTACCTTGTATATTGCAGTTGATCTGGTTACATTTTCTCTAGCTCTTTACATTATTGTGCTCATTCAAGCAGTTTTAATATTTGAATATGCAGTTTTTGAATTACAAGTTTCTTGGACTCAGGCTATGTGAAAGCATATCCCAAGTGAGTGAGGCTATTGCTTTAGTGGATAAGGTTATTCAGGTATTCATATTTATCTTTTCTTGTTTATTTTATTCTGAGAACTTACAATTCAATTTACCAGTTAGCAGTACATTGACTTTCAAATATTTTAATGTATATACATGCATCGGTTTGTTGTGAGCATTGAGTTCTGTGCTTGAATTAGTGTTTTAGGCCTTTTGAGATCTCCCTCTGATATATATATATTACTGGAAAGCCCCACCCCCACACAAACCAAACCAAAATAAAAAAAAAGAAAAGAAAAGAAAGGACAATTGTTTTGCTGCCTGGCTGATTGTAAGCTCATTAAAACCTCAACAAATTATTGGTGA
>JAOXNR010000022.1:18971181-19024049 GCA_028571225.1 Parsonsia alboflavescens
AAATAGCATGCCAAAGGAACGTTGCCGGTGAGGGGGAGCACCTAACCGTGGACTTCCACCTCCGTGGTCCTCTCAATATGGCCATTTCGGGTTTACCTTTAAAAAGTAAAAAAAGATAAGAAAAGCACAGCTGGAATCGTGAAATAAAAGCAGAAATAATTGACTCTCATTTCTCCAAATAGTAAATAATTCCAATAAATCTATCCAATTATATATATATATATATATATATATATATGAATGATAGTGTGTGTTTGACCGTGCACACTAATGAATGTATTAGTTAGTCAACTATCGGTCAACTAAACCCTAAGAGAATAAACTAAACCCTAAAAGAATAAAACTAAAAACTAAAAGGATAAACTAAACCCTAGGGGTACTTGATTAAATTTTAATAAATTGTTAAAAAAAAAAAAGATATAAACGGTTAAAACTACTGCACTCATTAGTGTATACGGTCAAGCACATATTAACATTTATATATATATATATATATAGATTTTGAATTTAATTTATATTTCTCATAAGTTATAATATGGTGGAAAAATGGAAAAATGGAAAAATGAAAGGCCGCGTGATGGGGAAACGTGGCGACCTATCTCAGACGGTCAAAGGAATAAGGAAGGGCCAATGAAGTGGAGACCTGTGGGCCGTCAATTTCGTTGACTCTTCCTTCATTTCCTTCTCACGTGGAACCCGCCGGACCAATCGGGGAGGTGGATTTCTGAGAACTAAGAAGGAGTCAAACTCACTTCTCTCTCACACACACAGTTATTCGTGCCTAGTGTTAGTAGTCGACTATTTCTCTTTCTCTCTCTAGTTTCCAGTTTCCACAGTGCCATCTGTTATTTCTTGACGCACCATCTTACCTCACTTAACTCTCCAACAACATATCCAATTGTTTTCCAATTCCTTAGGATCACATCTTCTCTTCTCTTCTCAGACACTCTCTCCTAATTTTATTTTTTAGTTTCTTTTCCCATTTGGTCGTAAGTCTTTCGGTCTCTCCGCCATTCATCTTTGTCTTTAACCCCTTAATAATGCCTGGTCAATTGCACTCGCACTGAGATTTTATTTTCAAGACTTTCAAAATTTAGACCATATCATCATCACCATCACCATCTTTCTCCTTCTCCTCCTCCTCCTCCGTCTCTCTCTCTCTGCATCATCTTCTTCTACATTATTCTTGTTGATTTCTACACACAGTCTCGCACACACACTCCCTCTTGATATTTTTGCTTATGGAGAAAGAAATAGCTGCTGGGGTTTCGTTAGAACAACCTCATCATCCGATCAGATTCTTTCTTCCAAAATCGGCTGATCATCAAGAAACTCATCATCATCATGTGATTCTCAACTCTCTTGACGATCATCATCAAGTAATGCAGCCCCAGGTCATGGACTTCTTTGGGAACAAGAATAATAATTTTTCTAGATCATCATCAGATGCAACGGTAACTGCTCCTACAACCAAGAAAGAAGCTGTTCCATCTGATGGGCTTGAACTCATTCTAAATGTATGCGTATATTTATATACATTCGAGATCTATAAATCAAATATAAATCTTGCTTCTTCTTCCCCTTTTTCTCCACTTTTTCATATGTATCTTTCGTAGTATTTTTATTGATCTCTATTGGCATGTGAAACCTAGACGGGTTTAAATCTTCACACCTCATCTGCTACTGGAATAAACGACAACACTACAGAAGATGATGATGCCCCGTCGAAACCAGCTGATAGACCCATTAACAAAGAAGTAAGATATATTAATTCTTCTATTTGAAATACTTGATTATCGACTTAATTAGTTACCAATTATAAGCCTAATTTTTCTTTCTTTTTGGTGGGGTATAATTAAGTTTGCAGTTCTAAAATCTGAGATAGACAAGATGAACACGGAAAACCAGCGTTTGAAGGCCATATTTAATCAGGTCAACGACAAATATCGTGCTTTGCAGATGCATGTCTGTCAAGTTTTGCAGCATCAACAAAATATGAAAGCTGAAAACCCATCTGAAGAAGACCATAGGGTACTATTCCGATCCCTCAGTAAATTAATTTTTAAGAAATTAATTAATTATATATATATATATATATAGCTGTTATTATTTCCTAATTAGGCCATATTGTTTACTGAACGTTGTTTCTTTGTGAACTTTTTATAGCTGATGAATCTTGATGGGATCACTCCAGAAGTAGTAAAAAAACACCGACTACTGATCCCGAAGGAATTTATGGGTCTTGGTCAACTAATTGGTGTTGGCTACGAAGACCAGAATAGGGAAGAAGCAGGGTCGCCGCCGTATGCAAAAGACTCAGCAAACCAATGGAGAATTAAGAAGAATATTGATGATGTTCAAAATAATTTAGTAGTACTTGACAAAAAAAGCTTGCAAATCCAAAGAGATCAAGAGGAGCTGCAGGCAGATATTGATAAAGATGCACGAGAATTGGGTCCCAACAAAATACCCAGACTTCATTCTCCTAATAAGGATCACGTTGAACAGGCCACAGAAGCTACAATGAGAAAGGCCCGAGTCTCGGTTCGAGCAAGGTCCGAAGCACCCATGGTACGTAAGTCTCGAATTTTGAATGTCTAATGAGCTAAATATTGATCAGTCATCAAGTTACAAACATAGCATCTAAAAATTATCATATATGAAAGCTGATCATTAATCATGGATTTCCCTTAATAGATATATAATGTCAGTTTTCCCAAATTTTAACAAATTTAAGACATTCTATTTCGGAGGATTTAAAATTAGAAATAGAAAGTGTCAATTCCAATGTCGGTAGTATATATAATGAATAGTGTGTCAGCAAATATTAATTCCTCGTCTTAATTTTGCATATTAATTCCCTTTTTTATTTAATTACAGATATCTGATGGTTGCCAATGGAGAAAGTACGGGCAAAAGATGGCAAAAGGAAACCCATGCCCGAGAGCCTACTATCGTTGTACCATGGGAGTGGGATGCCCCGTCCGCAAACAAGTGAGATCACTTCCATTAATGCATTTCTTCGTTAATTAATTTGATCAAGTTAATTTTCAGAATTATTTTTATATATTTATAACAAATTAAAGTTGATCGATTTAAATTGCAATGCCGCAGGTACAAAGGTGTGCTGAAGATCGTTCGATCCTTATAACAACTTACGAAGGCCATCACAACCATCCACTCCCACCAGCTGCCATGACAATGGCATCAACCACCTCCTCCGCAGCATCAATGCTACTATCAGGATCAATGCAGAGTGCAGACGGCCAAATGAATATTCCTAATCATATTCTATCCAGAACTTTTCTTCCGGGCTCTCCAAACATGGCTGCCACCATATCAGCTTCCGCACCATTTCCTACAATCACACTGGACCTTACCAATAATAGTACTACTTACTCCTCCAATATTATTTCCAACATTCTAGATCTCCAGCAGAAGCCTCGTGGACAATTTCCCAGTATCCCATTTCTAAACCAACCACATCAGTTCCCAGCATCTGGGATTCAGAGTTCTCAAGAAATGATGATGAATGCAGCCACGGCAGCAATCACTTCGGACCCGGGTTTCCCTGCAGCTTTAGTAGCGGCCATCACCTCCATCATGGGTCAGCCAAAAGGTTCTACTACTACAACTGGGAACGAAGTGAATAATAATAATACTTCAGGAAACAGTACTAGCGAAAGCAATTTCGGGAACTCATCATCGAAATCCTTCCTCCAATGAAAGCATCATCATGTGAAATTTTATAATAGTTTCTTTCTTTTCTTTATATTAAGGCTGGAATGATCATAGTTTCTCAATTACACGACGATCTCTTTAATTTGCCTTTCAAATCAGTTTGAGCAAATAAATTTCCAAGAGGGTATAAAGAGTATTTAAAATATTCCATTTTGGAATTCATGTCAATATATGTTCACTTTCATGGGCAATGTAATTAATTAGTTAATTAGCTGATCGTCTGGAGTGGAGTTTAAAGCCGGAGATATGATTTTGGCGCCCCCAGTTGTACGATATTAATATTGTGGATAGATGTCAGACTGTGTGGAAATGATTAGGCTCTTTTAAGGATTATCATTTTAGATGTTCGGTCGAAGGATTAGCACGAAGACCATAAACCCTCCCTCTGAGTTGGGCACTCTGCACGTCCGAGGATAGTGATGGCGGAGAGAAATTAATTTCCAGGTAAAAACTGTTGCATGCATTTTGATCTGAGAAATTTCTTTTATTGTACTGTTAGGGTTTTATATATGATACGGATTTTATTGGAAAGAGTGAGTTTAATTAGGGTTTATGATGACTAAAGAGTTATTGCTGTTCTTTTGATAGGGAAACGGTAAGGCAAACAGCAGAACAAGAATAAAGTAGTAAGGCAATAAAGGATTTTGGAAGAAAATTTAGTAATCATAACTAAAAATCACAACTCAATTCGGATGAACAGTAAATGCGATAAATAGTAACGACGGAACAGCAAAAACGATAAAAGTCGATGAACAATACCGAATGAAGAAAAACTAACAACGTGCCACTTGTAGACACTCTAACTAGGCTGAACTAGAAGAAATAGAATAAACTCTCAATGTATCTCTTGTCTACCTTAAAACAAACTCTAATTGTTCTATTTATAATGACTAATCAACATGAAGCAAGCCCATGGAGTAAACTAAACTGGGCCTAATTATTTCCTAATCATTAGACAGGTCCAAAACATAGCAATTAGGACCAGAGTATGAAGCTGGCGCGACAAGGTCCTCTCCAGGTTGGGAAGAATTTTCCCTCAAATATTCAAAACCAACATCCTCCATGAACGGCGATAGGCCTCCCACGTTGAAAGTAGGTAAAACTCCTCCAAACTCATCTGGAATATCAACACGGTAAGCATTCTCTCCAATGCAACCAAGCACCTCAAATGGACCCTCTGACCGTGGCTCTAGTTTGCTTTTTCTTGTAGATGAGAATTTCTCTTTCCGCATGTGAACCCACACTAACTCGCCAGGTTGATAAATGATAGGCTTGCGATGCTCTTTAGCCTTAGCTTTGTAAGCCTCGTTAGCCTTTTCAATTTGCTGCCAGACATCACTATGTAGTTTCCTCATGAACTTGATCATCTCATCAGCATCTTTATTCACGACTACATCCATGAGCAAAGAAGTTAAATCCAAAGGAGTTAAAGGATTTAAACCATACACTATCTCAAAAAGAATCCGAGTGGTGGTGGCACTAGGAGATCTGTTATAGGCAAACTCAGCATGTGGCAACTTCAAATCCTAATCCTTCAAATTCTTGCTAACCAAGGTTCGCAAGATGGTGCCTAAGGTTCGGTTGGTAACCTCGGTCTGTCCATCTGTTTGTGGGTGATGTAAAGTGCTAAACAGTAGCTTAGTACCAAGTTTTCCCCACAAAGTCTTCCAAAAATGACTTTGGAACTTGGAGTCCCTATCCAACACAATAGTCCTGGGCAGGCCATGCATACGTACAATATCTTGGAAAAATAAATCAGCAACATGACTAGTATCATCGGTTTTATGGCACAAAGTAGAATGAGACATCTTGGAAAAACGATCAACAACTACCATTATAGAATCAAATCCCCTTGCTGTTCTAGGCAACGCAACAATAAAATCCATACTTGGGTCTTTTCAAGGTTGTAAAGGCACTGGTAAAGGAGTATGCATCCCAGGACAGAAATGAGTTTTAGCATGCTCAACCAGAGATCAATACCTGCCAATCCGATTATATCCTTGGCCAATAGAAGTGCTCTTTCAACATCTCCACGGTCTTGTGGATGCCGAAATGACCAGCAAGTCCACCACTATGTACCTCCCTCACGAGTAACTCTCGAAAACGATATTTAGGAACATATAACTGATTCCCTTTAAAAAGGAAACCATCATGCAACACAAAATCTCCCTTAGCTCCTATCTTGCAATCAGCTATGATACTAGACATCTCATCATCAGTAGCATAACAATCTTTCATCAATTCAAAACCCAAAACCAGAACATCAAGAACAGAAAGAATCAGCCACCTTTTAGATAATGCATCCACCACCACATCATATGTCGTGGATTCAAAGTGTGTTTTCCATTGAGGAACTTTAAGGCCATGTGATCTGAATGCAACACAAACTGTCGTGGAATCAAATGGTGACTCCAATGCGCCAAAGCCCACACAATGGCATAAAATTCCTTGTAGTAGTTTTAGTAATTCTTCCTTGCATCAGTTAGCTTCTCACTGAAATAAGCTATGGGTCGTTTGTCCTGCATCAACATGGCGCCAATCCCAACTCTGCTAGTGTCACAATCAACCTCAAACACCTTGTTGAAGTTGGGTAGGGTTAGAATAGGTGCACTGCAAAGTTGCTACTTGATCTCATCAAAAAGCCTTGTGGGCTGAATCAGTCCACGAAAAATGACCTGTCTTCATGCATTCGGTAAGGGGTGCCATAATAGTGCTAAAACCAGCAATGAACCTCCGGTAGATGAAAGGTAGACCATGGAAGCTGCGGACGTTCGAAATTGATTTTGGAGTAGGCCAACTCCGAATGGCTTCAACCTTGCCCTCGTCAATACTGATGCCATCTTGGGAAACAATGTACCCAAGGAATACTACTTTCGGCAATAGGAATTCGCACTTCTCCTTCTTGCCATAAAGCTTGAACTTCCTCAACAAGTCAAAAACAAACCTCAAGTGCTGCAAATGATCATCAATAGTTTTGCTGTAGATAAGAATATCGTCAAAATAGACTATAACAAATTTACCTATGTAAGGTCAGAGAACCTCACGCATCAGGCTCATGAAGGTACTCGGGGCATTGGACAGGCCAAAAGACATGACCATCCACTCATAAAGGCCTCCCTTGATCTTGAAGGCAATCTTCCACTCATCCTACTCTTCCATGCCGATCTGATGGTAGCCACTTCTCCAGTCGACCTTGGAGCACACCATGGAACCATGTAACTCATCAAGCAAGTAATCCAGTCTCGAAATAGGATACTGGTATTTGATGGTGATGTTGTTGATGGCCCTGCCGTTAACACACATTCTGAACGTACCATCCTTCTTAGGAACCAATAAAGCTTGCACAGAACAATAACTCATACTCCCTCTTACAAAACCCTGCTTGGCCAACTCATCAACCTTCTGCTGCAACTCCTTAGCACCCTCGGGGTTGGTTTGATAGGCTGGTTTATTTTGTAGGGATGCCCTTGGAATCCGATCTATTTGGTGCTCTATTCCCTTAATGTGGGGTAGTCCATGAGGTAGTTCATTAGGGGAACACATCTGGAATTCGACTAGGAGAGACTCAGCCAATGGGTTCAGTTTTTTCTCTGCTTTGCCGTGGTCACTCTCCACCATGTATAAGGCAAAAATTGGTTTGTGTTTTAGCAATGGCTTTCTCCACACAACCCCCACAAACAGGTTCTTTGGTTTAGGTTTGTTGGTTATAGAGTGTTGTATTTGAGTTGGGTTTAAAGGTGTAAGGGTAATGATGCGGTCAAGCATTTTAACGGTGTGAGTATTCTTCCAACCATCATGTCTCACATATTGCCAAGGTCTCCCAAGTAATACATGGCATGCCTCCATAGGAATAACATAACTTAATACATCATCCGAATAATGTTTCCCAATAGACAAAGAAACCAATACCTGTATGTCCATTTGAAGCTCGCTCCCGGAACTAAAGCCATAACAAGTAACTGCAATTTCTGGACCAAAGTAACTGAAGCCATAGTAGTACAACGACAGCTATCAACAATCAAAGAACAAATCTTACCTATAACAGTGCAATGGGTGTGAAAGATAATGTTGCTCATGTTTTGCCTCGGACTTGGACAACATGGTCCTGCGGATAACCAGCAGCTCGCCCTAATCAGCCTCGGCCATGCACTCATCATCATCAACTCATGCATCATCAACTTCATTGTTAGGTTGATAATCGGTTTCATCCTCCTAATCTTGCAAGATCATTACATGCATTGGGACAATTGGCTTGGAAGTGTCCAACCCTTTGGCATTTGAAACACCTTCAATTTGCTCTATCATCTCTGGGAGTATCAAACCATCTTGGACCAATTGGCTTAGGATCAATTTTGGCCAAAGTTTTTTCCTTAGTCGTGGTACACTAGTCTCAGGTCTAGTGTTCCTCATGCCTTCTCTAAAACCAGAACCGTCAAGCCAATTAGGCCCCAATCCCGTTGCCTTCCTGTACTTCTCAACCTTTTGCGCCAATCTGAAAACATCGTCAAGGGAGTAGTAGGGCTATAGCTCAACAATGTGGGCAATGTTAAGGTTAAGTCCTCCAAGAAAATGGGCAATGGTGTGCTAATTAGTTTCTTCACATTTAGTTCGGATCATTAGCTTTTCAAAATCAACAATGAACTCGGCTACTGACCTCTTTTCTTGGCGGCAAGAGTACATTTTTTGGTATAACTCCTGTTTGTACTTTCTCAGTAGGAACCTCTTTGTCATCAATTTTTTCCAAGTTTGGACTCGTTCGTTGCCATCACGATCATGTTGCTTCTTCAAGTTTTCATACCACAAGGATGCATAGTCTTTGAATTTCAGAATAGCCAACTTGCACAGTTTCTCCTCGTTGTAATCGTTGTAATCAAAAACTCGTTTGATCTCATGCAACCACTCCAGAAAGTCATTCGAGTTAATGCTGCCATCAAACTCGGGCAAATCAATTCTCAAACCCCTATCGTCTTCAAATCTACCTCAAATCCCTCTCATTGAAACCTTTATCAACTCTAGAACCTATCAAAGAAGCTCGGCCATCCTTATCATCAACAGGCAATGGCATAGTGGGTTGCTAGGGTGCACGGTTCTACAGAAAATGTGGTGTTTGGTTATATAAGGTGTAGGCTGGACGGTAAGGTGGTGGTTTTGTCGGATAGATATATGATAGGTAAATGGGTGGCTGTTGTGATGTATTTCTGTAGGGGGTATTCTAATTATATGGTGGCTGATGTGTATAGTTTGGAAAGGGTGGTTGTGAGGAGGAAGATGCTAGGTTAGGGTTCGGTGTAGGATGATAATGTTTAAAAATGGTTTGGGACTTAAGAAGGTTGATAACCTCCTACATAAGTTCTTGGAAGTGGCTCCCCATTGCACCCAACTCTTGCCGAATAACGATGTTGGTAGCCTCCCAAGGTGGCATAGGTGAAGAATCTTCACTTTGGTTGCTTTTGTTGTTACTTTGATCTGACATGGCTTGAGGTTCGACACAAAGGAGAAAGGTAAACTCACTCACCAACCTAAGTTTTATTACCAACTAATACGGGTTTTATCTGACAGAGTGAGTTTAATTATGGTTTATGATGACTAGAGAGTTATTTCGATTCTTTTGATAGGGAAACGGCAAGACAAACAGCAGAACAGAAGTCAGAATAAAGCAGTAAAGCAATAAAAGAATTCTAGAAGAAAATTTAGTAACATGAACTAAAAATTGCAACTCAATTTGAATGAACAATAAATGCGATGAACAGTAAAAACGATAAAAGTCAATGAACAATACCGAATGAAGAAAAACTAACAACGTGTCGAATGTAAACACTCTAGGTCGGCTGAACTAGAAGAAATAAAATAAACTCTCAATGTAGGCATTAAAACAAACTCTAATTATTCTATTTATAATGACTAGTCAACATGGAACAATTAGGGTTGGACTAGCCCATAGAGTAAACTAAACTGGGCCTAATTATTTCCTGATCATTAGACAAGTCCAAAACACAACAACTAGGATCAGAGCATGAAGATGACATAACAAGGGCCGGTCCAGATGTTCCTGTATCAATATATCCCGGCACAAAAACAAAACTAAACAATTATATATATATATAAATATTTATATATTTATTTATTTATATATGAATGACCAGTCAAATTTATAGATTTGGCATCCTTTCATAACATTGCATCGAAACTCCATCAATTGATATGAAACTAACTCCAACGGGATTCGGGCATCCTGATCATAAGTCAAACTCTCTCGATCGGTTGAGTTTTGCCCTTATAATTAAGGTGAGGGAAGAATTGAGAAAAAAAGGAGAGACAATCGATGGCCAACTCAATTAGATAGATTTTTTGCCTGGGATATTAGTATTAAAATATAAATTAGAGGGCCACGGAATTAAATTATATACTCCATTGATTTGTATCAAAATTGGATGTTTTATCTTCATAATTAAATGTGTCTCGTTTCATAAATTTAAATAAAAATTTCAAGACATTCGATTAACATTCAAAATAAGGACATTTACGCCCCCACCATGAAAGTATCAAGACAAAGGAAGGAAATTCTAACCTCTTCAGAAATGTTGCAATAGGCTAAGAACTTGGGCCTCATTCGAATATTTTGTGGCCCAAAAAGAAAATTTTAAGTCCGGCTTTTCTGAGCTGGTTCTCCCATAAAAAGGAGGAAAGAATCCAAACAAAAAACCACTTAAAAATAAAATTATTGCATTCGGAGTTGGAGGAACATATATTATTCTTTGCTTGTGCATGCAGCCTCAGCCTGAGATGATATGTTCATGACTTTAATTTAAGATTTTTCCCAGTTGCTCTGTGATTTGTGTATCCAAAGTTGCTTCTTCCAGCTAGTTTGTGGCTTCTTACGTGGAAAAGATAATCAAAGTCTCTGTATGGTATTTAACCCCTTTCGCTTTTCCAGTTCGGATCATGATATTTATGTTCGTAATCTTTTCTGATCTCTGTTCCCCAACTTTGATGATGCATGAAAACTGCCGAATTCAAATTACTTTCCAAAAGCTTAAGCAATGATATTCTTTTCCAGATGTATAAAGTTGATTCAAATGTATTACACCGCCCTCCTGTGTGCCAAGTGAAACAACATTATTTTGTCCCTACCGTTTCCAAAAAAAATACACCGCCCTCCTATGCGCCAAGTGAAACAACATTATTTTGTCCCTAGCGTTTCCAAAAAAAAAAATAGCAAGAGAACCAAAGCAGAGCATATTTGCGCCACCGCCACTTAGATTGCCAGTTCTACACAAAAGAGGTGCAAAAAAGGCACAGCTTCACATGACTTAAGATATGCAACCGATCACCAACAACTAATTGAAGTAAAGAAGGAACGAATTTGCAGAAAATTGTAGCTTTTTCAAAGCTTCTCAATTCAGATCTCTGAGATTTGAGTTAGAACCCATAGGTTCGCCTCGACATTTGGCTCTATTCTCGCCACAAGACACCGTCAACATTTTGGATGCTCTTGCTCTGCGGCATTTTTTTTTTTTTTGAAATGGTAGGGACAAAACGACATCATTTCATGGCATCGAACACAAATTCGATGTGGGAAACAGCACATCATTTCGAGATCCCCTTTTTTTTCCCGCAATCAAAACCACGTCGTTATGTAGCTGTATATATATGCCTTCTTTAATTTCCTTGAATACTCCACCTATATTTCTATTTTATGTTATCTGAAAATTAAATCTTTAATCCAGCATTTTTAATTTTCTGGCAATACAACATTTTAGTCCTCCCGAAACAGTTCGAAAAAGGAAAAACCCGTGGCCAAAACCTTTGGAGACGGTTTTTCCATGGTTTGAAAAAGTGTTACGTCAAGGAAGGGGTGGATATAAAAGGGAAAAAAAAAGAAAAAGAAAACTATTTTGAAAAAATAACATTTTTAATTAAATAGATTATGGACATTCAAAGAAACACTTAATTAACACTCGCTCCTTCCATGTGTACATTTGAAAGTCTTAATCTGGAACCAAATGAGCATGCAGCAGGGGCTGTTGGCATGGCTAGCTTTACGTGACGATAAGGAATTAGCCAGCCCCCCCGCGCTTGCTTGCACCTTACGCTTTCCAAACCCGGGCCTAAAGGACCTGAATCCTCATGAGAATCGGCGCCGTCCATGTTTTTTTACAGTTAATTCCAATCCATCTCCAGTTCTTTTGTCGGGGATATGTATATGACGGTTGCTGCAGTTGTTTCTTCTTTTTTTTTTTTCCTTGTCTCATCAGAATCCACTTTGATCAGACGTGTTTTTCCAGCCTGCTTTGCCTTTGATCCCTTCCTTTGAATTCTTTCTTGAAAAAGTGAAGGCCTAATCGCATCATCATCATTGTCATATATATGAATATTACTTTCTGACTTGTCTACTTTGGGTACGGCTGATCGGATATTTTGCCAAGGAGAGGAGAGAACAAATCATTCTTTTAAACCATGTGCTTCCCCACTTTACCCTCCCAGACGCCATCATTTCTACCGTAATTGTCGGTTTTAAACTTTTAAAATTATTATTATTTTTTTTTTTAGAATTTGAAAATCGAACTTATTGAAATGGATAGACCTGTTTTTTTTTTGTCATTTTATGGCTTTCGGCATATAAGCAATTAGTGATTTGACTAATCCCGTTCTGAAACTCCAATAAGTTTCCCTTGATCTTGGAATCTTTGGCTGGCAAATAGACACACAACAGGCCAAAAACACAGAAGCGAGCATTAATTTGCATGGTAATGCATTTTTTAAAAGGAAAATTTGATGTCAAATGGGTCTTCTCTAAATCTTCTAATGGAGTATTAAATTAGAAACAATTACGAGTTTTAAAAGAAGTTGGATTTACTTTATCCCGCTCAAAATGAATCCATCTTGAATTTGAACTAAGTCATTAGTATTAGTTTATTAGGTATTGTACTATGTTAGTTAATTAGATATTTGAAAATATTTTTTCTATATTATGATATATTGAAATGATGTTCAGATTTTTTTTTAGTTACAGAGGAAGTAGTAAGTTTTTCAATTAGATTTGAGTATGATACTCCGTCCATCACTATTTATAAGTCACTAGTCATCATTTTGTCAATATTAAGATAATGTCTTTTTTTTAAAAATGATTTTAATCAAACTAACAATATTAATTGGAGAAAAGAAAGAGACAAAAGTAATATAGTAAAATACCTAATAAACTAATAATAATGGCTTATATTTAGTGACAAGAAAAGTGAGTCCAAATGATTTAAAAATAGTGACATGGAAAGTATATGTTGTTCTTAGAAATGTTAAACTATCCCTAACTCCCATCTCCATTTTCATTTCCAATGATGCTTTTTAAATCAGTTATTAGTTAAAATTTTGTAAACAATTTTATATTCGTATATCAAAAATAAATCAAGTCAAACACTTCCATTAATATTTGTAAAGGTGAAAAAATGAGACATCTAATTTTGGAGGGAAAGAAATTTAGTAATCAAAATTTGGTCTCCTAAAAATAAAAAAAATAAAAATCTGCCGATTTCAAACGTAACTTATAAACCGTTACAAAACCCTAATGCCCTCTTTTAAAAATAACAGTAATAATATTTTAATTAGAATACTATCGTAGTATTTAAGTATTTTTTATTTTTTAGTAAAAAGACAAATAGTAATTATAATTTGTATCGCAAGGAAAATACTAGTACTATACATAATTAAAAAGTTTCGGTGCGTTTAAAATCTTGCAGTCTTTCGCCGACCTCTTCGTAATTAACTTTTAAAAAATAATAATAATTTATTACTCAAGAACGACGTCGCCGGCAAAATACAGCATTGTTCATGGAAATCCTGTTAGTGGAGTAGTAGTAGTTGTAGTATTGTTCATTGTTTTTAATTAAACAGGGTAGCGCTCTAGGCAGTAGGCATGGAGTAGTGCTAGCAATAACATGACTAATTTGCCTCGGAGTTATAATAAGTCAATTCTGACCAAAAATCATGTGAACGCGAACGCTTCCTTTTCTACGTTCAAACTTCAATACTGGTAGTGGTATTTAATTAAATCCATGTTTTTGACAAATAGCGTCAACACGTTAAAGTCCCCTGCAGTTGACCTCCATCGAAACACTGACATTTCTTGGTAACTGTAGTTAGGCTCTAGAAAAGTCAAATCATTACTAACCAAAAACAAAAACATTCCTCGGATGTGGTACCTTCCTACACACTATACCTATAAGCCTAGAACCAATCAGGAGAGGGAATTATAAGTTTCCTTTTGATGAAATTTTCAATTTTGAAAAAATCTTTTTTAATAATTATTTAAGATTTTTACTTATGATCACAGTAGTAGTTTGGAAGTAAATACTGCATAATACAAAACGTAAATTCGTCTTATATATAAAATTATAGAATTTTAAAAGATAAAAAAGGACATATACAACTGAAACAATAAAATTATAGGATTTTAAAAAAAAACATAAAAATAAAATATGAAACTATATAATCAAAATAAAAATTTATAAAACTAACCATATTTTAATTAATTTAAAAAACAAAACATTTTTTTTTTTTTATGGAGAATATAAATACTCTGTTGTTCTTCATATGATTAACTAATAAAAGTAAAGAAGAACCCGAGATCTCTACTCATTTTTTAACTTGTGGAGACTTTAATTAACTGAAGAATCCCGTGGTTCGGAAAGGAAAACGCGCGCCGCAATGTGAAAACGGAGCAGCGTGGTTGTTTTGATAATCGGAGCGTAGCGGAGTGGAGTTAGCGCAATCATAGGCACGTGCCCACATGTGAACCGGAGTTTTTATTTAGACCGAAGAAACCGCCGTCCGTAGTCGACTCATTCTCCTGGCGTCAACCCCTTCCTTCCTTCCCTTTTGCCACTTGGTTTACTCTCAATCCAAGCATTCTCTTCTTTTTCGAATTATAGAATAATATGAATTACAGTACAATAAATAAATCTAAGTTAAACATGCGATCTAAGGTCGTCATTGGATAATATATAAGAAAGATTCTTTGCATAAAGACACCAAAACACCAACCAAATGAATAAAGACACCTAACAGATACAAAACACAACATTCAATTTCAGCATATATAAATAGAGTCACTTCTTCTCCAAACCATAAAAAACACTTGGGTTTTTCAAGCTTGTTCGATATTCCTTCTTCCAGCTTCCCCTTTGCAATTTTTTCTTTCTTTCATGGGGTGGTGGACTAGGGGTGAAACCATTGGACGAGGCTCTTCTGCCACGGTCTCTATTGCAACCTCGGTCACCGGGGAGGTGTTTGCTGTGAAGTCTATTGGGCTTTCTTGTTCAACCTTATTGCAGAGAGAACAGAGTTTGGTATCTCGACTTAGTTCTCCATATATAGTTGAGCACACAGGCTCTGATATTACGTATGAAAGTGCCGGCGGTCCTGTGTACAATCTTTTGATGGAGTATATGCCTGGTGGGACGCTTTCTGATCTGATCAAGAAACAGGGAGGTTCGCTAAAGGAGTCTATGATTCAATTATATGCTCACCAAATCCTTCGAGGCTTGGAATATCTTCATACGAATGGGATAGCACACTGTGATATCAAGGGCCAGAATATCTTGATTGGAGAACACGGTGTTAAGATTGCTGATTTGGGTTGTGCTAAGAAGGTGGTGGAAGATGGAAATCCCATCAAGAAAACAATTTCTGGTACCCCAATTTTCATGGCGCCGGAGGTTGCCCGGGGTGAAGAGCAAGGATTTCCGGCTGATATTTGGGCTCTTGGATGTACGATTATTGAAATGGCTACGGGAGCTAGTCCTTGGCCAAAATTGGATGACCCTGTTTCTGCACTGTTCAGAATTGGTAATTCAAGTGATATGCCAGAGTTTCCTGTTTGGTTATCAAGTAATGCTAAAGAGTTCCTGAACAAGTGCTTAAAGAGAGATGCAAAGGAGAGATGGACAGCAAAACAACTTCTTCAGCACCCATTTTTCCATGGAATGGTGTCCAGTTCAAGAGAGGATGATGCCAAGCTCCTTAGAAATTCTCCGACCAGTACATTGGATCAAGGTTTCTGGGATTCCATGGAAGAATCTGAATTTTCCCAAGAATCATCATCTCTTCTTGTTTCTTCATTCAATTCTCCGGCAGAGAGGATCAATCATTTGATCGGAGACCATATTTCAAATCTTCCCAATTGGACAGAGGATGAAGATTGGGTGACCGTCAGAGGCACTGTCCCAGAAGAAAACCCACAACATCTGCAGAAAAATCATGGGGTCGAAGACCAAGATCTTGAAGGATCAAACTGTGCAGAATCTTCGGTTTATTGGTTAGAAGGGCTTCAGAGCTCATTAATTACTATTGATGATTTACAATTTAATTCTTCCGTAGAGGATGAAGTAAATAGTACTGCGAATCTTTCTATTAGCATAGAACATGTAATTGTTAAAGATTCTCTTGTATTGAAAATTCTTGATTCAGAAAATAAAAATCACAGAAGTTTCCCATGTGATTGCCTTTCTTCTTCTCTCTTTTTTCCCCTAGCGCAAGAATTGGAAACTAAAACACCATTAATCTTACCGTTGGTATCGAAAAGAAACAATTTTTTAAAAAGGAGATTTACAGAAATTCAAATCTCTCTTGTAACAGACACATTCATGTATAGCTTATCATTGCACCAAACGACTACTTTCTTATTTAATTATTCACATGCAAATTTCGCAATGATACACAGAATACTCAGGTCGGGCCTTTTTAGTTTATTAATTAATTATTTTATTTAATTGATTACTATGTGCTTTGATTTGTTCTTCTGTCTTCAACCACCGTCCAAGGGGTTTCAGCCTTGGGGCGTGGCGGACGGATCAAATTGACCTCATCGAAGGATTGAGCTTTTATTGATTGGGGTGGAGACAGCCTTGACTTTTGATGGAGTCAATTATTTTATTTTATTTTAAAGAGATCCAAGTCAACCCTCTCTCGTTCACACCTCCTTGAAGTTGGATTAAATGAACGAATACACTTCAGAAAGTTCTATGGTCAACTTCTCCAGGCATTATTTATTCTAATAATAATAAATAAATAAATAATAAAACATAAAAAAAATTCAATGGCCCAATATGGTTAGTCAAGTCCACCATGACCATGGCCATTTCTTTTAATAGGCGCATTATCATAGTTTAAAACTCTCATGGTTACTTAAAAACAGAGCCCACCCTGAGCAGCCTGATAGGTTTCCTTAATCTATCCATTGGAATAAGGTTCATATGCCCTTTGGAGGGTTTGATGGCCAAACCCGAAAGGATTTGGTTACTTTCGGTTGCCAAATTCCTTTTTCTAGAAAGGGCCAGGGGAAATGTTCCTGATGTGTGTGGGTCATTTTGATGCTCATCCAAAAACACTACTGGAGATGGCATTGCCCTGTGATGCAATTAATAGCGAAAGCAAAATCGGCATGCCCATATGCTGCAAACTTATCCAAATGGGATCAAAGTTTACACTCTTTAACCTTTCGATGAATATTCTAAGATTACACCCATTACAAGCTGTAAGAGATCTTGATTCTGTGATATTATCTTATTAGAATTCAAGAAAAAGATGATAATCTTGGCTTTTCACTTCATGTCAACCAAGTCTTTTTGCCAACTTTTGAAGGCAATAAATGGATTTCTATATTCCCAATTGATCAAAGTGGGAAGTGAATTTCAGCCATCTATATAGCACATTTTATTCCAACCACTGTTCATTTTTGTACCCAATCAATGTTTGATTTCTCATACACACATCTTACAGGCTGACTGACTTCAGCAATGACTTCATCTCATCTTTGGCTTCTGACCTCTATTACCACATTTAGTGCGCATGGAGACTTCCTGTTGTTCCTTTGAATCTGTTTTCTTCTCGAGCATGATACCCATTGCAAAACCCACACCCCATTCAATGTAACACTTGAACTCAAGATTTGACATTTCCCTCTCAAGGTTTTTTAACCATTATAATTGGTATCTTAAAATAAATATCTCATTTAAAATTATTATAAAAAAATTTTTTTTTTAAATTAACTTAATTTATTTTTAATATAGGATGAAAACTTCTTCTCCTTAATTAAATTTAATAAATTTTAAAAATAAAATATTCAATTTTAATTACTCAAAATAAAAATATAAACCTCTAAGTTGGAAGATTGATGGAATACACCGTCATCTTAAGCCTAACAAGTTTGAAAGACAACTAGATATTGGTTTCAGACTGACCCTGTAGCTTGTGCAGTTTTTTCCGGGGCAACTAGGGGGAGTAGTCAATGGACTGTAGGATATGGCTCAGGCTCCAGCCATTTTGGCATGGGTTTCTGAAGCCATGATTGCAGCCACTTCCTTTCGAAACACCAAATTATTAATTGTTTGAAAGCAAAGTACTCGAAAGTTACTTAAGTATAGAAAAAACCTAAGCACTTTATGGATCACATTCACACATAAATATGAGGATGATTGTATCTTAAAACTGTTACAATAAATAAAAGGAAGAATATTTTGCAATGATTTACAGTTTATTGTGGCAATCTAATATTTATAAATGTTCTTTTACTCATGTTTTAATTGGATCAAGAATTGTTAAATTCTTATATGGGCCTGATGCATATCCCATAGATGAATCTTATAATCCATATCAAATCAAGAATAGAGAAAATATGTGATGTGGCTCCAATATAAATTATAAGATCCAATGAATTCGATCCATAATATAATTTTTATCAATAATTTTATCCTTCAAAGTTGGGTAGGTTATGGGGAAGCTTTATGAGTCCATGACATGGTTGTCAAAATGGCAAGTTGACTCGTAAACTCTCATGAATTTACGATTTTAGGGGTATAAACGTGTAAAATCAGATTAAAATCGGATCAAAATCGAAAAAGGAGGTAAAATCAACTTTTAAAAAAAATTCATCAGAAATGCAGTCATGAGGATTCAAAATTGGTTGGATACACCTCCGGTCATATGGATCTACCAATTCTCCTATAAGCCTTTCCATGTTCATTTATTAATATGTTTTAAATATCTACACTTATTAATACATTTATAAATATCTCCTATTTGTATAATATAGATAAATTTAATTTTAAAACTTTTGTAACATATTTAATAATTTTTACTTTGACATACTCTATATTCCAATTATTTTATCTAATAAGAACTAAATTTTTTTAAAATACTAATGTATCAAAATTTTAATTATTGATGTTGATGTAGTTTTTTATATTTCCACAACACTTTCTTTTGATTTTTGATGTTTTAAACAATGTTGGATGAATTTTAATTTTCTAAAACTTGTTGGCTTTTCTATCATTTAATTTACAATTGATTCTAAATTTGGATTTTAAACTTTGTTTCTTATATTTATTGGGATATTTCTTTTATTATGATGATATATAAATTGTAATAAGATCTCATATTACAAGTGTATATTATAATCATATGAATATAAATTTACAAAATAAGATCACAAAGATCATATGAAAATAAATATATTATTCAAGTGTATTTTAATAATACATTTATAAATATCACATATTTGTATAATATAGATAAATTTAATTTTTAAACTTTTGTAACATTTTTAATAATTTTTACATTGACATACTCTATGTTCCAATTATTTTATCTAATAAGATCTAATTTTTTTTAAAGTACTAACGTATCGAAATTTTAATTTTTATGTTTTTATTAATGTTGATGTAGTTTTTTATGTTTTCACAATATTTACTTTTGATTGTTGATATTTTAAACAATGTTATATGGATTTTAGTTTTATAAAATTTGTTAATTTATTGTAATTTTATTTGGAATATCTACGAGTTTACGATTCGAGTTTACAGGACCAACGAGTTTACTTAAACTTTCCATTTTAAAAAACCTTGGTCCATGATCTAATTTCTTTGTTTCACCCGAGCTCCTTCTTAGTTCTCGAATCTCCTTTATGTAATAGTGAATTCTATCAATCATGAATCCCAGAAACAAGGAAAAACCTGCACAGCAAAAAGAGAGAATCCCGTATCATTTTCAGCCTTGCAATTGAACCTTTTTCTGTTTCTTTTTTTATTTAGGGGAAATGGAAAGATTACAACTTTCCTTGGAAAAAACAAAAGTATAATTCATGAAATCAAGAAAACGAGATGCAGCACGGGAAAGAATTTACCCAAGAGACAGGCTTCAAGAATATAAGTAACCAAAAGGATCTGATCTGTGGGATTAGTAGTGCCTGAATGGGTCAGACCCCTTTGAATTTTACAAGAAATCGACCCTGTTTCATTCTATCCAACAACGTAGTTAGGTTTTCTCTTAGAGGTGTTCTAAGGAGGAGGAGTAACATTCGCCAGTTTTGCGAATAAAAGTACAAAGAATGGATGAACCATTTTTTGGAATAGCAGAAGAAATTCTTAACAATAAGCAGAAACAACTTATTCCCATTGATGGGCTAAATTTATCTGTCAAGAAGACATTCTCTTGCTAGAGGAATTGCAGAATATGTAGATAATAAGCGAAAGGAAAGAACAAAGGATTCTCAACACTCCCCATTCTCAAGAAAGCCACTTGAATTCCTTACAATGGCTGTATTGATAGGTTTTTATCCCAACAAGATCCGGGTTCATTGTTCCGGTTTGGTAATGGATCCAGTTTCTCCAATGTGTGATCCCTTTCTTTTTACAGGTATTTTGGGCCAATTTTAACCATATTGATCCAAAAAATAAAGCCCATCTTGAAGACTATTAGAGTGTTCTTTGGGTTTTGAAGAGAAATCTTGGCCCAATAAATATGAGTCACCGAATTTAGCCCACTTTGTGAAGGGTCCATTGAAGAATACTTCTAAGCAAAGCTTGAAGGGTTCATTTTAGTGACTCATCAGTCCTGTTCCCCAAGGCAACATTTTAAAAAAGTTTCTGATGTGTAAAGATAGTAACTACATAAGTTTCTGAGCAATGATCCCAATCTCAATGCTGATACTCTTCATTCTTTTAGTTACTCATCATTCGCGTATTAAGCATTAGCTATTTAAATCTCAGTCGCAAATTAAAATACTGTGGTCTTTGCCGTCTTGCATCAAGTAAAGAAAAGAGTATTATATTATAATACAAGTTGAGAATTTCTCAATACCACATATACAATAAAACATCTTTTATGTCAAAGCCCAAAAAACGAAATGCATTCCTCACACTTCGAAAATTTCCGGCACCTTAATCAAGTAGAGTCACCACTGCACCACAATTAAGCAATCAAAAATGGAATGGAGGATCCTCTTCGCAACCTTTAACTGTTAAATATTCATCGTTCATATCGGTCTCCTCCGGTCCTCATTCGCTGCAGTTCCTACGCTGTAAGCCAATTGGAGAACCTCTCAAATGCAATCCTTCCAGAAGTTTCTCTATGCGCGCCTCCGCTGCGAACGACGGAGATAAAGGCATTCTTTTTATCTACATATATGACCTGAGATGTTAACGTTTTCCTCGGAATGTGCAAGTGAAGCACTAATAGTGCAAAAAAGAAAATTTCTTTGTTCAATTTGATTTTTGATTGCTTAATTATGGTGCAGTGGTGACTCCACTTGATTACAGTGCCGGAAATGTTCGGAGTGTGAGGAATGCAATTTATTTTTTGGGCTTTGACATAAAAGATGTAAGTGTTTATTGCATATGTGGTATTGACAAATTCTCAACTTGTATTATAAGACTCCTATCCGTTTAGTTGATGCAGGACGGCAAAGACCACAGTATTTTAATTTGCGACTGAGGTTTAAATAGCTAATGCTTCATACGCGAATGATGAGTAACTAAAAGAATGAAGAGAGCATTGAGATTGGGATCTCAGAAACTTATGTAGTTATTGTCTTGCTATTTAGGTTATGAAGAGAAATGTCGGCCCAATTAATATGAGACGAGACCAAATTTAGCCCACTTTGTGAAGGGTCCATTGAGGTATTACATTCTACGGCCGCCATGAGGCAAATCTGAGGGAAATTCTGCCAGAAAAAGAAACCAGTGAAAGCCTGGCCCTGGACTGCCCTTCTTCAGGACTGCACTGGCAAAAGTGGAATGGAGGCGGTGTTTGCTTCGGCATCCTCTTCGCAGCCTTTAACCGTTAAATATTCATCGTCCATATCGGTCTCCTCCGGTCCACATTCGCTGCAGTTCCTACGATGTAAGCCAATTGGAGAACCTCTCAAATGCAAACCTTCCAGAAGTTTCTCTATGCGCTCCTCCACTACGAACGACGGAGATAAAGGCATTCTTTTTATCTATATACATGACCTGCAGTGTTAACATTTTCCTAGGAATGTGCAAGTGAAGCACTAATGGTTCAAAAAAGAAAATTTCTTTCTTCAATTTGATTTTTGATTGCTTAATTATGGTGCAGTGGTGACTCTACTTGATTACGGTGCCGGAAATGTTCGGAGTGTGAGGAATGCAATTCGTTTTTTAGGCTTTGACATAGAAGATGTAAGTATTTATTGTATATATGGTATTGAGAAATTCTCAACTTGTATAATAATACTCCTATCTGTTTAGTTGACGCAGCAAAGCAAAGACCACAGTATTTTAATTTGCGACTGAGGTTTAAATAGCTAATGCTTCATACGCGAATGATGAGTAACTAAAAGAATGAAGAGTATCAGGATTGAGATTGGGATCATTGCTCAGAAACTCATGTTGTTACTATCTTGACACGTTAGAAACTTTTTAAAAATGTTGTCTTGGGGAACAGGACTGATGAGTCACTAAAAGAATGAAGAACTTTAACTGAATTCAAGAGAAAATGAAAAGAAATTGTCATTACTTAGCTTCTTAGAATGATGATACTACTTTTCTTAAAATATATCCTTTTTGCAATTATCTATACATATTTATAATTTTTTTTAGCTTACCTATATTTCCTAACATTTAGTGTGAAGGAATAGAATTTAACTTATAGATAGATAAGAGAGATAAAAGGGTAAAGATTAAATGACAGTGATTTATATTTTGTGATGGATGGACAATAAGTATGTTGAGTTAAGCATGAACCGTGTTTTCTAGGAAAGATGCAATTGGGGATGAACATGTAAAATTAATAATGGTTCCAGATCAACGTATATAATTAATTGTATTTATATTTCTAACTAAACTTTCAATTAAAAAATTCCTAGGTTCAAACACCAGATGATATCCTGAATGCTAGACGGCTTATTTTCCCAGGTGTAGGCGCATTTGCTGCTGCAATGGATGTGCTAAACAGGAGGGGGTAATGTTTTCTGCACTTATTTTCATATTGTGGAAACTCGTTTTTAGCACACAACACATGTTTCTGCTATGTGCATCATAAGATATTGCACTTTTTTATATGTTAGATTGAAGTAAACTACCATGCTAAACCTTTACTTGGCAGTCCAATTAAAAGATTTTCGTTGCTAGAAACTCCCTTTACACCATAGTAATGGCCTTAGTTTGGCCAGCTTCATTTGTATGGATGAAAGTGAAAATTGAGTGATGTTCACAGAATAAAAAATTGCTCCGACTTGCTGCTATACCCAATCAAATTTCTTCTGAGAACTGACAAAATCTTCCGCAGAATGGCTGAGGCACTTTGCTCTTACATTGAGCAAGATCGCCCATATTTAGGAATCTGTCTTGGACTGCAGCTACTTTTTGAGTCGAGTGAGGAGAATGGACCAGGTTAGATGACATAAATCTTTTCTTCTGGATTCTCACCATATTTACAGATACTGGAAATGGTCGTCATTCGGTTGTACGTTCCCCTGCATTTGCATTGCCAGCAATACATTTTATGAAAAACTGTTCAATATGAGAGGGATGGAAACTACACTTTTGCAGTCCACGTGTTGGAAAATTGTCCTTGGATAAAATAGAGTTCTTATATTTGTTATGGTCTAAAGAATGCTTAACATAGATGAAGACTATTTCGCTTAATGCTTTCAGAAGAGGTGAGCCGAAATAAGGAATCATAAAATCATAAAGTGGATCCTATATGATATGAGCTAAATTGGGACTTCAACGAAATTGAGTTGAGGACAGATGGTAAGGGAACATGATATTCTGAGATCGAATTGTTAACTATTTGTAAGTTTGATTCCTTTGAATCTTGTGATTGCTTCTCCTAATATTGCAAAATGTTATCCTTGATAGTTTGCTCTTCTCACTGATACTCATCATCTGGTTGTGCATCATATATCTAATGCCAAAATTATTTATTTTCTACTTTCCGTGTAGCACACATAATTGTGTTAATTTATTGGATTTCCTTATGCAATTCCAAGCTAAACTCATGGTTATTGGTATTTCTTAGTGAAAGGCCTTGGAGTAATTCCTGGGGTAGTTGGACAATTTGACTCATCTAAAGGTCTCAGAGTACCTCATATTGGCTGGAATGCTCTCCAAATAACAAAAGACTCTGGGATTTTGGATGATATTGGGAAACAACATGTCTATTTTGTCCATTCTTATCATGCAGTGCCGGTATAGTTTCTCATTTCTTGATTTCTATTGTCTGTCAAATTTCAATATGTGTTCTGAGATGCATGCCAACATTTGTTTCCATTATTCTTCTAGTCAGATGATACTGAAGAATGGATATCATCGACATGCAACTATGGTGACAATTTCATTGCATCTGTCAGCAGAGGAAATATTCATGCAGTTCAATTTCACCCAGAGAAAAGTGGAGGTACAAGTTGAATCCATTTGTCATTCATGATTTAGAAGGCCAAAGTAGAATATAATTCTTAACTTATAGCTTATAAAATATCTCTGAAAACAAAACAGACCTCTTCAGAGTGCATTACAGTATTCCACCTATTTTTTTTGCTTTTTCTCTTTCCCTTTATTAGAATGAATTTGAGAGGTCAAAAAGTGAACTCCACAAGTTAGCAATTGAGTTCTTTCATGCCTGATGACCAAATCTACTTTTGGTTTCTAATCTCTTTCCTTCGTTTGCATTAATTTGGAATTCCTCCCTATCCCCACTTTTTGCTTTAGGACTTGCATAACAGGTGCAAGTTTTTTCCTAGTTATTGGAAATCATTTCAGCAATTAATTAAAGATGCCCTATCCTGAGTATTTCTCTCCAGATGTTGGTCTTTCTGTATTGAGAAGGTTCTTGAATCCAAAGGCACAAAGGTACCCCTTTTTCCTGTAAATTAGCTGTAGATGCTTTTGAAGTTACTTGCATAGCTATCTAAGAAACTGAAAGCTTCATTTGAAGACTGAAGCCAGTTCAAGGG
This sequence comes from Parsonsia alboflavescens, assembly GCA_028571225.1. Lineage (NCBI taxonomy): Eukaryota > Viridiplantae > Streptophyta > Magnoliopsida > Gentianales > Apocynaceae > Parsonsia > Parsonsia alboflavescens. Next base: position 18,996,170 of record JAOXNR010000022.1, read on the forward strand.
AAGGCTAGCAAACTTGCGAAGAGGGTAAGTACTTGTTCCTTCAACACTTTTTTAGTTTTTCATGCTTTTTCCCCTGTGAATTCTTTCTCTTTTGACTTGTTTCTGGACAGGTTATTGCATGCCTTGATGTAAGGACTAATGATAGTGGTGATCTTGTTGTGACCAAAGGTGATCAATATGATGTAAGAGAGAAAACAGGAGAGAATGAGGTACAGGATATAACTTTAATTTAGAACTCATCTAGTTTTGCTTAGCTTTGGCATATCTGTCTATCTTCAACTTCTTAAACTACAAGATTATTTTCTTGATGAATTGAATAACATTGTTGCATTGCATCAAGCTCTTCTATTGAATTTTCACTCACAGGTATAGAAGATGAAAAATGACACATAACACACTAATTAATACAAGTGGAGAAAAGGCTTGATATTGAAGTTCCTAACTGCTCAATTTTTCTATTTCAAAAAGAATTGTCTGTTATTGACTTCATGAAGATATTGGTGTCTTTAAGATGGAATGCCAATATCTAATGCTCATGACCAGTCATTTTTTAACCCTTCTCCTTTGGATGAGACAATTTGTATTAGGTTTTCTTATATGCCTATCAAGAGACATTCAGGATCCCATGATCTCTATTTTAACATGTTACTATTCATAAACTAATGATTCTATTATCATTTCCATGTATAGTCTATTTGTTAAATTATGTAAGATTTAAATGCTGTCAGCCTCACTGCAAACTGCATCATTTGGCATTAATTGAAGGTGAGAAACCTTGGCAAGCCAGTGGATCTTGCTGGGCAATATTACAGGGATGGAGCTGATGAGGTATTTATTTTAGACCTCTAAATGTATCATTGCTGAAGCTATTTTCTTTATGATATTGATGGACAAAGACTTTATGGACTCGCAGGTCAGTTTTTTAAATATTACGGGTTTCCGAGACTTCCCCCTAGGTGACTTGCCTATGTTACAGGTTCGCCAACAAATGAATCAAGTTCACCGTTATTGCTTTCTTCCTTTCTATGCATGTGGAATATGCATACCCTTGCATTATTTTATGAACTCCCATTTATTTCCCTCAGTTATTGTGTCTTACGACTTTGTTCTGGCATGTAGGTTTTAAGGTCTGCATCAGAGAATGTTTTTGTACCTTTGACTGTTGGTGGGGGCATTCGAGATTTTACTGATGGAAACGGAAGGTGTAGAGTTACCAATGTCCATTGCATAATTTTTTTACCTTCTCCTTGGAAAAAGAGAGGAGGGGGGGGGGGGGGAGACGGAGAAAAACTAGGAGGTGTCTTCAGACACCACATTGCTTTACTTGCAATGCCTTATCCAAGTTGCTCTATTGAGAAAGGTGGTCTTCTTAGTTTGGAATGTTAACTTTAGTGGATCTGCATTCTTCAGGTACTATTCTAGTTTGGAAGTTGCTTCAGAATATTTCAGATCAGGGGCAGACAAGATTTCAATTGGAGGTGATGCTGTACATGCAGCAGAAGAATACATAAAAACTGGAGTATGGATTGCGTTTGTAGTGTCTGAAGTTTCTTATTTGTTTCATAACTTGAGGATTTCACAAACTGATGTTTTCTCGTGGATAATAAGGTGAAAACTGGAAAAAGCAGTTTGGAGCAGATCTCAAGAGTGTATGGTAATCAAGTAAGTTGAGTCCTAATCTAGTTTCTTCCATCTGAAAATACTAGAGCTGGAGCACTTTCACCATCCTCTCTTATTAATTGTAGTAGTATGTTTAGTATTTGTTTTCAAGTATAGGCATATTCTAGTGGGCTTATTTGCAAGATGTATTGTAGGCTGTGGTTGTAAGCATTGACCCTCGTAGAGTTTATGTGAAGTGTGCAAATGAGGTGGAGTTCAAGACCATCAGAGTGAGAAATCCTGGTGAGAAAGCAGAAATTGCAGTCTGTTTTGTAATTCTTTGATTTATCTTGGATCATTCTCATATATTGCAATTCTGCTTCACATTCATTAAAAACTCCTATTTATAAAGATAGGGCCTTCTTGATTGTCTAAATTGTGGTTTCAGGCCCCAATGGAGAAGAATATGCCTGGTATCAATGCACAGTAAGTTTTTGTGCATTTATTTTTTGAAGTCAAGTTAAACCTCCATTGTCATTCCCAAATTATATTCTGTTCAACTTTATTAATACTTTTTTAATTGGAATCTGGGCAACTCTTTAAAACATATTGCCTTTAGGTCAACCTTAATTGACATTTAACTTCATATTCCTTAGGTCAACGGTGGTCGTGAAGGTCGCCCAATTGGAGCATATGAGCTTGCAAAAGCTGTTGAAGACTTGGGAGCAGGGGAAATACTACTGAATTGCATTGACTGTGATGGTATGCATGTTTCTTGTTGCTTAATGAACCAATTGGAATATAATGGGTTTCACATGTTGTATGTTTCAAGTATCGGAATAGGCCATTAATGAAAAAGCTTGTAGTTGAATTTGTTGCAGAAAATTGTTCATTGTAGATGGAATGGCGACAAAGAAATGTCATTTTGATGGTCAATGGCTTATTCTTGTGCTAAATCTGTACATAACAGGTCAAGGGAAAGGATTTGATATAGATCTGGTGAAGTTAATATCTGATGCTGTTAGCATTCCCGTTATTGCAAGTAGTGGTGCTGGAGCCGCAGAGCACTTTTCAGAAGTTTTCATGCAGACAAATGCTTCTGCTGCCCTTGCTGCAGGCATTTTCCATCGAAAGGAGGTACTGTTTATTAAAAGATGAAGAAATTCTTATTGCTCTTTTACTTCCTCAGATTGTTTTCTTTTCTCTTTCCTGCCCAATATCAAAATAAACTTTGTTGCATCATATTTCTGCCCGGTGATTGATGTCGGTTATGTTACATTTTTATTACAGGTACGTATTCAATCTGTTAAAGAACTTTTGTCCAAGACAGGGATAGAAGTAAGAATCTAATCAGTATTACAGTTCACGAATTTGCTGTCCCTGGTTGATTCATTGGTCGTCTGTCTCAATAACTATACAAACAAAGTTTGTTTCCCGGTTTTTCTGACTTTTCCATTGTTTTCCTTTGTAACCTATGTCGAGTTTTTCCAAATGTTTTCCTGTTGTTCTGTCTGCTTATCCGTGTATTAGGCTGAGTGCAACTTTCGAACGTTTGTAATTAAATCCATAATTTCGATCATCTTTGAGTGTCATCTTCATCACCATAACGCTCAGGGATTGTTGAGTTTCTCACAATAGAAACACTACTGAATAGCACTTGCTGCTGCACTGAAAGCGAAAGCCAATAGGAACACTAGAATGAGAAGCTTGGTCGGCATCTTTAATATTGGACAAAATGGTATTGAGCTTAACAGAGAGAGAGAGAAGCTGCAGATGGGAGAATTTATTCTGAAATTTCTACTTGGGACATCAAAATCCTGTAGCTAACAGTTGAGATCATTTTAATGGGTGCATGATTTTCAAGCACAATTGCATCTAAAATTTCTTGCACTTGAGGAGAATTGGACGCTATTAAACTATCAGAAACTCTCAGCCGTGTGTTCCTCGAAAAAACGAAGAAGCCTAAAAGAACCATTATCTTGGTGTTTGAAGTTGCTTGATTTGAACCAATTCCAGGATCTGGGTTGGCATTCGGTACCTGTTCGAGAGTCTCGGGTTTGTTATATTCGCAAAAAATTTCGACAAACCATCTTGAAATTTAGAAATCCAAATATTACATAGACATCGAGTATGCAACACTCGGAACATGAATGCAAGGCTTTCAGTGATTCCACCATGGTCAACGCAACTTTTAATATGGGCCAACTTAGAAACTTTTGCAAGAATCTGGTCCACAGTTTAAGTCCCACGGATGAAGTGCCAAAGTTTAAAGAATTGGCCCAAAATCTTATCCGAGTTCATGTATCACAAACACACTTTGGGAGAATATTGGGCTGGTGTTCGTCCCATGCTCGAAGAATATCTCCTGCTTTCCGGAGACGTTATCCACATCGCGGAGCCGTTGAGCAGCAAGTAGAACGATCTCAACAGAAATGCAAGATGAGGTGCATCACTTGTTATCCTTCGTCCATTGCTTCCATGGTCACACACAGAAAGTCCAAACAGCATTTCAACTCAATAGAGTCGTTTTGGCCCTCTAACATCAGCAAAAGCAGTTGGCCTTTGCAGTGGCGAAACCGAGGAGATCGTTGTTCATTCACAGTAAGAGCTACTCCCGCTACTCTTTTCTTAGCTGCCACTTCGCCACCCAATTCTGGAGATCTTTCTGTTCTGTTTCAGACAAGGTAGGTTACTGTTTTATTCTTGATGAGCTATTTCTTGTGCTGAAGGTTCAAACCCCCTGAACAATTAATTTGGTTGACAGTGCAGTAATGCTCTTCGTGTACTGGTTTGCCAATTTTGTGGTGCCCGAGTTCGTTATGAAAGGTCTTAAAGCAGATGAAGCAAATGCAGATGCTGCCGAGAAGGAAGATCGAAACCCATTGGATAATGGGAAAGGAAGTACACCCGGAAGAACAGCAAATTCGGGAACCAAAGAAAAGGGTTTTGGTCGTACCAGGGAATGATAATATGGTTATTGAACCTTGAATTTTTCAAACTACAGTGCTCTGAAAAGAATCATCAAATGAAGTTCTAAACTTTCATTCAGAAATTTTCTTCATTTCACATTCCTTGAGACAAAATTTATGCTACAATTCCAAGAAAAAATGAAAAAAGGGAAACATTTCCTGCTATTCTTTTGGCTTTGTTTCTCAAGAATAATTTACAATTGCATGGATTAACAGATACACTTAAACAATTGTCCAGTCATTTTCAACAGAATTAGTAGCTTTATCTGCTGCTGACCCATTGCCTCGTTTAGGAGGCTTCTTTGAAAATATTGATGAAAATGGTTGTCGTATTGTGTTCTCGTCAACAGTCTTCTGTTCTTTTTGTGCTGGTTTGCCCAGCTGCTTGCCCTTTCCACCAAAGATTGAGCTAACCTTTTTAAATCTGCTTTTCAGTTCTCCTGTGGGGGTGGAATCAGGCTGAACCATGTTCTTTATGAATTCATCTGGGTTTAGTATCATGATCTCAATCGTTTCATACACCTGGAATAGAAAGTTGAATTCAGTCTTAGTAGATATCAAGCTTCGACAAGAATTGGTACTTTCAGTGAAAATGAATTAGCATAGTCAGCCTCGGTTGGTCTCATGCCTAAACAAATTTAGCTGCTTCCATTGCTTAGCAATCCATCATTTATAGCATTTGGCTTGCATATCATATTTAGGACCTCCATGTAAGAAAGACTAAGGATCAGGCAAACAATCTTCTGTCTGCATTTCTACTTTCACTCCCTCAGGAGAATGTGAAAAGGTCACTCATTAGGTGTGAAATCAGACGGACAATGCAGATACTACAGTAATGCGCTAGTATTTCAATTTACGGTGGCAAATTGCAATGAATGATGTTACTGAGCCATACACGTTTGTACTAAACTACGTTCAAAGTATTTTGAAAGACCTCAGAACTTTTTATCCATCGTCTTAGCAGTAAAATAAACACGATAGATGACCCACTACATGTATTACACTGTAGAATGGTATCAACGGTGCTAATAATTCAAGTACATTAGTCAAATGACACAAACCAGCTAGAACTTTCTAATTCAGCTCAAACAAACCATACCTGGCATATTTCGTCAATTCTGTCCATCCAAATGTGACTCTGATATGAAGCAATAATATAATCCTTACACTCATAAAAGAGCTTTGATACATCTGAATTTGAGGAGACAACAGTCTCAGCAGCTACAAATCCCGAGCCCAGCTGCAGTATGATACATTAATCACAACAATGATTTTGCAGACATGAATACTAGTTATTTAAACAGAATCAACACCAGGAAAATGATTTGAATCCAATAAATGAAGGTACTATCGTTCTAATTCTTTTTTCTTTCCTTTCTTCTTTTTCTCTCTGGCTAAGATGACAAGGGAGGAAATATGATGCTCAATGGGAGGGCATGTGAAGACTTACAAGAGATGTAAAGAGCTGTTGGAAAAGCTCAGAAGGTGAGATATCATCCAAGAAACGTAGAATACCTTCACTGCAGACAGGTGGAACACAGGTATTCATAATGGCTTTTGATTGATATCTTAAACGTGCAGAAGGGCAATTTTATACCAACTCCAACTTACACAACTAAATCCTCATCAAAGAGGGGAGTTTGTCTCATTGCAGGTATTGGCTTTGCTGTTTCCCACAGTTCAAGCCACAAATTTCCTGGAAATCCATCAATAATCATTAATTATTGAACTAATTTTGGGACAGCTTGTTTGGAATTTGAAGAAATCATTCTTAGCCTTCACAACCAAAAATGAAAATCACTATCAGATCAGATGACAAAAATGCAAAGCACCTTATATACCATGAAAGCTTCCTTCAATCTAAATGTACTAACAAGACTCAGAAGAACTCCAAAAGAGTGAAAGAAATGGTTCTTGAAGCAAAAAAAGGAAGTCAGTTGTGAAACATTCTACAATGAGGTCTTGGAACTAGATACAATAAGAACCTTGCTAACCAAGTATAATCCAACCAGCATAACATTCTGGTCAAAATATCCATCAGATGGTAATATTATCCAATAAACTTGAAGAGAAGTGTAACAAGACAAATAACTGGGACAGATGCAAATAAAATCCCGAGGGGGGAATCCAGAAAATCCACATTCATTAATGTATCTGCTAACTTACAGAAATAAGTTCTCATGGTACTCTACCATCATTGCCATGCGTTCACAATTAACATGAACATTATTATCAAAGCAGCTCAAGGATATGAAGCAAAACCTTCTTTTCGCATCCTCCTGCTCAATTGACCTCTCAGAGATGATGAATCCCCTGCATCAGATGTTTCTTCAGCATCACTAGTTCTGTCATTTTCCGACCAATCAGGGGGAGAATGCCATCTTACAAAATCTTCTAAAATGCAGCCTGGGTTTGCTGCCTAACTCAAAAATATCATAACAGTGTGTAAATCATGGTTCTCAACATTTTTAACAAATTGCATCGGAAGACTTGAGAAACTGGAGTGGGCATTTACCAAAGAGTCTCACCTTGAAAGCCTGCATGTCTGAGAGAAGTTGGGAACATCCAGCACCAACACTGAGGGGATTAAGGGAAGACAGGTTAGCAGGAGAAACCATTTCAATGCACAGAATACACATAGATTTAGGAAAAAGGCTAAAACGAGATGAAATTATTCTAGTCACCTCCCAGTTCGCAGCACAAATTCCTCTGTTTCTTTGATAACATCTTCAGTGAGCAAAGGCGCTTCCTGAACATGGACGAATATAAAGCTAAGCAAGGACTAAGAAATAGATGATGATAATAATAAGATGTATATGATTCAGGAATCAACTAAACCTGCAGGACTGGGGTATAAACAGGTTCACCAGTTTCCAGCATGACTATGTTGTCCCACTTTTTATCAGCTCCTAATCGAAGAACAAGTTCCTGGGTGCTTGTTCTAGCATAGAGTCCAGAGTTTACAGGAGAAATGCCTTCAGAAGCAGAAGACACATCTACAATCAAGCTGGCTTGCGTTATGACTGAATCTAATGATTCAGTAGCGTCATAGCGACGCTTTTTTCTGGAAATACAACTGTTGATGACTTGTAACTGCTGATACAAAAGACAGGCATTCAGGTCTGGAACCTCATCTGTTGGAATGCCAGGAATATATTTCCATTCAGACCAGAGTCGCCACACCTTCAAAGTGAAGAATTCAGAAATCCATTAGTTGAGAATTTACTTGGGAATGGATGGGAAGAACTCGTCTGTTATTAAAACTGGCCGCAGAATCTGTGGACTGTTTGAAAGTATGGTCTAGACCACTCGTGAGAAGATGGAACTCAAGAAGTACAACAATCATAAAAGACAATTTACTGAACCACAAAAAGAATAATTACTTGACTAAAATAAATCCAGAATCCGTATCCCAGAACCAATTAAAGATAACTGTTGTTTCTGAAGCAATTTGAAAGACAGAAAAAACTCAGCCAACAGCAACGCATAATTAATTTCACAAAATACAGGGCAACAAGTTGAAAAATCCAGGTGAATAGCAAGTCCAAATTCCCTCCCGTGTAATTCAAAAGGCAAATATGGGAAGATAAGACATACTCTGCTACAAACAAAATAAAGAATCACTTTAAAATACAACAAATCAATGAGGAAAGACAACGTCAGCAGAAAAACAATTTCACAGACAGGCCAATCCAAAGTAAATTATCAACTTGATCACCTTATATTGATAAGATAAAGATCATGAGAAGACGCCAATTTTAAAATTCCACAATATCCAAGACTCAGAGTCAGCTGAAATTGAGTGTTCACATTAATACTAACATTGTTGACATATGTATCAGTAGTTACTTACTACCATAGATGGATTGAAAGAAATCTCTGCTCAAAGAATTACCTACCTAGAAAGCTCATTAGGTAGCCAGGATTTACCCAATACAAATATATTTAAGCAAACAAATCATAATGCAGCATATGAACTTGAAATGACAGGTATTCATAATATCAAATAAGCTCATCTAACTTCTCAAAGAACTACGTTGAGAACATGCAATCGCAGATAGAGGAGTCTAATTTCACAGGTTCTGAATGTCACTATGGAAGAGACAATAAAAAGGAGAAAGCTGCAGATATTGAGAGATAAGCAATTGTCTCCAAAATTCTAGATTTAAATAAATAGAGTCCACTTACTTCAGTTACAACTCTACACCAAAAGGATGCCATTTTTCTCAGGGTTTTCAAGTTTCCAATAGCTTCAGAGAGCTTAATCACAAAACTTTCAGGCGGAGCCCCATGAATGTCTTTAATCAAAGATAAAACATTTGTTTCTTCTCCTGGCCCACAGTCATCCTTCCTTACAGGAGAATGTCCTTCTGCGAATATCTTGCAGATATTGCAATGGGAAGTTAAAAATATCACACAGCTAGGGAAAAACCAAAGCAAAAAAGCTAAAAGCTACTGATGGAGTATCATCACAAACATGAAAGCAAGTATCTACCTGCATCTAGTAGTGATTTGATTAAAGAAATTACTTTCTCATTGGTACCAAACTCAGTCACAAGTTTTTCTTCCTTTTCCCGTAGTACTAGTGATTTCATTGCAGAGAAGCCCAAGGCAGCCCTCTCTCGAACAGGTGAAGAGTCTTTTGATGATGCCATGAGATCCATCATTGAATTATAATTCTTTCCAGCCCTGTAGAATCAGGCCAAAGATATAGGATGCTTAGCAAGTCAAAACTATGATACATATCAAATGGGTAATGAAACCCTGAATGATAGAATGAGAAAAAACAGTTAACAAAGCCAAGTATCTCCGAGAATCAATAATCAAGCTTACTCAATTGCTATGGCCAACTGTCTAATGACAGATGTACTTGGAATAATATTTGCATTAGAAGAATTGAAATCTTGAGCTCCAGAACTGGATTTTGAGTCCTGAAAAATGTTAATCCACAGATCAATTCACTAACAAGGACAAGCTTCCTAAGCAAAACTAACATACTTCCAACTACCAATAGTGTCCCTAAAGTAATATAATTGTAGCCAAGTACACCCTAGCATACTACATAGAATAAGCATGAAGAGTTAACATACCTCTGAATGAAAAAACTCTCTCTCTCTTATGAGATACAAATTTTCATCAAAGATTGCATAGGCCATTTTTGAATTTTCACCTTTCTCTGTATCCTCGTTTCCTTTTTTCCCTATTCGTATGTTCTTAAACCTCTCTTGCCAATCGTGCTTTGTCTTAATAGGAGGTGGTTTTCGCCTTGACTGCTTTACTTCTCCACAACTCTGACATCATCAGCATTGCAGATTCACACATTAAAAAGTACTTATGCATATTCAAATACATATAATGTGATCAAATAAATAAGAGGAATCCTGCTATTTCATTTCCTTACTAGTTAGTTACCAAAAAAACATTGACAACTAGTCAAACTTAGTCACATACGGCTGTCCACTCAGGCTAAAGAAAATGTGTTTAAATGAAATAAACTACAAGACATAGCACTTTGTCAGTGATGAATTGAAAATAAAAACAAATCAACAGAACCAACGTTTAACAGATTTCTGATGACTTCTCTTCAATGTTACAATTCATCCAAAAAGAAAAGGATTCAATTGATCTCCCCAAAAAACTTAACAGGTAACTAATGAAAACATAAATTAATGACACGGACAAAGCGATTTTCGAAAACAATATAAAAAACGGAGAATCTATACCTTCGAATCTTCTTTCTTAGAATTCACAGAGTCCGATGTCGATTCCTTCTGAAATTGTACATCAGAATCCTCCCCTGTACCGAAATATTCCGATCGTGATTCACAATAATAGTTGACCAAAGTAGGAAAAAAAAGGAAGAATAGGTTTGTAATTAATCCTTTTTTTTTCTTTTCCTGAGTGAATAGGTTATAATTACAAATATTAAAATTGAAGACCGCAAATTATCAAATCTAAAAATAGTAAAATAGTTGGATTGAAGAAAAATAGTAAAAATATTGGTGTTTGCCTCGATCGGAGGAGGAATCAGATTTTTTAATATCCGCTAAAACTTTCTCCGCTTTAGCAGCAGCAGAATGGAAGGCAGTCCTAGCTTTTGACACAAAGGAGACCTCCATTTCGTGCGCCGGGATGCGTAGGTTAAGCAGTAACAGTCAGGAATTTGGTGAGGGACGAGGAGAGAAGCATTACATTTCAAGGGGAAATAAGGAGGGAAGACGACTGTGGATTTGGACTTGCTGCAGCCATCCACTGATGAAAACCTTAACCGAATAAATAAATAAAATCTTTTAACTCTTTTAAATTCTTCTTGGGAAGTTTTCTTTTTCTTTTTTTTTGGCATATGGCAAAATCGACCAAAACTATCAAATAAAAGAACAAGACAAATGAATTGGATGTGTAAATTGTATTGCCTGCGGTTGATTTGATTTTTTTTCTTTATTTTTTTTGGCTGAATTGAATTTGTGCATTAAGTTTTGGTATAAATCAAGTGTCTTCTCCTGATATTATATTTGAGAAAGTTCACATCCAAAATATAAAATAGAAAATTTCAGTTTAAAGTTGAACACTTAAATATTATAATATTACTTCCTCGATTCGAAATTGAATATCTCATTTTGATTTACGTAATTTTTTTACAAAAAAAAAAATTATCTTAATTCATTTTACACTCAACAATATCAATTTCTTAAGAAAATTTTAACTAATTTAAGAAATAGTACATTTATTTATAAACAACTAAAAATGAAAATGTAAATATTCAATTTCGAACAAATAATACATATTTTTAATAATTTATGTATTGATTTGAAAATGTGAAACTTATTACGTTATATTTCACTCACACATTACATTATTGATAGACTTGTTAAATTTAAATTTTGAAAGATCTGGACATAACAAGATAATTAGAAAATATTATTACTTTTCTTTCTAAGTCATGATATCAACCTTATTTATTTGTCTAATTTTTAATTAATAAAAATTAAAATTCATTGAAAAAAGAACAATTTTTAATATGAATGAGCAATTATCATTTTATTATCAACAAATAAAGAATATAAATTTTAATGACGTATTATAAGATTGAAAGCGAATAAAAAAATGTTGAAAGTCATTATACATGAATTTGAAGGAAAATAAATGAAATTATAATCAAATCAAACATATATATTTTTTCTCAACTTAAATTTTGTGAGAACCGGGCCACCAAATTAGTCGTATGTTTTTTAATATGGCATTGTTGAAAAACATTTTAGATTTGAATGGTTTAGTTTTCAAGGGTCTGGATCCCCTTTTAATATCTGTGTGTTAATTTTTTATTATTTTAATAAAATATTTATTTTCAGTTATTAATTATATTTTTTTAATATATTTTATATATTAAAATTAAAAAAGATAAATTAAATTTTAAAAAATTTAATATTTTAAATATACATATTAAATTTTTATTAATATAAATGGAAATGACGTATGTGAGGTGAGGATGGATCTTGAGCCATTTTGAAGCCATGAGATTTAAAAACATTTTATTTACATCTGTTGCGTGCAAGAGTGACTTTGACAAAGTGAAGGGGGAAACGGTCAATAAAATGTCATGAATTCCTGATGAGTAACTGGCATAAGAATTTCAATTTTAACTGTTTATTTTGCTTAAAAAATTGAATATTTTGTATTTCAAATTTAGTTTACTTAATTAATCGAGGGGTGTTCGCCTAAGAATTACGCTTTCATCCTTCACTGGGCGGGAACTTGAGTGGCATATATAAATCCGACGTCCAAACAGGCCTGTATCGGAACTTGACCAGAATTTATGTCCATTTTCGCAGTTATTGACGCCTCTCTCTCGCTGTATCTTTAATTTCCCTCGCGTTGCGAATTTCGCACTTCCCTCGTCTCTCCATACCAAGGTCTAGGCTTCAAACTATGGAGGAAGTAGACGAAACAGAGGCTGTTCCTCAGGTAATTCACTCCCCAATGATGTACCTAATTGCAGATTTAATATTGTAATATTTATTCATTTTTGCATCATAAGACATGTACTGGTATCAGTTTACGATTCCAGTTTAACTTCCTTTCAATAATTTTCTGCAAATATTTATCAGTGCATTTCTGTTTGTTCGATGTAATATTACGAATCGCGATGAAGTTAATCTCTGAAATCAGCTATTAGTGCTACCTTGGAGAGAAAGTTATGTACGTCGCTTTGGTTATTTGTCAGCTTAGCGACAGGGGATTTCTTTTTGGTGTCTCATGGACTTCTGTTACTGCTGAACTACAAAAGTAGAACTAAAGAATAAATAATAGTAGACTTAAAGTTGAAAGATAATCCTTATTGAAACTAGTACTTGTTATTTTGCCGACAATGATGTTCCTTACAGAATCTTCAACTAATGTTGCTTACATGTAGGTTTTCATGGCTTGTATCATGCATGGTGAAAGGTAAGATTTGAGATGTTTCTGCGTTCTAATTCTCTGATGTGTTTACACTATTATGCCCCCACTGAGAAGTCACTGAGGTGGCTACAACTGCCATTAAGAACGGAGTTTGTAACACTTGATATGGATCTTCAGAATTGGAGTTTCCTATTATGATTCGAGTGTCCGGCAACTGAATGTGCTTGAATTTTGTGAAGATGGAGAAGATTTTCCTCTGATTGAGATGGGTAAGAATCTTCCTCCATCCTGAAGAGAAACCTTATATAACGAGTGTTCTATGTCAGGATCTCATCGTAAGTTTTGATTACTTTTAGAAGATTATTTAGTCATTGGATCTTGCTCTAGAATTTCAGAAGAACTGCAATTTTCTTTTTTGTTGTTTTGGCATTCGGAAAATGCATGCTTTGTAATATGTAATTTTGGTTCAGTAAAATATCAAGCCAAACCCTCAATCATATACACAAGCACAAAAAGTGAAGAACGTTTCTTATCTGCATTAGAAAGAAATGGTACGCTGATCGGTGAGTTTAGCAGGTTCATTAAACATTGTTCTTTCCAGAACTCCTATTTATACTCTCAAGTTATGCAGATGGAGCAAACGAGGCTTCCATTGTAAAGCTTGTCAAAAGTTCATTGTTCAGCTATGAGCAAGCATGGCATAGGTATATCTCTTAGAGCAGATTCTACCTCCATCCCAATTACATTGATCTCTATATTTAAGGGGCTTTCCTGCAGAAGCTGTTATCACTTGAAACTAGTATGCATTAGCATTACACAGATTCCTAGTGTGACTATTTTCTTGATACATCCTATATGACTTTTCACATGATCTGAAGCACGGCATGATTTTTCCTCTTTTTTTTCCCTTTTTTTTTTTTTGGGCATGACCTGATGAAGTAAAATCTCAAAAATACATACACAAATGCCTACAAAATTTTCTTGCCCTACAAGGCAAGCATACTCATCTGGATTATTTTGCATATGAGGTCATATCAATTCTCTCTTGTAATGCTTTCTTCAAACAATTCATGAGTTTGCTGCCCCTTATGTTTTATTATTCAATTAATTGCTCTGATCCCGGATGGCTAAGATTACTGGATATGTTTGGCTATTTTCCCGTCTTCATTGATTCAAGTATATTATAATAGTATCATTTGACAGCAAAGTCCCTTTGTATTAGTAATTTATTTATTTGGTTCTTTCCTCAGCTTGTTGTTTAATGTTCTCTATATGGCCAGATTAATGTACCTGCGTGTAACTGGGATGGATGGTGGATTGAACATAAAAGAAAGAATCTCTTTTGTAGGTCCCCCTTTCTCTTGTATGAGCACTGTGTTGACTTTTTTGCCTTGTATAAGATTTAGTTTTTTTCTTTGATCAAGTTTTATGCAGCTGACTTCCTTGTATTCATTACAAACAGACAGAAAAAGAGAGATGTGTGGCTTGTTTTCTTTATTTTATGAAGCATATATTAGTATAAGCGCTGCTAACAGAAAGATTTCTGCGAGTGTGGGAGGTTGAGGTAGAGGATGTTGGGTGCTTAAAACTGAGAATTGAGTGAATAAAGACAAATTGCACTTTGTCATTCATTCTGCTGATTAAAATTGGGTGAACAATATAATATCTAGGATGAAAACTTTAGTTGTAAATTTTGGTGACCAGAAATGATAAAGAAAGGAGGTAAACCTCCCAACATGTTGAATTTATGGAATGAGGACAGTTGAGGAAAATTGAAGTTTTCTTTGGAGATCAGTGTAATTGAATGGTGGCAATCTTAGATGGCATGTTATACTGAATACTACGGATTACTTAAGTTGCAGTAGTCCTTAGCCAATAAATTGTTAAAAAAAGACAGCTCATCAGTTTTATAATTTTAACATTTTTTGGGGTGGAGTGGCGAGTTCCACGAGCAGCTGGAGCAAACTCTGCTTAGTCCTATTAACTTATTGTTTTGTAACTCAGCTGAATTCTATGATGGATATCCAAAGTGATGTTCAAGTTCGTGCGAGTGGAGGACTTTTGGCAGTCTTGGAGAATGAAAGAATTGTAGACACCCTTGAACAAAAAGAATGTGGAAATTCATCTATCGCAATCGATTCAGTCTCTGAGATTTCACTGTATCTGATCCAGTTCTTTCTTTATCTCTGGGCAATTTCCCTCTTGTCTGTTTTTTTTTTTTTTCCCCTCAAAGACTTCAAGATAATGCTGTACTTGACATCATAACCAAGAAACAAGTTTCTAAAAGTTGATCCGGCTGCACACGAGGCATTGCAAATATTTCAAATAGACAAGCATCCAAGCCATATGGGGATTGGTAGAGCTAAAGAGGGGTAAATGCTGAGTAAATTTTTATATTCTCACTTGAAACGGATATGGACTAACATTCTCAAGTGCAGTTTCTCCGTATTTGGAATGATGAATAAGGTTTGAAGATGCTGTTTGTGTTCCACTGCTTGCTACTTGTTTCTATTTGCTGATTGGACAAATTTTTCTATGCTTATGCCAGTGCGTAACGCCAGTTGGCAGACGTCTCTTGAGGTTAGTATGCATATGAGATTTGTTGCACTTGCTAATAAAATCTGAATCTTCAGACCTTGATATGAACATTTTGATTTTCTGTAGGAGTTGGTTCCTCAGGCCTATACTGGACATTGATAACTTAAACAGACGTTTGGATGCTGTATCCTCAGTGTAGTTCTGCTGAGTTATTCTTGTTTATATGAATTTTTTTCACGACTGTTCATAAAAAGTGGAACCCTTCATTGAAGGCTTTGCACCTAAGGTTATGTTAAGGTTTACACTAGCAACTTTGAATAAAAAAAGAGTATATCTTTGACAAATCAAGATATCTTTCTTCCATTGTGCTGAAGAACTTTCTGTTTCCTTACGTGAAGCACTGAAGTTTGTTAAAGACATTCCTTACCTACTGAAGGTCCTGCATTCCCTTTTTTTCTTTCCAATATGAAACCCTTTAAGATCTTAAGCAGCACATTTCAAATTCTGTTTTATGGATCACCGAAGGATGCTAAACATATTTAGATTCAGCTTTGCAATTCGATTCAATTACAATATCATTTTTTTTTTCATAAAATCCAAAATGTTTAATTGATGTAAGTGCATAAGCATTTTGATTCCTTTCCTCCCCTGCCTTGTTGATATGCTGACTTTTCATCAACTAAATTATCAGAATTTTCTTACAGTTTTCATAATTTCTGGTCAGAGTTCACCATCTTTGTGGTATTTCTGGAAGTTGTGTTGTAGCATATTCTGACATTGTATCATCTCATATGTCTTTGAAGAAGTTCAATTCTCCAAGTGCTTTGTGCACTAATGGCGACTGGACGGCCTTTCTAAAGGTAGATTCATCCTTAAATATTCTCAAAGTCAATTTCTACCATTGTATATCCTGTTGTCTTATAATCCTTTTCATCTTTTCATTTTGGCTATGTTTTAACATCTAGGATGCTGTTTGTTTGAGAGAAGCAACTATTCTCTCACTGCATCTTTGGTATTTTTGTATGTGGGTGCTCTTCATATTTCTTCTCAGTTCATTATTTTGCAGAGCATTTGTTCTCTCCTTCATATCAACAAAATCTTTGAAGTAGGCATATCTGAAACTCTTCAAGAACAAATGAACCATTTGAAGTTGGATATTCTTGAGAAGGTTGCATTTCATTTCTATTTCTATGATAGTAATCTTTACCTGTGATTCATGTAGCCGCTTAAAGATTTTGGCATTTTGTTACAGGCCAACGTTTACATATCTACAGATGTGGCTTATGTGTATGAATTGGTAAGCCATTGTTCCTTTATTCATCAACTTATTAGTTTATGACTGTTTTCTCCAAGATTCAATTTACCCTTTTTCTTTATAGATAATTAAATCTGATTACAGTTAAATGAATAAAAGTGCAGAACCCTTTCTGTCAATGTCTAGTGGTAGGTTTGATTGAACGAACATGACCGAGATATCGACATGCATGTTTCAAATTGTTAAGACTCATTTGGAAATGTCAATCAGCGGGATATGTCCTAAATACTGTAGCTTCTTCTACTTCTTATAAGTGGAAGTCTTCTTTGAAGTCTAGTAGACCAAGTTTAGGCCGAAGGAAAATAAACAAGTCTTTTTTTGATAAAATCCTTTTGCTGAGTTGTAGATTTTGGAGATAATTTCTGAGCTTATTTGCCTAATGATATGGATTGCCATTCCAATTCCATTGCTGCTGTTGTTAGAAATTATATCACAACTACTGATTTGTTAAGTCTAATTTCAATTTTGAAGGTTGTTGGTGTTATTGATGTGAGTCGAGTTAAAGATAAAGGCTATGAGACACTTGTGAAAGATGGTTTCTGTGATGAGGTGCGACTTTCAAAAAATGACACCTGCAAATTTTCAAGGTTCTGTTGATTCATGTTAGTCTAGCATTTGATTGTTCTTTATGGTCCCAAAGTGTAGTTGGATGAGCTGAGGCAGATATACGAGGAGTTGCCAGACTTTTTGGAGGAGGTTCTAGCTTTTGATTTCTTTATCAAGACTAAAAGATAAATGAATCTGCATCTATCTATTGTCTAATTAGATATTACTTCCCTTTACAGGTGTCATCATTAGAACTAGCTCGGCTTCCTTACATGTCAACAGACAAGTTTATCCCCGGCATTGTTTATATACAACAGATTGGTACGTTTACCATTCTTCAATACACATCATAGATCTGAGAAATATCTTGAGAGTGATTCAGCTTTTCGAAGGCATAATTTCTGGCTTAAATCTCTGGACTTCTTGTGCAAAGTTCATGTCAATGTCGCAAGTAAAAGTTCTTTTTTGAAGAAATAAAATGCCTTTTACTTTGCACATAACTTGTAAAATCAGTGCTTATACTTTTTATCCACTACGCAGGCTACCTGATGTGCATTCTCCAAGAACTGGATAAAACCATACTTGACAACCTTCAAGATTTTGAATTTGCTGTGCGTATTGATTTATTGATTGTTATTTTTGTCCATATGAATCTAGAGACCATATTCTTATCTGAACTGCACATTTGATATGATATAGTTCTCTGATGAGGATGGGGACACTAAGAAGTTTTTCTATCGCACTATGAAAACTCGAGAGTTGGATAACCTTCTAGGAGATTTGTATCATAAAATCTTAGGTAACCTATCTAAAACCATAACGTCTTCTGTTATAGTACTTGGTGACTGGATTTTTGATATTCTAAAGCAACTTTAGCCTGTTTAGAAAGCAAAAGTTCTTTAACTCAACATGTCACTTTAAGCAACCACAAGTTTATCATTTCCAAATTCCAATCTTAGGGTTTTGTAACAGCACAAGAGTTTCATTGAGTTTTATTTATTTATTCATTTTCCTCTTCTCTTCATTCTTTGAACTTCCCTTATCCAAGACATGGAGAGAGCAATAATAAGGGACTTGATATCACACATTCTTCAGTTCTCATCACATATGCAGAAAGCTGCTAATTTTGCAGCAGAACTTGATTGGTAAATATAATTTCCCCAGTTTATTTATCTTCTCTTCCATTGCATTAATTCTGACTGTACTTTATATTGTTGCCAAGTTTTTTGTCCTTTGCATTGGTTGCTCGTCAAAACAATTATGTAAGGCCCATTGTGACCTCAGAAAACGTCCTTAATATAAGGAATGGGAGGTTAGAGCTGTCTTCCTTATTTAAATCACATCTCTTACTTTCTTTCTCAATCATTATCTGAGGCCCACCAAGCTACCTAATCAAATTGTATGCAAGAGGCAATGGCAGTAATTCTTCTTCTCAGACATGTGTTGCAGGAGATGACAGTAGACACATTCATCCCTAATGACACTAGAATTCTGAATGAAGGTTTTCAAACTGAAGATTTTTTTACTGAGGAATTAGTTTTAAAATAATCTACTCTTATTAACTAGCTCCAGTTTTTCTGTTTTCATCTCGTTTTTGAAGAAAGGATTAACATAATCACAGGCCCAAATTATTCAGGAAAGACTATTTATATAAAGCAGGTGGGTAACAGCATTAATACATCTTTCTACTGCTTTGTGCATTGTCCTGCTCTACACTTTATAAGCAAGTAGGAACTTATAAGTTGTGTGTTACCATTACTTCATTTGCTTTCATAGGAGCTGGTAGCATCTGTTTAAAATATTGAGGTCTTGCATCCATATAATTAGATATTTCTTTCAGGTTGCCTTGATAGTTTTTCTTTCTCATATTGGAAGTTTTGTACCTGCTGATGCTGCAATTGTGGGCTTGACCGACAGGTTTTTCCACTTATTGACTTTAAATTCCTTTAGCATTTAGCATGAAATTTTCTGATGGGAAAATCTTTGTTATAGGATTTTTTGTGCTATGGGGAGCAGGTTTATGACAGCTGAACAATCAACATTTATGATTGACTTGCACCAAGTGGGTATGATGCTAAGGTATACTTTAAAAGGCTTCCTTAAGGAGCTGAAAATTTTTGTGTTCAAGAGTACTACTTTTCCTATTCACTTCAGTGCTATCTAATTAACATACATCTTTACAGGCATGCAACATCTCGATCATTATGCTTATTAGATGAATTTGGTAAAGGCACTCTGACGGAGGGTCAGTTATGTTAAATATTCTCAATCATGCAGATGTCCCAATTAATATTAATCCTTTTTTCCCTGCTATTACTTTCTGAAGAAATATTCATTTCAGATGGCATTGGTCTTCTTGGTGGAACCATAAATCATTATCTATCATGCTACGATCCTCCGAAGGTTTGTTCTTAAACTCCATTCGTCCAAATTGCAGGAGCTGCAGTACTAAAATCCTGCCAAAACCAATGGTCTATATAATAAATTCAGTGTAAATCAGCATTTTCAGTTTTGTGGACAAAGCACAATTGTTACCAATGCAACGTGGGGCAATTACAATGACATAGAAATTGGAAAGATTGCACTGATTAATCCAGCTTACTGGCTATAACCAGGAAAAAGGGAAATTCATGGTAAAGACAAGAACTGCTTGAACCAGAAAACACAAACCATCCTCATCAACCTATTCTTTCTCCATCCACTCTTCACAACCATTTCAGTGAGAAACAGATTAGCGACCTCGAAAGAGTCACGACACTGATTTCATGGGTAATGAGCTTGGAGGAGTGTACTAAACTTAGGGCAAGTTAACTTCGGAAAATTGTTCTTAAATATTCAATTGGACAAAAAAGAACCTTCATAATTCCAGATGCTAATTCTGTTCCAGTTGCTAATACTGACATTTCATGCATCCACAAACTAGAGTTGCATTGTTTCAGTTATATAGTTATCTCTCACTTGCTAATTAATGCCCAGGTGCAGGGAATGGAGTACTTTCTTCCTTGTGGCTTCCCGTTAGACTTAATAAAGTTTGATCCTTGTTAGTTATGCCATGCAAAAATCCTGTCATCCTGTTGCACGATTCTTTTCTGAAAATTATTGCAAAGGACTGAGAGTTCTTTTACCATCCTTTTATCTTACATATCCGTGTTTTGGCACTCTAGATTCTGGATGTCTTATATTGAGTGATTAGATTATTCATTGTATTTTCAGGTTTTGATCTGCACTCATTTAACTGAGATTTTTGACAGTGGCTGTTTAATGGAGGTATTATAATATAGCTATCCTTTAAATAAACTATAGAAATTTCGAAATGGGTATCCGGACTAGAAAAGTTATGGAACTCTTTTGATTACCTGCAGTCAGAGAAAATCAAGAACTATACTATGAGTGTGCTAAGCCCAAGCACTGAAAGCAGAGATGCTGAGGAAATTGTGTTTCTATATAAGTAAGTAAATGTGCTTTTATTCTGAATTATATGTATTTTCAACTTATTTGCACTAGAGAAGTTTCTCAAACCTTGGCACTTAAATGTAGTATAAGCTAATTCTTTTACTTTTGACAGACTGGTGCCTGGACGTGCGCTTCTTAGCTATGGTAACTTTGCGAGCTCTTTTTTGGATTTGAAATCTAATCTTGAATAATTTACTGAATTATTGGCTTCTTCTATACATCTCTGATTTTCAGGACTACACTGTGCAGTTCTTGCTGGTATGGACCAACAATACACCTCCGTTTCCAAAAGTGTGTTCATACTTGTTTAGTGTTGTGTCTCTCCATCAACAAGCATGTGAGAACGGGCAATCAACAAGTCTGCACCAATTATGAGTTTCAGAAGAAGTAGAATTGTGCATCTTAGTTATGCTCATAAAAGTTTGCTGCTTTTATTTAATGGTCAAAATGAATTGGCCAACTGATTCAGAAGTAAAATTAGCAGTTGGATACTGGTGTAAATAACAAAAACAAAATGAAAATCACCTACCTCAGCATGTGATCGGGTAATTGGATTTTGGAGTAGATCTTGTATTGAATAACTGGTACTTTTAGCATTATCCCTTGCAGACTTAGATTTCTACCGCAGTTAGTTCTTTGCCTTGAATGTGCAAGGTTTATTAATTACCCTGTCTGATCTGGCCTGTGAATTTCCATTTAGGGCTCTAGAATCTAGGCAGTACGGTGCTGTATTGGTTGAAGTAAAATATATACTGCTATTGTTTAGACTTAACCAACTACGTTGCTTCTGGACAGCCTCATTCTGATTTCCTGCTTTTATTTAGGAGTATTCGAGGATGTTTTAAAACGGGCAGCAAGTTTGTTGGATGCTACTGAAAAGAAGAAGCCTATTCAGCGACTCTGCAGCGAAGGCATATCTGCTCAGGACCAGAAGTACAAGGTTTAGAATTCGATTTTATATTAATTATTGTATATCTTTGGTTGGACCTTATCCCTGTGCCTTTCGTTCCTTTTTAGGGTCAATGTTGGTTTTTCTAAGCGTCCTTGCAATTGCAGGAAGCAGTGGACAAATTATTGGCTTTCGATGCAGTCAATGGTGATCTGCACAGCTTCTTCCAAGAAATCATCCCTTCCCCGCCATAAGTACAGAGAAAAGTGATTTCATTTTACTGCATCCAACTGCAGTGGTATATAGAAATGTTTTATAATTAGCTGATCTATGGGGTTTTAGTTTTATAAGTACCAATATGTGTGCAGATATCATATCTTTAGATCAACAGGTAATCGTAATTCTATTGATTAATAATTGGTATTCCTGTGTGTTTTGACTGCATTGTGTTCACATAGCAATTAGCTGCTTTAGGTTTATCGGAAATACATGAGGCTGAGAACCAGTGTAAATAATATCAACCAAAATCTGATCAGTCGCCTGTGTAGGATGAACTTTATCCCAAAATACATGGTCTGTTCTGTTTGGACAATAGACAGCAAGGGGTGTGCAGAAGACATCCGCATTTAGTTTTCCAAATCCACAACAAGCAGCTTTAATCTCCGAAAAACCTTGAAAATGGAGACAGTATTTAGGTCAACTCCTAAAAAACAAAACTGCTAGACAACATGTTATTGAATTAAACTCGTGAAGGTATACCGTACCATAATTTGCAGGTTTTTGAATGAGGTCGTAGAGGGCAGTATAAGTATCAAAATAAGAATAGTTGATGTCATTGTGCTCAGATTTTAATCCTTGCAACATGGATGTAAGCTGTTGATTGTACTTATTTGCCCAGGTATTCACTTCAGGGGCACAGTCCTCTGTGCTGCTGTCATGTCTGTTACCCGGAGTGCACCCGAGTGGTCCTATTCCTATGACAATAAGTTTGCGAGCCCCCAAGTCATGTAATCTCTGAATTTTTGACACAAATAGGCAGAAAGTTATGGAACAACGTCCAATATTTTGGTGCAAATCATTTGTATATAGTAGGATATGTTTTGTTTTCTGACTCACCTTCAAGAGTCCTTGGAGAGTGGAGACCATGTCGTCTACATACTGTTGAGGGCCAACCTTTTTGGCATTTTTGTTCGAGGGGCCAAAATAATCGAAAAGGTCATTGCTTCCAATGACGACGGCGAAGAGTGATTTTGCCAGATGTTGCTGTGCGGCAGTACCACCCAGTTGGCTGACCAACCGCTGTTGTACGATTGCGAAGTAACCCACCTGTTGGGTTAGGGGCATGGTTTTCTTCTGCAAGTTGTGAAATTTAAGAAATTATACGCTTATTATCACATGCGGGGATAGCTCAGTTGGGAGAGCGTCAGACTGAAGATCTGAAGGTCGCGTGTTCGATCCACGCTCACCGCAGGCATATAAGTATTTTCTTTTCATTCATTAACTTTCTGGGCTAGACTTACTCTGGATGGGCTGTGGAAGGATTTATTTCAGTTCAAAGTTGGGCTTACTTTCTGTTCTAGACTTATTTTGGATGTGCTTTTTGAAAAGATTTATTTTTGCTCAAAGCTGCCTAGAATGCTTCTTGGTAGTGATCTTTCGAGAAGAAAAATACGAACAAAGAGAGTTCAAGGCGGGGATAGCTCAGTTGGGAGAGCGTCAGACTGAAGATCTGAAGGTCGCGTGTTCGATCCACGCTCACCGCAATTAAGTAAGTTTTTTACTTCTTTCATTAACTTTCTGGGCAACATTTACTCTGAATGGGCTTTGGAAAGATTTGTTTCAGTTCGAAGTTGGTCTTACTTTCTGGGCTAGACTTATTTTGGATGGGCCTTTTGGAGAGATTTATTTCAGTTCAAAGCTGCCATTGAATACAATGAAGGAATACTAGTAGGAGACGCTTTTATCGTAGGCATCTTTGCCTAAGAAAACTACGGAAGAAAAATTCATTGCGGGGGGAGCGTCAGATTGACGGTCGCGTGTTCGATCCACTCTCAAAGCAATAAAGGGGTTTTTTTTTTTCAAGTGCAGAGTTTCTTCCATGGTAGAATTAATTAAAATGTATGTATATTGAATCTTTTGTGGCATAGGATTGTGTTGAATCTTTACCAGGAAACCTTGCTGAGTGGTATTGAAGATTCCAGCACCTCCGGATGCAAAGCTCACTCCTTTTACGAAAACATCGCTCTTGTTGGACAGGTATGGAGGGGAAGTTGGCAATCCCACTTTCTCAGCTGTCAAACACACAGGATCATATATAAATGAAAACAAAAATTATATATATAAAATTTCCAAAGTTAGCAACTAAAAGAGAAAATGAGGCCTTATGTAAAATGTCAAATCAATAGTTGAATGTCCCGTAGTGGATTTATGTATAGCTGATGATGTATACCACTACCAACATCTCTTAACAAATTTCATAAATCCAAATAAAAATAAAAGCTAAAACAAAATTTCAAGTAATTATGAATAGTGAATCTTAACACAAATCAACAAATTATAGTTCAATAACGTAATAAACAATTATTGCAAACTAAATATATTCTAACAAAGAAAAAAAGGATATGTTGTAAAAGATCTATGATCATTATTTCAGCTTCAAAAATAAGTTTTGTTTTATATAGAAAGAAAATATTTAGGGTTGCATTAATTAATTTTCTTTCTACATAAAGAAACAAAAGAGTACATATATAAACCATGTTTATTAGAAAAGATATTAGACAATTTAGTTTAGTAGACTTAATTTTTAAGTTTAATACAAATAATGTTTTATTTTAAAATTAAAATTTATATATATTGTTACTGCGATAAAATAAAAATGACATAAGACGGTGATGGTTATGGTTATGTTGGGTACGATGTGCAATATCTTTTTGGGAAAACCAAAAATGCTTTATGCGGTCAATCTGTTGTATCTTATGTTGGTCCATATATATATATATATATATATCTTATTCGGTCCACACATGTTATGCTCCCATTTATAATGCAACATTCTTCAAAGTAAATGAAGAACTGAGCAGTTATAGCCATAGGTCCACCTTTCCCTTCCCCACCCGGTGATGAGGTACTGTTTCTACTTTCTACTGCCTCAGGAAGGAAGATGGAGAGAATTAGAATCACCATCAATACACCTCCCGCCCATGCATGGTCCCTCACATTAATTGGAATATATAAATATAAATATATATATATATATATATTTGCATGCATGTGATATGACTTGCTATATAAATATTGTAAAAGAAACTTGAAGAGAAGATCATGAAAAATTAGGCTTAATATGTTGGCCTAATTAAGGTTTTTAATTAATTAATTTACCTAGAAAATCAGCAGCATTCTTTCCGTTGCAAAACCTTCCGGTAGGTTTCCTGCCGGCATAGTCAATACCATTGTGAGGAAAATCTGCTTTAAGAATTGAACCGGAAATGTAATTGTTGTTGCCGACATCCACAAGAGAATCGCCGAGAACGTATAAGGCAGGCACCGAATTAGATTGTGCTTTCGACAAAGTTGCAGTACTGATCAAGGCAAAGAAGAAGGAGAAGAAGAAAAGAACTGAAATCACTGAAGCGGAGCTGCGAGAAGCCATGTTTGTATGGTTGCAGAAGAACATCAGTTTTTGTCCTGCTGCTTTTGGCTATGAGAAAATGGAAGGGATGCCATTTGGGGGTTTTTAAAGAGCGAGCAAAGAGGGAAAGGAAGTGTGAACGGGGAGAATATAGAAATAGAACTATTTAAGTGGGCCCTGCCGACCCAAATTATTACTCCAAAATAATATTCAAATTCTCTCTGACTTTCGAATGAAATTATTTCATTTCGGAAGAGAAAAAAAAATTGTTATTCATCTGATCAAATGAATCCAAATCTCAAGCATTGATTCTAATGCCGAACTAAATATAAAAAAACTGATTCTAAAGAACGGAAATGTATGGAGTGTTACAAAATACAACCTGAAGAGTATTTCAATTAAATTTTTAACGGTTAAAGTTAAACGTCAACTATTTTATTTTTTAAAAAAATTAATTAATTAAAATTTAATTAAGTATCTTCAAGATTTAATTTATCCTTTTAAAATTTAACTTATAAAAAATATTTAAAAAATAATTTTTTATAAAAGAATTTATTTTTTTCTTAACAACTAACTATTAGGGATTTAATTAAAACACTACATAAGGTGTACTCCATCACACTATGTAGCATTACCGTCCAAAGAAGTAAGTGATTTTGAATTCTTGATTCAATGATAATATTGAAAAGAAATGTAGACTAAGATCCATAAATTTAGATCTATCCAACTTTCTGGTGATTTGTGATTCGCATTGCACGCCAGTCCGCAGAGCGAATCAGATTCCATGTGGAGTCAAGTATCAACATAAAGCCGCGTTATTGCACAGGTGCTTAATTTGCTTGCTCTTTTTTAATTCGATTTAGATGTATCTATTTCTATTTTAAATTTTTGAAATTAAATAAGTTTGTAAAACTATTATTAACTATATCCTTAATTTAAAAATAGATTTCCACCATTAATAATAATATAAGTTGTAATCTTATGAAAACTAAATGTACCTTTTAATTTTTTAGTAAGTCAAAAAAGTCTTTCAATTTTACAGGATTAAATTTGATAAATATATTACTCCATGGTTGATCAAGTTTTTTTACAAATATTTTTTAAAAAATAAAAGAATATGGGAAATCATATTTTACCATTAATTCTCCATCAAAAGCCTAACTTATTGCTTGAAATTAAACTTTGAACTTGTGGTTGTTCCAAAGTTAAAGATCTCTATTTTATCCTATTCTCTTTAATAAAGTCAATCTCAATATAATATATATTCTCTTCATCTAAAATTAAATCTTTATCTTAAAATACTTCACTTTGAAAAGAATAATAATAATAAAGGAAAAAAAACTTATTAATCTAAAAAAGTCTATACTCCACTAATACATAGTACTACATATGAGCCACCATTTAACCATACACTAATATAATGATAATCTATCGTATACAACAAGTGGGGAAAAAAATTCAAAAAAAAAGAGAGAGGGGGAGAGAGACGCATGTTGCAGTTGAGATGCATTTGGATTGGGAAGTGGGAGGAACGCTTTCTTGCGTCGCCCCATAATTCATATTCATATTCATAACCAGTCAGCATTACCACTAAAGCCGCACCCCATTTTATCCCATTTCTTCACGCACGTTCTTTCTCCACCTTAACCACACGTTCCCAAAAGTATGAACTCCTTCCATCGTACGTCGGTAGTCTTATATGTATAAATATATATATATATATATATATATATATATAAATATCGGATTTGCTAAGGTACACTCCGAAGCGCGTCTTAATGCGCGCTCCAACAGTTACCGTAACGGAATTTTTGCTCCACTTGGTTGACTGAATAAGCACTGTAGCAAAAATTCCGTTACTGTAACGGTTGGAACGTGCCTTAGCAAAACGATATATATATATGGTTTTGTCAACCATTACTATAACGGAATTGTTGCTCGAGCGTTCATGCAGCCAAACAAGCGGAGCAACAATTCCGTTATGGTAATGGTTGGAGCGCGCATTAAGGCACGTTCCGGAACGCGTCTTAACAAATCCATATATATATATATATATATATAATAGAATTTATTTTATAATTATTAATATTTTTCTTTTACTTTTATTCTTTGTTTAATTATGACTTTCATTTATTATGAATGAAAATAAGAAGAAGAAATTAAATTTTAAGACTATTTTCTGCATAAAATAACGATTAGTCTAATTTCATCGAATGAGAAACCAATTATCTTCCATCCCAGCCTTCTTTGACCCGGAATTTTTTTGCCAGAATCCGAAACTGAAAATACACTGTGAAAGCAGAAACAAGAATTGAGGGCATGGGTCGCATTAAATATTTATATCGACAAAGAAGACTAATCGACCCCATATCATTACATCATGAGTTTGTTCAAAACCATTGGAAGACTAAAACAAATAACTAAAGATAACATCGGACCATCTAATACTTCCTCATTCTCATTTTAACTTATATAGATTTTAAAAAAAATAAATTGATTTAATCATTTCACAACTAATAACATTAATTTTTAGAAAGAAAAATTAA
>JAOXNR010000022.1:19024149-19047727 GCA_028571225.1 Parsonsia alboflavescens
TATATAGATTTTAAAAAAAATAAATTGATTTAATCATTTCACAACTAATAACATTAATTTTTAGAAAGAAAAATTAAAAAATAAATATTTATTTTTCAATGATTTAAAATGAAAATGTAAAAGTATATTAATAATGTATTCATATCGTTCCAGGCACGTTGACTATGAAAGCCCCTTTTTCTTTTCTTTTGTCCTCTAAGGCACGAAATGAGATAAATGACAAAACTACATGAAGTCTGGGAGATTTAGTACATTTTGGGAAATAAAGTTAAAAGAATTTGTGCAATGACATAAGAAAGAACAAAAACCACGTGCCAAAAAATCAAACTGTAAGCTCAATAGAGATAAGAATAGCTTCTGGCAGCTGGCTATTTGTGATCGTGCGTGGCCCATGCGATCTTCTAAAGTCCAACTATATATATGAGTGGAGTAGGATTCCAGTAGGGCTAAGCTTGGTTTCACACATTCTTCTTCTTCTTCTTCCTCCACGTTTCCAGGTTTTGGCAGTAAGTGGAAATGTCAAATTTGAAGGTCAGCCAGAGGCAATTATTACAACAGCGATCGTTGTCATCCACTGTTAGCAAAAAACCAAGTATCCTCCAGAAGAGTAGGAGGAAAGTGAGAAGAAGATAAGGTGGGAATGAATCATCAATGGTTAGTCCCATAAACAGTGAACACAGCTACTGCTACAAGAATCTTACTTCGTAGGCAATGGACCCTCCACCTGGCCACCCAAAGTGTTCCCTGGGCTTATAAATTCAACTGTTGCCTCAGGAACATTTTGAAGCTATCTTCTGTGTTTATTCCTTCTTGAGGTAGAATTTGCAGGCAACAACAAAGCACCAAAACCTCGAAAGGATCCAAATTTTTTACAACTTCGGGGGCTCTATCGTAGTCCTGTGGGAAATAGGAGATTGAGTGTGAAAAGTGGAGCCATTCTACGTAAAAATAAATGAATCCAACAACCTTCAATGATACATGATACTAGGTTGTGTACATGCAGAAAAGCGGAGCATTCTACCCAAAAATAAATGAATCCAACAACCTACAATGATACTAGTTTGGATGAATGTTCGAATTAGACTTTTAATCTTCAGTCAACAAAGGTGGAGCCATAAGGATGTAATTGATTGATGGTGTAGGTATTAAATATGATATACGAAGAGTCAATGAATTTTTATTAATGAAAGTAGATATCCAAATGGAGCTTCTGCTTCTTATACATATTGGAATAACCCAGAAGAATCAAAGATACGAAAGTTGAAAACAGCAGAATTTGAGTCATTTAGTTCCAACCACAATACCATAATTGATCAATCATTTTAAAGCTATTTGTACATACTCATTAAAAAGATTCAGAAATGATAAACAAAACAAAACTAATTTTCTTCTGGAAAATTGAGCATAATTGTTTACCTTCTCAGTTATAACCACAAATGGCTTCATAGCAAACTTGATCTCAAGTTCTTTAAGTCTCAACTTTATGGTGCTGACATCCTGGAATTATCAAGAACCAGTAAAGCAACCATCATCAGATCTAGCATGGCTGCACCCTCCTAAAGTAACGATCACTTGTTTGAAAATATTGATATTGAGAAATGAGATAAAAATAAAATTATCATTTGTCATCAATAATCTACTAAAAATGAGTACTTAATAAGGGGAAAGAAGTAAATAATAAATCCTTTCAGTTCGAGAAAAAAACATTCAAGAGAAACAAAACAGAGAGAACAATTTTGAACTGAGTTGCAAGTACTCAGACCATGAATACTAATAACTGTACCCCAATTAATAGGAACAAAGCAAAGCAGAATGAGAGACACAATTCTAAGTCTACCTCAATTTGAAAGAAATGATGATCACTGAAGTCTAGTCGATCAACATGCTTTGGTCCCATCTGCAATGCCAGTGCAGAAAATTATGTTTTATTAGTATTAGGAGTGTTTTTTAGAATCCCACAACAACTGATGCCACAAGGGAAACCCCAGAGACCTAGAAACTAGAAGTAATATATAAGCACATTTAGCAGTTTAGAACCACTTATAGCAACAGTAAATCTATTACACAAATACTTTAGAGGAAACGTGAAAACAAAACCTGCATAATTTTCTGCACAAAAGACTCGGCAGAACCAATCCCAGAGACACATAACACAATTTTGTCACGTACTGCACTCAAAGATACTTTGCAAATAGCACCGGCAACTTTAAGAAAGTTCAGAGGAGCCATTTTACTGAGAAATATTGGAATAGAGTCACTGACATCTTGAACTGTAGATCGAATAGCTTCAATACCTTTTTCAGCAACCTGAAAACATCAACACATTAAGCTCAGTCTATATCCGTGAATTTCCATTTCATCTTCTATGCCCAAACACAAAAGATGGATTTTTTTTTTTAACAAAAAGGAAGTTATGGAGAGAAAAAATGATTTTCTATATGTATACATACCAAGTCTCCATGATGAATTACAACGACATCTGCTCTGGAGAGTGCAGCCAAAGGTTCTCTTAAAGAACCAAGTGGAACTAAATCATAATTTCCCCACGGCATCAACCCATTCAGCATCACAATCTCTAGGTCACGGCATAAAGATAAATGCTGCCTTCCAAAGTGATCAAAGAAAGAATTGAGTCAGGTCCAACTCATATTGACTATCTGAATATCATGAATCATTACTTTAAAAAGATCCTCTACTGCATTATGAAACAAAATGTCCAGAAAAGGCAATCGTCATTTGAATTCTGCGATTTCGCACAGAATTCTATACAAAGTATTGATGAAAAATAAACAATGTGGGTGAAAACATTGCAAACCTTTTCTTATATATGATTTAAAAATGCAATATTCACTCACAACCATACTATGGAATGGTCAATACCTGCATTCCATCATCTAAGATGACAGCTCCAATTTTGCCACTCAAAGAACGAGACCTGGCTTGATTGTAAGAAAACGGATTTGCAAAGGATGTATTAGAATTGAAATCAATATATCCATATTTTTCCAGCAAAACAGCACCAATGGCTGCCCGGTTAGCACCCACACCAATTTTTGCAGATGTCATAAATAAATGCCTTCGAAGCATTTTAGCTTCATCAGCACCACCATAACCCTGCAAAAGGAGAGGTCAGCTACATTCCTTGGTAAAGGAATATAGGAGCAAGTAAGAAACAACTGTTATGCAGTTGTATGCATTGAACACAGATGCACTTGAAAAAAAAAAAAAGGGATTTCCTGTTCCTGCTTGCCTTACTTCCTCTGCTTCCAGTACAAGTACATGAATTTAAAGAAAAAGGAAAATCAACACTCCAGTATCTTTAATGAGGACAAACAACATGGAACAAATGTTTTTAAGTAATGCTATACTTAAAAATTAACTTGTTGAATTCTTTTAAGAAAAATGAAACCACCGTAGCTTACACGGCATCACACAGGAAACAGCCTCGATAATAATAATGGAGCCATAATTATTGAAATTTTCAATTGACCTACTCTCTAACTGGGTCCCTCTTTTATCTATCAAACTAAAATTTGTTTTGGATTTGTCCTAACACAGTATTCCAATCTTCACACCAGGAAAAAATGATCACGGACATCATAATGGGCTACCAAAAATCATATAACTCGCGAAAACTCACACGAAGGTTAGAATATTGGGCTAATGAATGAAAGCCTAATAATGATTTCTCTTTTCCTGCTACAATCTTTTGGTAGAGCGGTACATGATAGGAGGATGGGGAACCTCTACTTCTTCATAGTTTCTTAGGATTTGTCCAGTGAATATCAACATTCATCGTAAAGCAAAACTCCAGAACATAAATAAATATTAGTACTAAATAAGCACCCTCGTAAGAATAAGTGGTGAAATTCCAGAATCCGCCAACCAACGTGCAATAAACTCCACCATTGGGGTTTTTCCATTACCCCCCCATGTCAAGTTCCCAACGCTAATGACTGGCACAGGCAACCTAACATCAGAGAGAGATGCATTAAAACCAATTAATAAAAATAAAATCCCACAAGAAATTCGCCCATTCGATAACCTCAGAACAATGAATTTAGAAACTTTCCACATGCTTGAGCCAAAACCCCATGGTATATAAAATGTCTTTTATTTATTTCAAACCTGTGCTTACGGAAGAAGCCCAGTCGATAGAAGCGGTGGCGTATGAAGAGAGCTAGCCGGTATAGGTGAGAGGCGAAGGCAAGCAGAGGAACAAGAGAGAATTGGAGAGGAGAGAGACTGGAAAGCCTTTGAGATGGCGGCGTATGAGCTATTTGGTTCACCACTTTCCGCAATTTGTCCATGGGAGATGAATTCAAGCAGCAGACTGGCTTTGTCCGCTTTCCTGTGGACCAAAATCATTTCCTTTTTCTTTTTCTTTTTCTTTTTCTTTTTTCTCGTCCTCTTTCCCTATTGAATGAATAAGAACAAAGTCGTCTCCGGCCAAAGAAGTTCAGTCTCAAAATGAATATAAAACTTTTCTTATGTCCCAGAGGTACCAAATTCTAAACTTCGCAAATTCAAATAAATAAACAAAGATGTTCGAAGGTAAAATTAAATTAAATAATTGAGATTATCCTTACCGTTAGTCCATCGAATCCCATTCTCGTAATATAAAATATATGAATTATGGAATATGTATAAATGCCATTAAAAATTTTGATATATAAAATGCATTTAAGTATTCCACGTCTTGTCAATTAATTGAGACATTAAAAAAATGAACCTTTTTTTTTTACGCACATAAACTTTTCTCACTCTTCCTCTATATTCCTTCCCTCTAAAATTAGTAGGGTTATTCCATCCAATTTCATGGTGTATCAAACTCATACTGTTAGATATCACGTATTATTATTTATATCACTAAAAAATATGATTTAACGAATAATCAACTCAATTTCTTTTATTTAGTAATATCCAAATTCGTTTACAAATACCTCAACTATTCTGTTAAGACTCGTAACTTACTAAAATTATAATATATAAGAAATTAAATCTACCCACCATAATCAACCTTGGTCACTTAAAACGAACCATTTTGGGATACTTTTGTCATTGTAATCTTTTTTATATTGAAATTTGAAATCATTTGTTTCACTAATTTCTCACATGTGACGACTAACTAATTCATGATTAGATTCCTCGCCGTGGCATCCAAATTCCAGGCAGGCCCATCTCTTCTATCATTTCACGGAGAAAAAAAATCAAATGCATAATAATTTGTAATTCCTTAGTCTATTCTTTAAAATAATAATAATGATAATAACATTTGATTTAGAGCATGTTAGTGTTGAAAATAAAATTATCTAATGTCAAAATAAAAATTAAAGTCATCTTTTTTTAAAATGTTCTAATTTATAATTCCATTCGAATTTATAAAGTGGTTAGGAAAAAGAAAGTAATACG
Organism: Parsonsia alboflavescens; assembly: GCA_028571225.1. Taxonomy (NCBI): domain Eukaryota; kingdom Viridiplantae; phylum Streptophyta; class Magnoliopsida; order Gentianales; family Apocynaceae; genus Parsonsia; species Parsonsia alboflavescens. The sequence goes on from JAOXNR010000022.1 coordinate 19,029,562, forward strand.
TGGATAATATGCTAAAAAATTAATAAAATACTTAATAAACGAATAACAATAACACGAGAAAAGTTAAACCAAATGATTTATAAATAGTACCATAATTGAATGTTGACTTTTGACTTCATTAAAAATTATAAAGTACGGTTGATTTTTATATAGTTTACCACTTTATCCTTTTCGCTATATAATAGTAGCTAGACATATAATTCAATAGTTGTAACTTCTTAATTCGATACATTAAAAAGTTATTCTTATAAATGGACATTTACGTTTAGACGAAGGAAGTACGATTTATTAAATGTTTATATATTAATCCTTAGTGTATTAATTTCATTAAAAAATAAAAAAAATGCATGCACGTTTTTGGCGACATTCCAACGCCATTTTGAGCATCACATGCAAGCAATTGCCCGATTCCTTCTTCAAGAGACCAAACTCTTGACTTGCATTTGTCCGATACGCCCCACGTGTTCTAATTAAATCATATATAAAAATGTCACATAAATATACCATCACGCTTATACGGTTTTACAACAATCAATTTTTTTTAATCACACAAATACATGTATGTGTATAATATATATATATATATATATAGTAATGTTATAAAGTGCATCACTCAATTACGTCTTTAACGATTAATATTTAATTTTATTTTTAAAAAATAAATTCTTCAATAAAAAAATATATTTCATATATTATACTTTAAAAGAATAAATTAAATTTTATGAATATTAGATCAAATTTTTTATTTTTTACAAAAATTAAAATAGTTAACTGTTAATTTTGATGATTAAAAACTTAACAATACACTATGTAACATTTCATATATATATATATATAATGATTAACATTTTGATCACTCAAGTACCATAATTATGATGAAATCTTATTTATGTTTACTAATAAGAAGAAAATCCATAGAAGCTATATTTATGATTGTCATATCAATTGAAGCCATATAATTTACATATGATCGAATTTTACGTTACATATGACAAATTCATGTGAGGAGACAAATGTTCGATCTAAAATTAAAAGACCAATCTGAACTAACTGTGATTCTTCTCTTTTACATTGTTATCACATTCATCTTTCCATTTTTAACAAAAAATAAATTAATTAAAATTACTCTTTTTTTTCCTTTTCCTTTTTCTTTTTTTTTTTTTTAACTCAAAAATTCGAAATTTTGAATGGAGGAAGATGCAGAAAAAGGAAGGAAATGAAACTGGAAACATTTCCATAGTGAGCGGTGGGCAGTGGACAAAGCCGTGTCCCAGCGGATGTGGACCCCATCTCCACTCCTAGCTAGTGGTAGAAAGCAGAAAGGTGCTGACTGCTGACTGACACATTTCAAATATTTAGTGGGGCCGCCACCAAAGAAAACGTTACCTCTCCACCGTTGCCGTTTCTTCTAGGGTTGTGTTTATAATTGAACTTTTTCTTTCTCTCCCTGTCTCTTTTTTTTTTTCTCCCTCCTAAATTAATATCGTTTACTTTTATTTTAAAGAAGAATGTCAACATCATGTTTTTTTTCTATTGCTCTTCTTTTAAAATTAAATATGTTATTTATTAAATTAGTTAATTTGTATTAATCTACATCATTTAATTAACCCGAATCTAAAATCTAAAATCTAAAATCTTAAGCAATTAAAATAATCTAAATCATATTAATATTGAGTTGATATTCACTGTAAACAAAAAAAATTTATGACAAGACTTTTGACGTTAATTGATCATCTTTGTCCATGATTAATAAAATACTTTCGATTTAAAATTAAATGATATATTTAACTTCAATCAACAATTGAAGAGATGTTAATTATAGTTAAATTGAATATTTTCATTTTCCGTATTTAATAATCAATAACAACCGCTTGAGTTATTAGAATCAAGTTTTTATAGAAGTTCGAATGGCATTCATGGTTAGACTTCAGATTTTCTAATACTTTTTTTATATTTCAATAACATGATATGTATTGCTCAATGTAGATAAAATATTTATAAGACTTTAGTTTAGAGTAAAAGAATATTCAAATTTATAAAACAAAGTAAAAGATGAATAAGACTATTTTAACTCTGGATCTTTTAGGTTTACTTTTGACGTGGCATTCACTATAATATATACATTAATAAAAGATTTACAAGTTTATAAATTAAATTTGAAAAAGAATTTATTTTTTAATGGGTGTAACTGGAGAGTAATCTACAAATATATGATAAAAGTTCTAGAACATATTAGTTCATAATAGGAAAGAAAACAAAATAAAATAGAATATTCAAGAGTGCACAAAAACCATAGATATAGTCTGTTCGGGGATGTCACGGTTGTTGGATCCGCGAATATACAAATTTCGACTCCCATTAACATCCAACGAAATATCAAGATGCGTACGAATTGATTAAAATATTACTAAAATAAAATAAAAAGCTATCCATATAAAGTTAAATGAAAAGAATGTTTGCAGTGACAAGTTTTAGAATTGAGCTGGAACCATACTTCAAATCAATCATTTTTTTAAATTTTTTTTTTTTTAAAAAAACCATTCATGTTTTCAGTTATTCTATTCACTCGAGAAATCAAATAAAACTCACTATAGTCACGTTAAAAATATATAAAGGACAAATATTTTAAAATAAATACCTTTTTTTCCTTTCGGTAAGATGTATAATTTTACTTTACTCTATTAAATTATTTTTAAAATAGTTAAAAATTTAATATAGTATAGTCTCGAATTGTTATATCATCGTAATCATGTATAAATTAACTCTTTTTTAATCTTTTAGATTAAAGGAAAAAAATTAATTATTTTTATTTTTATTTTGAATTGTTTGAAATAAATATTTTTAAATTGAAACTAGATATTAAATTTTAAACGAAATAAATACAAGATAACATTATTTTTATTTATTCTCTTTTCCTCTCTCTAGCTACAATTAAGAAAACCAAAATTGGCTGCATGAGTACGGAAATGGAATAAAGGAGGGCTTTCCGATAACCGACTCCGCGTTGTCTATCTGCTCTGCCTAGCCATTCCTTCCCTGTGCTCGACACGACATTTGCACTGACTTCATTTAACGTGGCTATTACATCAAAACATTGCGAATGGAAATTTTCATTTACACATGATTTCGAAATATAAAATTATATTCAAAATTAAATGTTTGAATTTTTTAAATCATTCAAAATTATATATGTCTCGAGTCTTGATTTAATTAACAAATTTGACACCGTAATAGTAAAATCAAATAACTCAAACTTATTTTTTTTAATATGAATACGAATCAAAATGAAATATTCAATTGTAGATGGAAAAAGCACATAAAGTACTTCAAGTCATACTCTATCCCTTTGTAATTAATTGAATAATCTTATGACACCGTAATAGTAAAATCAAATAACTCAAACTTTTTTTTTTTAATGTGAATACGAATCAAAATGGAATATTCAATTGTAAATGTAAAAAGCACACGAAGTACTTCAAGTCATACTCTATCCCCTTGTAATTAATTGAATAATCTTATGACTATGTTTAAGATTTTCTTTTTTAAGAAAAAGTAATATAACTATACTATATGCATAAAAATTCAAATTATTATGAAAAAATAATAGACTTAAAGTTACCAAAATGATTTTGTACATTCATCCGTGAACCTAAAAAACAATAATTACATTTAAAATTACAAAAATTCAAAGTTTGTATTTCTTTCATCTTAAAATTAAATGTAACTCTTGAATTTACATAAAAAGGGGTTGACGTTAAATTAAATTACCAAATATATTCTTATAATGACTCTCAATGCTCATATTTTGAAATGTTTGAAATTAAATTTCTTATTTTTTAAATTAGTAGAATTTTTTACAAAAAAAAAAAAAAGAGGTTAGGTTTAAAATGAATTATAAGTAAACTCTTTCGATAAAATTAACAAAGATCAAATAGAACATTCAATTTTAAAGGAGGTCATATACAGTTACTTCATTCATCTATAATGCAATTTCTTTAATATAAAAAAAGGTATTAGCAAGATTTTTTATTCAAAAAATTTCAAAATTGCAATTAAGATAGGAACATTTAGGATGAACTAGGCATAATTTTAAGAAACTTGAAAGATTATTTTCTAAATATTTATAATTTAAAATATGTCTATTTTATTTTTAAATCTCTTTCATAGAAAGTCAAAAATAAAAATTACAGAAGTAGTAGTCGTAATAAAAATGACTAACAGGTGGACAAGAAAAAATCTGTTTATTATTAGTAAGTAGACCGCGACGACCACTTCATGAAAATCACGCATGCAGGATCACCGTTTGCTTTGGATATTTTCCTGGGAACGTATAGGAGGTGAAAACACGCGGTACCACAGACATTTCAAATCTCCGCAAATATAGCAAAGCAAGTCTAGATTGACGCAATCACGGGCAGACCACTGGACACGCAAAGCCCTCTGGGGCACGTTGGGCAGCACCTAACGCCATCTTTCTCATCCACTAACGCCGTTTCTCTCTCTCTACCAGCTGAGGCAATCATCATTTATTCAAAAACCACCGAGCCTGAGCCTCCCCCTCAGGCTCGGACCCGAAAAGCGACCACTAACAAAAAAAAAAGCCAAAGCAGAAACCCAGATAAATAATGGAGTAAAAGAGGAGAGAGAAAATAAAAATATACTAGAGAGAGAAAGGAAGAGAAAGGGAGAGAGACAGAGGGTTTTTTAGATAGAGAAATTTTAGTGCGAGAAAGGAACAAGCGCCGAAAAAGATGGGCCAGATCGTGAAGCGGAAGAAGAAGGGGAGACCATCCAAGGCAGATCTTGCGAAGCTACGCAACTCAGCCGGAAATACGTCGTCGGCGGACAGGGAACCGCGCCGGAGCATGCGTCAACGGAACGTAAGGTATACTTTTCATTTCGACGACTATCTCGACGACGACGAGTTATTTGAGGACTTTGACGAAGACGAAGACCTGAGCCGGCGCGAGAAAAAGCTCAAGTTCTTGGTTAAGCTCCCGAACGGCAGCAAAGAAACCAACTCTGAGTCGACCCCGAGTCGAACTCAGCGCGTGTCACACGCGCCCACGGTGTCTCAGTCGTCTTCTGAAAATGGTAAGCCGTCGAAGAAGAGGAAAATCGATGCCGATGATGATGGCGAGGAAGGTGAAGATGAAAATGATGACTGTGACGATGATGATAATGAAAATGTTGAGGACGATGAGGTATACAACTGGAAATAAACTTGTTTGGATCTGGGAAATAAATTTCTCTGGTGATGAACATTTGCTGGTTAAATGCGTAAGCATAAATGATGTTGTGTACAAGAGAGATTTAGGGAACATAGTGTGTTGTCCAGCTCAGCGAAGTTTACCGAGATTTTTCTAATTGGTCCAAAATTCTTGCTTCATTACTTATCTCTCTAGAAGGAATATACATCAAATTGTGAATGGATATTGGGTGAGAATGAATGTGTCGGGAGGATGGGATTTATGGTCGGGTCAACTGTCAAAAACTAACCCCCACAGAATCTGATCACGCTCCCACCTTTCTCTCACTACTTGTCTTTCTCATCTATCTCACCCTATTTCTCACTCTACGCGCACAAGGACTGCATTTGTAATCGCACACAACGACACATGGAGTACTTTCTATTCTCTTTCTTGTGTCTGCTGCCTTATTTCTGTCAATGTCTGATGGATGCCGACTTTTGGTTTGCATTAGCCGAGAGAATTTATTTATGAGTTCGTGTGTTGGATTTCATTCTGTTATTTTAGCTTTTGAGTTTTTAAGGTTCTTGTTGATTTTGACAGGTGGTTAAAGATGGTAAAGCTGAACCTAAAGGAGTAGACTCTGCTCCAGGTGGGTTCTGTTTGGTAAAACTGCCGCTGGGTCAAATTTGGTTTTAGTACTGCTCCTTTTTTGTCTTGTAAATTTACTTAGTGATGACTGAGGAATTAATGATGATTGCCTCCGTTTATGTAGGGACGCCTACCGAGCCGCCACCTGGGCTGCCAATGCCTGACAGGAAGACGCTGGAACTAATTCTTGACAAGCTTCAGAAGTAGGCGTCAAATTCAAATTTTGCCTGAGCTTTGTTTTAGCAGCTATCTTTTCAAGTAGTTCATAAATGGCAATTTAGTGTTTAATTATTTTGGTTTTTCCATGACAGGAAAGATATTTATGGTGTTTATGCTGAACCTGTTGATCCTGAGGAGGTTAGCCCTTGAATTTTTATCTACTTCTATGGCTATCGAGGATGACGTGTAAGATCACTTACCTGATTTGGGTATCTTTTTGCCTTTTCCTTTAGCTTCCTGATTACCATGATGTCATTGAGCACCCTATGGACTTTGCCACTGTGAGGAGCAAGTTGGCAAATGGCTCATATGCAAACTTGGAGCAATTTGAGGTGAGTTTCTGCAGCTACATTTTTAAGCTGTTCAGTATTCTTTCTCGTCCTAACTGATCCATTCCCTCGTTTATGACTCCTCTTCTTCTAGATCATCATCTTCTTCTTTATTCACGCACATTGTGTACACGTGTAACATTTGAGTATGATGTCTCATCAGCCGATTCTGATTTGCCTAGCAAAATGGAGCTTCTTGAAAAAAATGGCAGTGCAAATGGATTTTTTAAATGATCCGCTTGTCCTGCAAAGTTTAAGCGACAATATAAGCTTTGTAACTAATGCTGGCATCATAAACACGATGGTAGCCATTGGTTAATGGATCTCCTGATTCAGTCAATGTAATGGGAATAAATTCCTTTGATGTGTCAAAATGCAATTTTGGTGTTTGGAGCACCTTTAGACGAGCTAGGTGCCTCTTTGTTATAATGTTGGTTTTTAGAAACAAATTGTTTATATCGTTGCTTATTGTAATGATTTACATTATCTTGATCTTCTTCTTCTTGTTTTTTTTTTTTTTTTTTTTGTGTGGGGTTGCAGCCCTTGGGGGAAGGGTATTGAGATTCAAAACTCTCATAGGATTGGAATTTTGACCAGCGAAGAATCTCAGCTTGGATAAAAGAAAAAGGGAGGGGAGCCCGGGGGGGGAGACACTTGGGGAGAAATGAAAAGATTGTTTCCTTGGTGTGATCAGTTGTACTTGAATGTAGTTTGCTGTGAAGAACAAAAGATGAAATGGACATAAGCAACTTCTATCAAAATAATGAGCCAAATAAGCTCTCAGTAATTTGGTAGTTCAATGTGGAAGGAAAGCAGTAGTATAACAGTGTATTTGCTTTCCTAAGACTGAAAGAACCCCAAATAAAGCTCAAATAATAAAGAGTTATTAAACAAAGACTCTTAAGACAGAATCTTTTCCGAATTTGATAAAATAAATGATGGAAATACCATTGGCAACTAAGAACATAATCAGCTATGAAATCCTTAGAATTAAATCTAAAAACTTGTTGAAGACGGTAGATATTAGCTGTGTATAAACATGTTCTAGTTAGAATGGAAAGAGCAATCCAATCAATCATTTTGCTTCTATGTCTAGGAAAAGCTCTGTTCAAATTCATGCTTATTGGTAGTGTTCCAGGTGGATTTTCTTGATTGCTTGGATTTAGTACACAATTTTTCAATCTGGATAAGTTGATTCCAGTTTGGTGACCAACTTAGTGTGCTTTGCAATCATATCGAGAGGGTAGAGGGTTTTGTACTACCTTTGCCAACGTTGAACCCTGCAACCTCTGCATGAAATGGAAAGTTTGTTGTGCATATCAGTGTGTCAAAATTTATTATTTTGAGTTCTCTACTATCTTCAATCAAATTTTGGTTTATTTTATTATGTTTGATGAGCTTGGGCTTTCTTTCAAACAGAGCGATGTTTTCCTAATTTGCTCAAATGCAATGCAATACAATGCCCCAGATACCATATATCATAAACAGGTAAGAGTTTGTTTGTCTTTCAATTTGGTTCTGTACTGTCTGCTAATGCCTTAACCACCTTTGAAATAATTGCATCGGTTCAACAGTCTATTGACTTTTTTATTTTTTGAAGGCTCGGTCCATTCAAGAGTTGGCAAAAAAGAAGTTCGAGAAAATCAGGTTAGGTATTGAACGAACCGAGGAGCTCAAGTCAGATCAGAAGATAAGAGTAAACTCTGTTCTTAAGAAACCTATAAAAAAACCAATAGGCAGGACATTGCAGGATCCTGTGCGATCTGATTTCTCTTCTGGTGCTACTCTTGCAACTGCTGGAGATTTTCAGAATGGTTCAAGTGCTGCTCAGCCTGGTTTATCCGAGATGGCTAGCAATGTTGATAAGCACTTTGATAGTTCTTTAGTTGACAACAGCGCAGACAAAGCTGAAGAATCTCTCCTGGGTATGAAACTAATTTGTTGCATATTGGACTATATTATACATGTAAACTATATGGTTAATAGAACTTGAAGCTACAGAAAGCAGAAAATCATCTTCGGAAAAAAAAAAAAACCCTCTCCTTGTTTTTATCAATATTATATTTTTAAATTCTCTAGCATCTGAAAAGACGGCTATCCAGTCTGCTCATTGATTACTTGTCCTTGGCACTCACTACAGGGAAACGTCCCCTGTCAAGAATTGAAAGGAAACCATCCCTTAACGACGAGAATCGCCGTGCAACTTATAATTTGTCAGCTCAACCTGAAGCCAGATCGGAAAGCATCTTTTCGACTTTTGAGGGGGAAAGCAAGCAGCTAGTTACTGTATGCATGTTTAAATTGATATTCCTTTTCTTTTTATCACTATGGATTACCTATCTTCATCATTTCTTTATTTTTTACTTATTTATTTTTTCTGTAAATTAGGTGGGGCTTTATGTGGATCATTCTTATGCTAGGAGCCTGGCCAGATTTTCTGCAACTCTTGGGCCTGTAGCTTGGAAAATTGCTTCAAAAAGAATTGAGCAGGCACTGCCCTCGGGTTCAAAATTTGGTCGTGGGTGGGTGGGAGAATATGAACCACTTCCGACTCCTGTGCTAATGCTTGAAAATTGTAGTCTGAAGGAGCCTGAATTTTTTAAGAAGATTGAAAAACCAGTTGATACTAGAAAGGAGCAAACACCTATAAATCCAGTCTCATCCAAGGAGAATTCTATTGCCAAACCCCATCTGGAGAAGCTGTCTAGGACTTCAGTCTCTGCAAATGAAAGACTCGGTAGTGAGCCCAGTGTAGAGCGGAAAGCACCTTTTATTGGTCCTGGTGTAATCAGACCTACTGCTACTTCCAGTGCAGGTCTTTCAGTTCCCGCTAAAGAGCAGCCTGTTAGAATGCCTAGTCTGAATGGCAGAGCATCCTTATTTGGTTCTCCTGGAGTACGAGCCCCTGTTCCTGTTAATCCTAGTTCTCAGCTGCCCAATTCACCAGCCAGAAATTTCATTGAGCCAGAGAAGAAGGTTTCAAAGCAGGTAGAACTAAATTGTCCAACCACGGTCCCTCAAAATGGAGCTGATTTGGTTGCCGAGAGACAGATTTTAACTAGTTCCGAAATGCCATCTCTGAGGTCCATGGAGATGGTTCCAAAGAACAGGAATCTTTTACCCTCTGGATCTTTTAAACAACCAAATATGAATGGAGTTGCTGTTGGAGGGTTGCCTAATGGGAAGCTGGGCAATTTGGATCACAATAGAATGGTTACTTCACCTGATATGGCCAAAGCGATGACATACTTTCCTTATGGACAAGATCAGGGTCTTACAGATCCAGTCCAGTTGATGAGAATGTTTGCTGAAAAGGGTCAGAATCAACAAAAATTATCAAATCATTCTCCAGTTGACAGCAATCCAGCTGTGCACTCCTCACCATCCTCGAGAAGGGAAGATTCAACTAATGCCACTGCAGCTGCTGCCCGTGCATGGATGTCAGTCGGGGCAGGGGGGTTTAAGCCAGCTGGAGAAAATATAGCATCTCAAAAGAGTCATATATCGGCTGATTCATTATACAACCCAGCTCGTGATTTCCAGTCTCAAGTTTCACGATTTCAGCCTCCTTATGGGCCATCTTTTCAGCCTGAAAAGGGCAGTTTCCTTTTCCATCCCTTTGTGCCACAGCCTACTAGAATAGGCAGTGATGTGCAGTTTCAAGGTCAACCTATGTTTCCCCCCCAGGTGGTTGCTGCTGATTTATCGAGATTCGAGGTGCAGCCTGCTTGGCAATCCCTTAGTCCCCAAATGCAGCCAAGGCAGAAGGATTCACTTCCCCCAGACTTGAATATTAGTTTCCAGTCATCAGGATCTCCCGGAAGACCAGCATCAAATGTTCTGGTTGATTCTCAGCAGCCGGATCTGGCTCTGCAGCTCTAATGCCTGGTTTTAAGTTTTGTAAGTAATAGGAGAAAGGTTCAATCTTCCCTGCTTGCTTCTCTGGGCAAGCTTGGTTTCGTTGGTTCATCAATTCTGGGAGAAGTGCCCTGGCGGGGTTTCAAATCTTCCAGAGGGAACATTGAAGGCAATATGGCACTACTCTCTCTCTCTCTCAACTGGGTTTATGGGCCTTAGAAAAGATTATTTTCTGGCGTTTAGGATAGGATTTAGAGTAGGAGGTGGTGGAGGGCATGGTTGAATGCATCTGATTGGAGGGAAGTAGTAGATGTATGTTGAAGCAGCTGTTGTCCTCTTCCTTTCATACCAGAGGATGAGACCGACCAACCGAACCTACAATTATTGGCTCTTAATTATGTCGTAGTATGTGATTTAGATGGGAGAAGAGGAAGAGGGGGGTTCATTGAAATATGAGATAAAATAATAAGTACATTGAGATTCCATCTATACTGCAGTGTATCGATGAAGAAGTGGGTTAATTTCTTGTAAATTAGGCCCAGATTCAAAGGGGATTATTCATTCGGCTTTGATTTACGACTGGATTTATATATATTGTAGTATTCTTGGCACTCTGCAGTCTGCCGGTTATAGTTCAAACACAAAAAAAAAAGGTCTTTTGAATGAGCAATGGAATATCTGTTTCGTGCAAGTTACGCGCTAACAGCTATAACCTGATATTCTCTGTGTGTGATTGTAACGTGTGTATATGATAATAAAAGTATATTAGTAGTAATAAATATGCCCAACCAATAACGAACTTATTAATATTATTGAAGTATTTAGTTTTCATTTTCAATGATTAGACAGTTCAATTCTGAACCGAGTTCCATGTCGCTCTAATTCCGTGGATATTTTAGTCATATATGTAGATAAAATAATGAAGTACTTGTAAAGAAGGCAAAGAGGGCTCTGCGGGGAAATGAAAGAAGAACAAAAACATATGCCATAAGAGAAAGTTCCAAATCTACTGCACCCTTTCAACAATAATAAAAACAATCACCTAAAATACTAATTTTTTACCCCACAAGAAATCTGGGTAGAATGGAAACTAAGATATGCATAATTCAGGGCAATTTATTGTTCCGTTACAAGATAGTATCTTATTTCCCAATACGAAAGAAGTCTACAGAAATTAATTTCCAGCTACTCTCCATCTGAAGCAAAGGTGAAAACAAGAAATCCTTTTATACGTACTAGGAGCTGTATATAATTCTAATTCTTACTATACAAAATATGATGAAAAGAAAGAATCTCAAGCCTTCCATGGAGAAAACTGGGAGCTACCTTTCTTCTCCTCCTCCTCCTTCTTCTTCTTCGTCTTCTTCTTCTTCTTCATGTCCAAGCCAGGGGTCTTCTTGGGATGTTGCAGAACGCAAACATCTCCATTGCAAACAAAGCCTCTCGTCTCAGATGATGATTTCTCGAAACATCTCAAGGGATTGAACAGAGTCATAGACATATAGTAGTAATACTCTATATCCTGGGCGCTGGCGCCTATAGTAGTAATACTCTCTCTCTATATATATATATTTATAGCCGAATGCAATCAACGGTTGGACCAAAATGAATGAATGAAGACGTGAATTGTTCCAAATAAGAAAAATTACATAGAGGGTCAATCAAGGAGGGCCAGTATATATGACAAAAGAGCAGTTAGTTTGAACAAGCTAAGCTAGCTAGGGTTGTTAAGTTGTTGGTTCTCCTCATCAAGAAGAAAAGACCACGGTAAGTCCGTACACGTTAATTAACAGTACAGAAGCCACACGCTTCTTAATTAATTAATTCTCTCAACTAATTAATATATATAAATATTTATACACATACGTGTCTGAATTTGATTCAAAAAAGTAATAACTGATGATCTTATATTTCTTCCATCCTTATTGATAATTCGTTGGTTCTATTTTATTCAAATTAAGATAATATATATATATTTCATAATGTTCCTATATATGATTTTAATAAAATTACTAACTATGGTTAAGAAAAAGAATGAATTATAATGATGATATGATAAAAAAAATATAAATAAAATACTCCTTGGAGAACACCCCAATGCGTATATTTTCTTCCTCGTGTGTCTATTCGTCCTCTTTTGTAATGAACAATTTAGGACTGTTTTTTTTTATAAATTCTTTTCCGACAAGTTTAGTCTAAAGTCAATCCTAATGAATGAATCAATTTACATGACTATGAATTTTCTCAAGAGGATTGGTTCGGTGCAGTGTGTTTAAATTTACCAAAGAATTCTTACTTATATATACATAAATAAAATAAAATAAAGAGTGTCAAATAATTCACCTACACATGTTCCATATTTTCTGCATTTATTAATTATTATCAGGGTTTGTTGAACGTAATTGTCATGCACGCACAAACTAGAAACCAGAATTAATAAATTTAGAGAGTTGAATAATCTAGCTTCGTTGGAGGCGCGGCGCTTTAGACCCGGACCAGTTTTCTTTTGATAATTAAGCAAACCGGGTCAAAACAAGACATGATTTCACATTTATTAAGAATTTTTATATTAATGTCTAATGTACGATTTCATTTATAATTATGGTTTTTTTTATTAAAAATGAAAAGTAAATGTATTAACTAATAATTCGAAAAAGACATATTTTTGGGATAAAGAAAACAAAGCCTAACCACTTATAGTTTGAGATAAGAGAGGGAGAAAAAAAAAAAAGAAAAGAACTTAATTTAGATACTTAAAATATCTTTTTGAAATCAACTTATTTAATTGCATTGAAGTATTTAAAAATAATCTTCGAAGGCAGGACTGGAATGCAATTATCTATTTCTCAATTAAAATAAAAATAAAAGAAATAATATCTTTTAAATTTATTAGTTCTGATAAAATTTCACTCTAAATGGTTTATAATCAAGAAATAATAAGAATTTAGAGATAAAATCATAAAAACCCAAAACCTGAACAGAAGTTAAAGGTCAAAAAAAAACAAAAACCAAAAAAGAAAATTGACGTCATGATATCTAAAAACTCAACAACGGCTAAACCACAAAGCGAGAAAGAGGTGGCAGGAGAGGGGGTGGCCGGAGAATGCTCTCGGGATCGAGGCAGCGGCGACCGGAGCTGCTTGTATCCAGAATTATGCGGTCTCGGTCAAGATAACGGACGACAGTCAATGTCAGAAAGGCGGTCTTGCGTTTCGCCAGAGGACGAACTCCCATGTACCAATCAGCACCAGCAAATTGGAAGTGATAATGATGGCAAAACGGACAAAGAAGAGCCTCCAACGAGGGCAGAGGTTAATGTATTTGGAAATGGTTATCCCGGAATTGAAAATGGAGATGGTGGCGGACGGAACGGGGACAAAGGAGCTATTGGGGTGAGGAAGAAAAGGACGTGGACGACGGAGGAGGATGAGAAGTTGAAGAAGGCTGTGGAGGAGCATGGTTCTGGGAATTGGATGATAATTGAGAGGTGTTCTGGGCTTGGCAGGACCTCAAAGAGCTGCAGGCTTCGGTGGACCAATCATTTGAGGCCTAATCTGAAGAAGGGTTCTTTCAGCGAAGCAGAAGAGAGAACCGTCGTTATGCTGCATAAAAAGTATGGCAACAAATGGTCCTTCATCGCTTCCAAGGTCTAAACATAAAATTCCATCCCCCCCCCCTCTTGTAAAACCAACACAGTTTTAATCGGTGGATTTTTCCCCGGAAACTTCTACATAGTTGTATGCTAGGTGATGTTTATTACTGTATACAGAATTTATCATGTTTTTTCAGCATGAATGCTTTATCTTCTTGTTTTTTATGTTATCTCTTTCCTTTTTTGATGCGGATGGGTTAATGAAAGTTCCGTTTGAATATCTATTATGCATTGTGCTCTAATTTATGTGAAAACTCCATTTTGTATTCCGTGTTGCTTTTTTCTTCCAATGAGCCATTTTCTCCCCCTTCCTCAACAGTGCATTTTAGAAAAATGTGTCCATTTTACTGTTATGTTATCGTATTATGGTCTGGGATTTATTATGATTCTTGACCTGATTCTGTCCTTTCTTGTTTTAGGCCAACTTTGACTATATTATGCTGAAAGTTGGTATCTTTCTCTGTCTCAATTGGTATCTTTCTGTTTTCATTTTCGCACTTTTGTACGATAATGCATGCTAAAATGTGCTTCATCGAGTGATATAACTTCTCCCACTGTGATTTTTGCGTACTTACACATGGAGGATGTGTGCAGTTACCTGGGAGAACAGACAATGAAGTCAAGAATTTCTGGCATGGTAGATTGAGAAGATGCCGAAAACAATATCTGGATGTATATCCACCAACTCTAGTTGACGAAAAATCTGCTCTCTGTGACCAGGATAGTTCTCAGAGCCAATTCCATGATCATCATTATAGCTCTGTTGCCACAGATAATACCAGCAATACGTCTCAGTTTTCCATTGTTAACTTGCAACAGCAACCGCAACAAAATCTATCTTCATTTTATACTAATCAACAACCTTCCTCCTCTATTTCACCAAAACGGAATCAGCTGCTTTCACTAAAGCAAGTACCTGTCTCATCACCTCATGGCCTTTTATCTTCAAACCAACATCAAAGGCCCAACTTGTACACAACACAAATGCATTCATTACCCGTTAATACAACTCAATCTCAGTTTCCTTCTAATCTACACTCCATCCTGACATCAGAGAGACCCCCAGACAGCAAATTTTCATCTCCTGAGCAAGGAAATATTAACTCCGACCCATCATCTTCTGTTTCCAACCATAAACTACAGGATTCATCATTAGTATGTCAAGTTTTTCCTCATTTTGACTCAATCACCAAAGGAGCTTCGACAAACTCTTCTGGACAACATATATCGTTAGAACAGGCTCCAACACCTTCTAGCAAGTTAGACACTTTATCCTTGCAGTCTCCACTGTCTTGTAATCAGAACACATCCCAAGTAAATATTCCACCCATAGCTTCACATTCTCCATTGGAGTTGAAAGTTACAACCCTGCTACCGTATCGTTCCTGTTTTCAAGTGAATCCATCCCTGATAGCATCTCTAACATCTTCTTCTACAAGTAATTTGTCGAAATTGGAAATCCCATTTACTTCTCCCCCATTGGAATCACTAACCGCAACATGGTTAAATTCTTCTCCAATGGCAAAACCACACTCTTTAGGTTTTGAATCGATGCAGTCTCAATCAAGCCCCTCCCATTTCAATATAACAAATTCACCTTTTGCTGTCAACCCAGAGCTCCCTTCATTCCAATCTCCTGAAAATGCTTCCCGATCAGTGCAGGAGGTGATGATTAATCTACATAAAATGGATACTGAAAATACTGGAGTACAGGACGCTCACATTGAAGAAGGCCCTGAAAAGACCAACATCTTGCACCACTTGACCGAAGAAGACAACATGGACAAATGTCAGGAGAATAAAATTCCACCGCGAAAAATCTTGAAGACCACAGATAATATATTAAATGATGGCACTTTCCTGTTTGAAAGCAAGGGGAAAGGAGGCTTCATTTGTGAAAGAAGTGAAACAATTAATTCACCAGGGTGTCAAGTTCAAAGGAAAAACGTGCGAAGAAAACATATGTTGGATAGACATTTTAAGACAGAAATTTTGAGGGGCAAAATCTCTAGAAGAGAAGGTTTATTGGCCGAAATCTCAAAGACCGGGGTCCTATTGATTGAAAGTGCGAAGAAAGAGAGGTTGGTATCTAAACTCTTAAATCAAAGGTCAAAGCATGATTTTGTATTGAGCCAAAGCCCAAAGACTGAAAACCAGCAGTGTGGTGAAATCTCAAAGATAAAAGATTTTCTGGATGACAGCTTGAGTATAGAAGAATTATTGACTCAAATCTATAATTTAAGAGATGAGAAATCAAAAGAGGATGCTGTTTTGGCTGCAAATCCTACTCTTCTACAAACCAATAACCTGCAAGAAACTTTGTTTGAGAATGGCTCAAGTGAGTCAGTTCTGTTAGCATCTTATGAACAAGAGGAAATGCATGACTGGGATATGCTCGCTAGCCAGACATACGAGAACAATTTGTTGCAACCAGATGGTTTTGATATTGAATTAAATTCTGTTCAAGTTCCTTTGGATCAAGTTTTAGATAAAATTTCCGGGAGAGATGCTTTGCCTAGTTTACAAGGACAGGATCATGAATTGGAGACAGTTCATGACATATTTGGAAATATTACCTCAATGAATCAGTCAAAATCTGGTAATGGGGAAGGTGACTTGAACTTTGTTGGACCCTGTGAAGGTGATTGCTCAAACGAGAACTTGATGAGAGAAGAAGATCCAGAGAATTTGAAGAAAGAATTCATTGAACAAGTCCATGTTGGTGGCTACGAGGGTGAAAGGGCAAATCAAGGTGGTCTATTGGCTGTACAAGATCAAGACATGATTTTTAATGACTCTGATTGGGATATCAGGCAATATATGCTCGGCAAAATCCCAAGGTCTGTCTGTGTGGATGTTGAGTCAAGCTGCATTAAACAATCGGCAAGTGTGCTTTTGGAAGGTCAGAGCAGTGGAAATTCATTGAGTGGATCCTTGAAAATAAAAGGTACCCAAGATAAGATCTCGAGTAGTTCCCTGGGAGAAATTTCTGTTGAAAGATTACATGATTTGCAAGAGCTGGCCTTAAATGATTTTCTTCCGTTGACTACCCAAAACAATACAAGCCATATTTCGAGTTCTGATGCTCAGTGCTCGTCAAGTGAGTTCTTATAACCACATATACCTTAATTTCCTTCTATAATATTGAAATGCCTAAGAAACATGGGCAAATGCTATCTGTTATAGTAGTTCTTGTTTTTTGTCAAATACGGCATAGTAAAGTTAATTTCTACTTCAGCAGTCCAGTGCAATAGTAATTATAGATGATCAATACTATAGGGAAAAGTAATTCGCTGCTCAAGAATTTTCTACCATCCGAATCTGTTAATTAGATGAAACTTCTTTTCTTATATGAACTTTAAACTCTTACAACAATGAAGTTCAAGCATTTGAGACTGCCAATCTGGTAATGCTGAAAATCTTTTATCATGTTCTATTTTCTGTCAAAAGATTTGATTTCTTTTGTCTAAGTTGTATGACCATTTTCAGTGTGCATTCAAAGTGGGATCCTATATTTCATCTCAAATTTCCTAAAGATCTCTAAAATGCCTGGTTTTCTTGCCCTTCAGGAATGACATTTGAGGAAGAAGATGGACATGGAGATATCCTACCGGAAGAACCATCCAAAATGCTTGATTCTCCCCCCACCATCTTACCCGAAAGGAATAGTATCAGCTATGATCCATCAAGCATCTGACATTACAATTTCAGATGTCTTGCTTGGGCTCATGGGCAGGAGTGCCCAGAGACGATTAACATCATCCATCGTGGTAGTTCCAAGGAGTGCAGAAACACATTTTATTTTCTAAGATGGAATGTTTTCAATCTGATGCTAGCGGAATTGCCAATTCATAGTATTAGTTGAAATTGACCATTATATATGCATAATTTATCTTGGACATTAAACTGCAAATTTCTCTCTTTTAACTCACCTCAGCTGCTCCAAGTTTAGTATTGATCGACTATCGATAGGTAAACATTCTAATTCTTACATGGGAAGAGCCTGAGACCAGGGATCCTTTTTATGCTCCATTCATTGGAATGTTACCTGTTGATACAATTCTCTGAACGGGTAAATCCCCACAAAAGCTAGACGTTTCAAAATGACATTAGAAAATGAAATAATGATCCACACCAATCTGGGATGCCTAACACTATATATAACTTTGTTAATAAGCAAATAACACAGTTTAGAACATAAAGACGAGTCATTCGGCATGAAATCATTTTTTGAATGAGGGGATATATTTTTTTTTTATTATTTTTCG
>JAOXNR010000022.1:19047827-19061165 GCA_028571225.1 Parsonsia alboflavescens
TCCTGTTGCCGATGCCTACTCCTCAACCATAGCTTACCGATGACGAGAGACCAACGGATCAAGCAAGCTCGAACTTATCTCTCCGCTATAAGTCATGTAAAGGAAACCATCCTCATCTTTGTTTTCCTCATAAATAGCAGACATCATGGCAGCTGCAGGATGGAAACATAAACTATATAAGAAGTTTAAATAGTGCAAACAAAAATGAAGAAGAGATCGTTTCATATTAAACAAAGATAGAGACTAGGTAGTGGCATATCAGCCTCTGCTCACCGGTGGGGGGAAGAATATTCTTGACAAAAATAAATATGGCCTTCTCAGCACTGAGCTTAATTCTCTTTCGAACAACGTAAACAAACTGCCCCACTGTCAGATCAGCAGGTACCAAATACCTGTTCACAAATGGAATGTAAACAGATTAAAAGTAATGCACTTCTACAAAAAGTCCAAGCATCCTGACAATCATTCTTTCTTTCCCTGTCCAATGAAGACCAACAAGTTAAGCTATGCCATCCAATTTCACTCAAAAGTAGAAATTGATATCATCATCCAAGTAATCAACTGTCAGGGTACATCAATAATGACATATTCCCAGTACCATAACAATTATATACGGTTAGTATTGAGTTTAAAAATCAGCTATCAATAAGAAAAGAAAAAGCCACTAACTTTTTCTTGTCAATGTCAGGTATATCACTTCTTTCAGCCTTCTCCACGATCACCTAAAATGAAAAACCAAAATAATGCTGAGAACCATACAGAAGAAGCATCGAAAAGACAACAAGGAGCAATACTGATGCTAATGTAAAATCGATTGATTTAATACCGGAATTCTATCAGGGTACTTCTCTCTGATGCGAGCAGCCTCTGCCTGTCGCCTTTCTGAAAAAGATATAAGCTGTAATATAGATTATAAACAAAAAATGGAAGGCACAAATTCTAACGACAATAAAGGACTTAAAACCAGCAGTACGGACTATGAAGTAGACTACAGCAATAATTCAGCTGTAGATGGGAAGTGATAGACTTGATATTTAGAAGTTTCCCGAGTAAATATATCCAATTGAATTCAAAGAACTCAGATTAATTTCAGATGTATAATCCATGTTTTGAACCCTGAATAAGAGCCTACAAATTACCACAAAGGTTGACTTTTATTACCCCGACTTATTGCATATATGATAAAAAGGAGGAAGAAGACACTTTTATTATACTATGGTCCCATGAATTTAGTGGATGATTATATTTACAGGTAAGGAATACCATCAAATAATGGAAAATTTCAAAAAAGACGACTCAAAATTATAGGTTTCATAAGAAGAAACAATACTAATATAATTATAAAATAATTAAAATAAAAATCTCCTAATACAAAGAAGACTTTAGTTTAATATCCAACCGAGAAATCACAACCAAAAGCAAAGTTAACAACAGCATAAATCAATCAAGGTCTAGGGAAAGTCAAAAATCAGATCAAAAAAGGAAAAGGAGAAACACTCCTGCAATTCCATCTCTTATTTTATTTACAGATGTGGATCAGTCATAGTACCGAGCGGGTGTTCGAGCTTGAAGGAGCTTTTGGCCATAGCAAAATGATCAGTCAGTTGATGCTTCAAAATAGGATTCCCCAACTGCAGTTCTATAGATCTCAAAGGACAAATTAGGGTTTATGGAACTGCAAATTCGAAATAACAAATAAACAAAAAAATAAAAAAGATTTAATACCCAAATGAAATCGATGAGTAGAGAGAGAAAAACCTTCTTATCTAATGAAGAAGTCTCCGGAGAGGATAGGAATAAGTGTTATATTCACTTTCAATCAAGCTTCGACTCTTTTACGTTATATCTCATCAAAACGACATCGTTAGCATACCCTACTAATTTTATTTTCTTATTTCTCCTTTTTTTTTTTTGTTAGTTATAAAACTTTTTCAAGTTTGGATTTAAATTCAATTTTCACAAAAACTTCAAGTGAACTTAAATTTTTCTAAGACTGAATTAAATAAAATTTTATGTAAATCAATATTATATATAAAACAAACAAACTTCTAAAAGAAAACTTTTATATTTTATAATAATGAATTAATTTATGGAATGATGGATATATATCAGCATTAATAATTAATTTAGTACATTTTTAGAATAAAAATACAATTCCATGTCTTTTTTTAAAAAATTTATTTTTATAAAATTAATCCCTGATCATCGGGTCCTTGATAATATGCGAGTTTTCAGTTCTATTGACGAGTCTGCAGCCGCGTAGAATATACAACACTTTTGATTTCCGGGGGAAGTCCCTTGCCGGTGAAACCCCGCCCACAGGCACAGAGGCTCCTTGTGCCAGTGGGAGTAAATCGAGGGATGTGTACGAGAGGGCAGAGGATTGACGGAGATGACGCAACGGGGGACAATGACCGTTGACAAAGCCAACGTTTAGAGCTTACATCCTATTTTCGATGGGTTTCAAACCCCCGCCTATCGTTGGAGTTAACTAAATGTCACGTCAACCTTATCAACTCGCCTATGCCTCTGGGGCAGGATATACAACACTTGATGGTGACTACGGATGGTGGTTGTACTCAAGAACAGGGTATATAATCTGGTTGGCCCAACTAATCAATATAGTTCGTGGATTGTCGAGTTCCCGATTATAAATTGAATTATTGGGCCTTGTTATATGGATGGCCTAATTGGTATGTACATTTCATTTTTTCTTTTTCTTCTTGACGTTGTATATATTCGAATTTGCTACGGTGAGTTTCGCAATGCGCCTTAATAAACGCTCCAACTGTTACCGTAACGGAATTTGCTAAGGTGAGTTACGGAGAGCACCTTAATGTGAGCTCCAACCGTTGCCGTAACGAAATTTTTACTCCGTTTGATTAGCTGCATAAGCACTGTAACAAAAATTTCATTACGGTAACGATTGAAGTATGCATTAAGGCACCCTTCGAAATGTACCTTAGCAAAATCGGTATATATCTACTGACAACTTGTATAAATAACATTTTTATGTGCTAATTTACGATGTTATTCAATTAGCCATATATAGCCAGGATACGAGAATATATTTTCTCACTAAATTTAATTAAAACAATATAATTATTATATGACATCTAATAATATATATATATATATATATATATATATATATATTTTTCCAATACAATAATGGGCCTCCGCAACATTTGCGGTAAAATATTTAAAGGACTCCACAGAGACCACAAAACCCGGATCCTGGAAGAGTAAATAAAATGTGAAAACTTCTATCTTTCCTTTACCATAAGTCAGGTACTCAGTTACGGTTCCCCAGCCTCCTATCCAAGAAAAACAAAAAGGACTCTTTTCTTCTTTCTGCCTCACGAAATCTGTTTCCTTTTTCTCTCTTCACTGGTAGGTTCATCATCAAACAACCATGGCATGGACTGACTCGTCACGGTAAGACCCGATTTTGGTGATTGTACATGCACTAGAAAGTGAAATTTGGGGGGGATGTAAAGTTTTAAACAATTGATCTGCATTTAACTAATGATAAAACCAAATACACTGTGGAAGTGAAAGTTCTGGGACCAAATTCAATCCTGGTTTTCCTCAGTCTCTTGAGAAGGAAGAAAAGGAGGACCGTATCTACTGAAGAGCCTGTAAGCAGAAATCACAGCTAAGAGAAGGAAGCAGAAGAGGGCTACAAATTGAAGGGCCAAAACTAGCTTCAATCTGTTGCAGAATCTTCCATAAGTACTACAAGCTTCACTCCATGTGATATCTGGGTCTCCATTGATGGCCAAGTAAAGTATCTCTGCTGCTGCAGCAGCTGATGTGACCAATAAGTAAGCCACCACCTGTGAAAATTCAACAAAATTTAACATATGCAAACTGCAATGGAGAATGAAGAACTTGTTGAGTGCATTAGACTTTTGAGCAATCAGGTCATGGTTGGTTGGGTTCTTGAATTTCAGCTTTCTTACTAGTAGTAGTAGCAGTGGGGAAAAAAGACCCATTTAATGCATTTCCTCCCATGGTTTGGGAGTAGTTGGAATTTGTGAAGATCCTTTTGTTGGGTTCCATCGACTGATAAAATCAAGATAATAAATGAGAAAACTTGAATACTATTTCTGGCAAACATCTACCGCTCACAATCATAGAAAAATGAATTTAATGATTTGTCGAAATCGAAGTGAAAATCGCTACTCAAAATTAAATGTTTGATGTGATAAGAGAAACCCATCCCATATAGAGATTTCCTGGGCGGAATTACCTGGTCGGAAACAAAGAAGATCCATGCTTTCGACACTAAACATCTGACCCACAAGGAAACAGCAGCCAGAACAGCATACCCAGCTGATACAGCACTGATAAAAACCAGATATCTTCCAAGCAAAGAAGATTCATGTGGGAAAAGTTAAACAAGAAAATTATGTTGTAATAACTTGAAAAAATCAAAAAATCAAAACTTGCTTACTTGAGCCCATTTAGGTGGCTGTAAACCAAGTCTCCATAGTTGCTATCTTCTTGATGATCGGTGACAGTTAACCATATAGATGCAATGCTGAAAGGAAGAACAAACAACCTCAGTGAAAAATCTATGACTTTGAGACTGGATGCTTTCTCACCAAGAAGCCCCATCTTGTAAGCCAGAGCCGGACAAGTTTTTCCCCAAGAAGCAGACTTCGAGAAAGATAACTGATAAGCTGCTTCTGCAGCGAGTGATTGGTGAAAATACTAGTAGGAGAATATATACTTTGAGGGACGCTTCTGAAAAAGGTTTTTCACTTAAGGAAAGAGAAAATGTGAAAGCGAAAACACAGAAACAGAGAAAAAGCAGGTGGGTGAGGCTCTTTTCAGGGCAGTGGGAAGAAAGAGAAGTAGTGGCCAACTTTTTTTTTTCATGAGAAGAAATCATGGTAAGGGTTGTTGATCTGGTGTTATCTGGCAGAATCGGCATAATTGAATCCACACGGGCGTTAGCATAAGGCAAAGCTTTTCCAGCCACTACCTTTTACCCCCTATAGAGAGATTATGTTTATGGATTAGTTCTTTTCTTCCAAGTACTCAATTTTACACCTTTCAAGGGCATTTCTTTTTCTGACCTTTGCCTTTTAGGCCTTTGTTGGCTTCTTCTTTCTAGCTTTCCCCCACGAGCTACGTTGAGAAGTCTCCAAGTCTAATCTTAGGACGATTACTGACCCTGGAACCTTCTGTTTGCAACACGACATGACCGAAGGAAAGTCCTCTTTGTTTTATTAGGGAAATGGGTACTAGTGTTTTGAAGGAAAGTTTTATAATTTCTTCTGTAAAATTCCTTCTTAGTGTCTATTCATCTACAAGGGGAAGAGAAAAATGAAAAGGATAAAAAGAGAAGTGGAAGAAAAGGGAACCGATTGTTTTTTAAGGGAAGAAGTGAGGAGAATGGAACGTAGCCTTATCTCCCAAAAAAACATCCTTTTCAAGATTTTTTTCTCCCTCTATTTTAGAAAATTTTCTTGGTTTCATATTATCAGGCTGGGTGGAGACAAGTATAGAGCAGAACAGAATAGGCAGTTGAAGACACAGTTAATAGAAGTAAGCTTGAGCCATCTTCTCTTTTCTAGACATAACAGAAGGAAACTCCTTTACATGTCTCAGAAAGGAACTAGGAATTCATGATAATTTTATTACATAGTTTGGAGTAACAATAAATTCAAGTAATGGAAGTATAGATACACTTGGAACTGCAACTGATCATACTCATTCATATCATTCTCTCAGCAGCATTCTGACTCTTGTGGTAGTATTTTAGTATCCATAGTAGAATCATCGTCTGTTCTCAGTTTTCTTTCAAGGTTGCTACCATGATCCTTCTCCTGACCAAAAAAGGATTAGATCTCCCATCCTTGGGCAAGGATTTAACACAATCCCAACCCACCATTCCCTAGAAGAAAAAAGGGAAGAAAAGATGGTAATCTCTCTCTCTCTCGATGTACTACACAACGAAATTACATACAATAAACCTAAATTTGTATCCACGTTACAATACAAGCAGCTCTCTAGTTTGCATGCATCTTCCAGAGTTTGGAAGAATCAAAAGACTGCATCCCATAAAGCATTTTGACCTTCCCCACAACGACGATGCACCTCCTTAATCCTGTCTACAGAACCACAAATTCCACTGCATCTCCAATCAAAGGAAGCAACACAAATGTTGCCTGCCTGAGCCTTCCACTCGCAATCTGTACACATTAATAGAAAGCATCTACTTGAGGAACATAGGTGGGATGGTTTATGCTATCTTTTTGGCGAATTACTAAAGTAATTGACAGCTAAGTTACAGAGCAGAGTAAATGCATAGTCCCAAAAAGTGAGTGTGCATCCCCTTTAACATTATACTAAAAAAATGTTAACTGGCCTCCAAAAAACTCTACCTGGAGGAGTTCCACAACATAATCTCCGATCGTCTATATGCTCCACATCCAAACCAATGAACCAAGACCCCAGGGAGACATCCTCATTAGCATATTTGTGGAGTACATGCCTTCAGAGTAAATATTTGTAGAACCATGAGATATGGGTTATGGAAGGTAGGAAGGCAATGAAGTTTTGGAAAAAATTAAGAATTAACTGGTACATACTGGTTCATAGATATATAAGTGGCCAAATCTTTTGAAATAGCATATAGTTGACCCGTAGCATGACGAAAGTATCTGTTTCCATCTTCACCAAATTTCCAATGCTCGGGTTCATGATATTTCACTCCCCTTTTGTGAACAAGGTAGCAGCAGAGAAAAAAGCATTAAAAAATTTATAAAAGATATTAACCGAGAACCATGATTTAGGGCATTTTCTCACTTTTGAGCCAGGACAGGACCAGACTTCATGCAGCCAATGTACACCCTTGGCTTTGAACGGTGTCTAGCCAGAGTTGCCCCAAGAGTTCCTGCTCTTAGTGCACAACAATGATGGAACTAAGTCAATCTGAATATCTTATACTCCAAGCACATTTCTCAAAAAAAAAGACACATAAACTATATATGTGAGGCAATTAGATGAACCCAGGCATCAGATCTGGAAATACTGAACAAGTGCACAACCAAATATGAAAATCCTAACAGAAGAACATAAGCACCCTCACCTATATTTACATGCACATCATCATCAACTTTTACATAATAATCAGCATCCCATTGTGCAACAGCTGTAGTAAAATATGTTTTTGTTTTTGCTGATAGCTCAAGGTATCCCTCCACATGTTCCTACAGAGGAGCCAGGGAGAACCAGTCAGTAGTGATGTAGCAGTAAGCTTTGCTTCATACAAAGAATGGTGCTTTGCATATATGGGCTCCATATGGAAGAAGAAATCATTGAGCAACAACTTTCACAAGGAAATTGACATTACCAGCCTTAAGAAGTCTCCATGTTTCGTGTCTTCTGCTTCAATAGCTCTATCAAGAATACCACCTGACGTAGCACTGTTGACAAGAAAGTAATATGGAACAAGATGAGTCAAACTCCATCTCAAATTTTGTTAGAGTATAAACAATTGAGATTAGCTGCCTTGCAGAGAAAGCAACATAAACAATTTTTCTGCTTCACATTTACTCTCTCCAACAGTCAATTAAAAGATAATTTTGAGTAACAGAATGAATTTGCAAAAAGTTTTTAAGTTGGAAGTCATCACCAATAATATCTCATCCCACCTGTGGCCAATTACAAAGCGAATCACAATGCCCTTTTCTTCCTCAAGCTTCTTTCTTTTGTCACCTGTTAAAACATTAGCAATGACTCAGCTTTGCACCCAACTAATTAGATGGCAAGGAACTTCCAAAAGCAGAAAACAAGCTCTCTTTCAAGATCTAGGAACCTTGTGGCATCCAGGTTGCACGAACTGAGTCTCTTCTCTTTCGGCTGCTGAAAGCAGTGTTGATGCCAACAACCATTAGATATTTTCTTTTCTTGGTCATTTCGGGGATCTTTAAGTCTTCAGATATAGGAGAGCCACTAAGCAGAGAATCTTGCAAAGCCCTTGCAGCAGCTAATTCCATCTCCAAATTTGAGATAGTTTTATCTAATGTTCTGCATTATGGATGAAGAAATGAATTTGCAATCCTAGGAAGAAAGAAATATTCATGACTGGAAGGTAGCAAGCACATGGTGGCTGGAGCTTACTGTATAGCATGATGGGTCTTTGGTAATTCCCCAAAAATATCATTGGATGTACCCTGTACCTCCTTCTATGGTACACAACAAAAAGCAAAGCAGAATTCATTTCAATCAACTATAAGATGACGTACCACAAAGATGCATAAGCTAGATAGTTTATGTTCTCGAAATATTTAGCAGGATTCAAGGAGAAAGAGTATGGAACTTACAATTTTTGGATCACAACCCTCTGAAATTAGCTTTAGCTTTTCATCTTCAATTGATGTTGTCTTTGAAAGGTCTTTAACTTCTGGCACCATCCACATTCTGTGACCACATATTCTAGTTAACATCCCATGCTTTGAAACCAGTTCTGTACAGTGTAGTATTAACAAATTGCTAATAGTATAACAAGCTACGTTTCTTCATGATGTACAAAGATTCATTACTTAAGGGGGGTCCAAAGCCTGATCCACTTTTTAGTTCTGAATTCTTGAAATCTAATGCTTTGTAAATCCTTGGCCAATCATATTAGTGGTCTTTCCTTTTATAATTAACCCCATCAGGAGAACCACCTAAAGCACAAGGACATTAAGAAGACGTACTGGAAGAGTGCTTTGATTCATCATGCATCAGATGAAAGGTTCCTAACCATTTTCACATCATCATCAAGTTGTATCAAGCATAAAATAGCCTAACAAGGTGGGCATACAACAACATATACGAGTAAAACAGAGGCAATCTTGTTCTGATGTCTTAAACAACGGTAAAAGTTTTTTTATCATTCTTTTTGCCAACCAGTTCCCTCAACATAATTTTTAAGATGGAAAGTAGAAAAATGCATAAAGCAAAGAAATCCATAGAAACGACGAAAAATACTGGAAATTTTGGTAAATCCAGTTCTTGAATACTAAAAACCCTCTTAAATTTCTAAGAAATAACCTGAAAATAAAGTACTCGTTCTTCTAGTTTACAAAATCATATATAATTTCCATGGCCAAAGCTTTTACGATAACTTGTTAATCGCCAAGATCAAAGGTGCAATCTTTCTATTCAACATACATCACCTTGCAGTTCCCGAATATTGCCTACAATAGAATTTCATTAAATGAACAGTGTCTGCATCCAACTTTCAGATCAAAGAATCACTTCTTTACTTTAACATCGCACCGACACTACCTAATTCGAACCATACACGAAACTGTAAAGTAAGTCTCTATGGAAATAAAGGCCTAGAGAAGAAATTCAAGAAAGATCGAATAAACCAACCTGTCGGTGAAGAGCATCCCAGCACAGAAGCATCCAATACAGAGCAAAATGGTTAATCTTCGAGACAAAACAGTTTTTAAACTTGACTCAGCTCCTCCTCTACTCTTCCACGACATCATGAACTCCTAAACTCAATTCAAGCAAATCCTAATTTGGGCATACTTCCACAGAACACCTTTCTCTGTGAATTTGTCTCCAAAGCAAACGACACGTGGTCAGTATTTCCTTCTTATCCCAGCACAAAGCGGCAGGTAGTGGAAATCTCAGAAGAATGATGGATCAGTGAAAGAAGTGCAGGCCTGAATTTCCAGTGGCCCATATCAATTAATGTCTCATTTGTACATGTACAGACCTCGAAATTGGAGTCTTGCAGCTGCAGGCGTTGCTTCTGAAGAGGACAAAGGTTGGAGAAAGGAAGGAAGGAGGTACAAACGAGTGGTGGGGTGGAGAACTTTTGGAAGAAGAGAACAGCCACCCAACCCCAACTACAGTTGGGTTCGAGAGTTGTAGAACTCCTAGTAGTATATTATTACTATTGAGTCCTCTCACACGTTTACTTGAATTGTCGGTGAAGTGGCCGGGAAATTTACTCTCATCACTTAGTATTTTAATCACTTAATTGCATCCAGTTTGAACAAGACCTGACAAGATTATCATTAAAAAATAATCAAGAAAACCTATCTTTTAAGCCCTACCGGTAGTTGGTTCTGGGGTTGTCATGTTGCCTACTTAATTCAGTATGTTTCATTCATTCAAAAAATAATAAGAATAATAATTTATTGACAAAGAAAAAAAGGGTTTTTCTTTTTTCTTCAACATGAGTTCCATGTAGCACTGAGATTCTATCTTGGTCAAATTGTTGACACAAAGAAATAAAAGTTTATTTAGAAGTTAAAAGAAGGGGAAATATAGATAATATGAAAAAAAAAAATGTTGTTATTATTATTATTATTTTCTGAAAATCAGAGAATGTTACGTAAGACACACTGCAGAGATCAGAATTCAGAGAGCAATTTGGTTTCTTTAATCTTTATTTGATACTTAGATTGTTCAATTAGTACTTAAAAAAGATTTCAATTATCAATTCCTTTTGGCATAACAGCAGTGGGTGTGCGGACACATGGTACACCGGCACAGAACATGGCCACCCTATATTAATTATTAGGTCAAACGCCTCTTTCAGTTAGGTTTCTTATAGGCATATGCCACCTTAAACGAGCCCTATATCTAGATACTAGTAGTATGTCTGCGCACGCAATTTTCTTTTTCCACTGTGTAAGTGTTTTTTTTTTGTGTGTTTTTAAACTTATAAAGTTTTAGTATCATTATTAACGGAGGTTTTCTGCCACATGATCCATTAGCACATGTGTATGTGGATGGAAAACGACTCGTTTTACACCAAAAAAAAAAAAAACGTGTTCTGCAGCAAACAGATGGCGGCAACCAAAGAACCCAGGGGAGTGACACCGTTAAAGCCAACACCTCACCCATCCAACACCGTATCCATCCAACACCGCACCCAGCATCCCGCTACCATCATCCACCATTTTGGTGTCAAAAAAAAAAAAAAATTCGGATAGCACAAGATCACCACAACACAATACAACCATTAATGGGCTTAGTTTTGAAAAAAAATTTAAAAAATAAAAAGGGAAGTATGGTTAGGATTTGGATAGATCTAGAAAGATCCGGCATTGATGAAGAAAGGTAGAGGGAGGGCCACAGTTGTCATGCTGCACCTTCTCTGGACGATCCAAAGCAGAGAAGGAAGAAAGAAGCAAAGATGCGGCACAACACCAATGAAGCAGAGAGAAGGAGAGACATCTCTGCGAGATTTGCCCCAATTTTTTTTTCTTTTTTATAAAATGGCACCTCGCCAAAAATGTCAAAATGAGTCGTTTTGGTTTGACGCATAGTATGTAAATCCCACATAATAGAAAATCTCTTTATAAGTATTTCTACTACAATTAAAAGTAATTGGTTAGCACCTAAAATATGTGACTTAAAGGTGAGAGCTAAAACATATAACAATATACTCCCTAAAATGTCCACATATTCATTTCGAGTTGTTCGAAATTGAATGTCTTATCCATAAATTAGTTAAAATTTTCTTAAAATTTTGATATTATTAAGTATAAAATTAACTAAGTCAATCCATTTTCTTAAAATTCATGCAAATCAAAATAAAACATTCAATTTTAAATAGAGGAAGTATTAGTCATGGGTTCAATGCTTTACTATATGCCTTCCTTGAGATAAAAAAAATACTTTCTTCATCCGAAATTAAATGTTTTATTTTAATCAATAAAAACTTATTAATTTATCCTTTTCTTATTAATATATTTAGTGGTAAGATCCTGTGTCAAATGGATATAAATCATAAAATTAATAAGGTATTTTTATGAGATTATTATATATTGAAATCTATTGATTGATATTCAATTCTGAATAATCTAAAATTGAAAATAATAGAGATATTCAAATTCAGACGGAGGGGATAATAATAAAAAGTAATGGAAGGGAATTTTAAGTACAAATCCAACATTGGAAGTTAACAAAGGCTTATTCATTCATTTGAGTACTAGGACTATTAATGGATAGGGTATATCTGGATTTGTTTTTGGCTGGTTGGGTACTTTTATTTTTATTTTCGGACCCGAATAGTACTTTTTAAATGGATCCAGGTATGGTATACATAGTTACGAATTCGTTTAGTTCCAGATTCTATTAGATACACATATATATAATATATTTTTTATACACACACATAATGCATATATTTCTATTATTGTTTCAACTCTAATTTTATTATTTGACTATTAAATTTTAAATATTTCTTGGTAAGTGTTATAATTATTATTTAATAAATAATATCGAATTGTTATTTTAAATTTGATTCACAAGTGTGTATTAATTTGACTTTTTATCATTTTTAACTTCAAATTTTTGTTCAACTTATTTAAATTTTACTTTCTTTAATTATTTTTATGAGTAAATATCATTTTTTTTTGAGAGAAAATGTAATAAAAAATTTAAAAAATATATCGGGTATTCCTGACCCAAGACTTCACACCTATTGGATAGGGTTTTGATCTAAATATTGTAGACCCAACTGATAATCGGATAGGTTCCAGATAGTCGATTCTAGATACATAACTAACGATATCAGTAACGTTGGCACCCCATTTTGTCTCAATTTATGTGTCCTCAGTTTGCAGTGGTTGAAGCGTTGCATTCCATGTGCGGGAAGCGGTGTTCGAGTGTTTTGGCCAGTTGAAGTTGGTGCGCATTCACTTCATGCAAATGAAGCATGGTCAAACTTTACCAAACCCCACCCATAACGTGCGTCAATGCCAACCACGGCAACTTATAGGTTCCAATTTATAGATTCATCCTCAAATGATTTATCAACTTTTGGCAAATAAATGCCTCTACAAGGAATTGGACCATAGGTTAGATTCCTATGAAACGACGTGAAATAATTTAGGGTTCTTTAAAAACGAGAGTTAAATAACGGCTATATCATCGCTTGGTAAGTTTCAAGATTAATGATAGTTTTTTTTATGCATCCAGCACATTAGGAAATAAATCCCCTATCCTTAAAACCAATCTTTTAAAAGTTGGATCGAATATTAAATCGAAAAAGTTATTAGTTCATGATTTAATGATCCAAGAGTAATTGAATCGTAATTAAATCGATAATATTATAATAAAAAATAAAAAATAAAAAATATATTTCTTATCGTTAATTTTTTTAAAAAATAATATAGGATATAATAATTTCATAGTAAAATAATATTCAAATCAAATTTATAGACATGATATTAATATGTTTTTTAATAATTAATAATCATAAGTTTTATTTTATCAGAATTTAAACATGATAATTTTTAATATAGGTAAAGTTTGAAGATTATAAGATATTTTGTTTATTTATTAATATTTAATAATGAAATA